>CP092879.1:27897199-28009386 GCA_030710605.1 Cordylochernes scorpioides | reverse complement strand
AAAACGATTAAATTATAAAATATTTAACACCCTTGTTGCATATTGGCTTTAAAGAAAAATCAACTGTTTTTTCTGTCTCTGAAACTATGTAAATTAGGAAAAGAATTTCCCAAACAAATAGTCCCCTAGCAACTATTCCCGAAAAGATATTCAAAGGAGAAAATGTACGTAAATTAAAATAATAATATATCATATATATGTAACAATGATATCGGAAACTCCAATCTGTTTAGGTTTTCAATTTGTTCGCAATACTGCTTCTAAGTTTTTTCACAATATATAGATTAAAGCAAAGTAGGCATATTCTGACAATGCTCACATGAGCTTTTTAGATGGAAGAGCACCATCTAGTGGAACAGAAATAAACTAAATCTGTTTCTTGATATTTGGCAAACCCCGTTTCTTGATAAATCAACCACGAACGCGTTTAAGGCTGTTGGCCATCAACAGCGTGGTGAAGGCTGTACCTCTACGACCTAAAATCTATTGGTACCAGAGGTTTCTTGAGAAATCAATAAATGGGTATTTAAATTCAAACTTGCGTAAATACGCTAAACATGTGAAAATATAATTTTTAAAAAATATATAATATGAATATAAATATATATTTTTTTAAAAATTATTTTCACACACGTTCAGCGTATTTACCAAAGTTTGGCCTTAAATACCCATATTTTAAAAGAAATTTCAATATATCATGTGAATATATTATTTAATGAATACATTTTAATGTCTTTATTGAATCCATCAAAACAATCCATCATTGGATAAGTTAGTAATCAGTGTTCCTGTCTCCTTGCATTACGAGATAAAAATTAATTTTGAACCGAGTGCCACATTAACGATTAGTTATCGAGAGACAGTAGATTATATTACGTAATATTGATATTAGCCCTAGAAAATATAGTTGTGTTCCCTATAAATAGAGATGATGTCTAGTTTTGACGTTTATTTTGACGGGAGAGGCGACCTTTGCTTCTATAGATCAATATCCTCCCGGAAAATTTTCTATCTATATTTGGCTATAAATTTGGCCTAGTCACTCTGCTAGATAAACACTTCTTTGGGAGATTGGGAATATTATATTTTATCCTTTGTACATCTCATGGAATAAAGTCCACCCTGGACTGACGAGAGCCATTAGTCTGAAACCACGGTCTCCTGGTGGACTCTTCTCAGTTTGCAAAAGCTGGTGTTGTGGCTTTGTCACAGACCAGTTGAGATCTATTTTGACAGGAGAGGCAACTTTTGCTTATATATATATTAATTTCCTTCCTAAAAATGTTCCATCTATATAGCATTTATCAATAATTTACAAAAATACAAGCAACAATTATTGTATTTAATATTTCACGATGATATACAAGTATATGAATCTGAAATAGTAATTAAGACAATTGATTGTTGCTTGTGGGGAGATTTAATTGTTCAACTTGTATATAGAAACTTCCATACCTACTAAATATTTACTTACATATTAGATTTCTATGCAAATATTTCGGGTTTATAATTTCTTAATCTCGTAATAGAGAGATACCTGCCCAGTAGTCCAACCTCTCCTCTACGTGGCGGGCGGGAGAAGCAGCACAAGTAAGGGACTGCCCTTTAGGGTGAAGTACGGTGTCGTGAGCCCCGAGCCGCTACGGTAACCGTGAACAGGGAACTCTGAAATGTGGCTGACTAACGGGGCAATGGCATGTCCCTTTCCATGGATGGACCAGAGAGAGGCTAACTCTCATGCCATTATAGACATGAAACCAATGCACCATCTATTGTACGTCAGTGGATTCTAGCAGACTTGGTTCGGTGACATAGAGACGGTGAATAGATTGCGCATAGGTTTTGTTCCTAATTGACCTGATTGGCAGACTTTTAATTTTAGAAATATTAATTTAGTTAAAGTAAAATTTATGTGAAATTAAATTATAGTCATCTGGGCTTGAATCTCGTAAATCAATAATTCACAGAAAACCCTAACTCTTCATATATGATCTCATATCAGTATGTATGGTACTTTGGTAACCTTTCATTTGAATTTATTCTATTGATAATCTAAAATAAGGATTGTGTCAATTTTTTTCTTATCCCAATTACATACATTGTAAAGGTCATGATAATGACGAAATCTAGTCATTGGCTGTTTCACTACTAGTACGCCGAATGTCCACATATTTAGATAGCAGAGTTCGACTTTGCACTTACTAAGTGAAACCCTGTTTAGTAGCATTCATTGGATCTAACACGTCCGAACATGTAAGTTAGGAGATCATTGAGGGGAAATACATTATTAAAAAATAAGGGTACCTAGAGAAGTATTTAACATATTGTAGCAAAGTATTTATTATTTTATTAACAGAGTATCATTTTTTATGTTTATATTTTGCTACTCTGTAAACTTCCCTCATTGCTTATCTTTTGTTTATTATTCTTAGTTTGTTCTTGCCTTGAATAAATTGATGTGTCATCCTGAAGTTTGTGTTTCCTAATTTTCCACGTGGCAATATATTTACAAAAGAACATAGCAGAGCGTGGTCCAATGTATATCAGGGCGGTTGGACTTACCGTTGGTAGCCACGGACGGGTCCCGGTTGTCCTCAGACTTAAGGAAGTATGGGAAGACGTCCCGCCAGGACCAGCCGTGGGCTCCGAACTCATGGGCCCAGCGATCGTAGTCCCGCGGGTTGCCTCGGATGTAGAGCATGTAGTTGAGGACGCTGCTACCGCCCAGGACCTTACCGCGGGGCCATCGAGACCTCTGCACCCACATCTAGGATTCAGGAATGTGTCCGGATTGGCTCGCTATATAGTTTGATATATAATAAATAAATTTTCAAGAAGAAAATCGTTCAATATTTATGTCGACGTCTGTTTGACAACAGAATCTAAGTTTGATTCCCCGCATGGCGACCAAGCCAACTTTTGCACAAACCAAGTCCCAAATGGTAGTTTAATCGGTCCATATAGGCTCTGTTAGTGTTCTTGCTCAAGTTTGAGAATGTCTACCTGTGAATATGCTCTTTCAATAAAACAAATAGTACAACCTTTCATTCACCCTTTTTTCTGGGTATAAATGTTATATATCTTTTCATATGTGTGGGGAAATATATCTGCAAAATATATTTTATTTAAATAATATATATATATATGTGTGTTATATTAAAATATTTATTAAAATATATAAGATATATATTGCATTTTTTTTAATTTTTAAAAACGTAAAAAAAAATATATATATATATAAGACTTGCGCACGCGCACATACACACACGAATAGTTACAAGTCAAATGATAAATATATTTCTGAAATAGACTAAGGTATTCCTATATTAGATGGAGACGAAACTGCTGAATCAATATTCAATAAATAACTATTAAAGAATAAGGGATGGAAACTAATTATGCTGATATAAGATGAATTCATAACGCCGGCAGGATCTCAGACGATCATACAGAATTAAATAATTTATTAGAAACCTCTGATAGAAGACGAGGGCGCAAATCCAAAGACAAGCTTGGATATAAACATATCAACCTATTATAAATCATTGAAAAAGGATGAAGATGTAACATCCTTAGGATCAGACTTGTGTACAATATAAAATAACTTAGCAGAAGCAGCCGATAGAAGATAAAGACCCTAGTTTAAGGCCAGAGAATTGCATACAGAATTAAATAATTCATCAGAAACCTTCCATAGAAGATAAATGCGTAAATTTAAAGTCAAAATTGCATGAAGAGAATAAATAAACTTATCAGAAACCGCTTATAGAAGACGAAGATGTAAATTCAAGGTCTCTCTCAGACTCTTGTATACAGAATTAAATAACTTATCAGAAACCTCCGATAGAAGATAAAGACGTATGTTAAAAGTCAGACTTGTGTACAGAATAAAAAAAGTTATCAGAAACCTCCAATCGAAGATGAAGACGTAAGTCCAGAAAAGAGAGCAGTATTAACCTACATGCCACGGACCAGCGACGGCGGACGTGACTGCTCAAGTTTCCTTCCCGCAATAACTCGTTCAAATCCAAGCCTGGACTAATTCATTGCTGATTGCCTATAGTAACAGTGGAATATTATATTTCCTAAACTATATAATGAATAAACACAATCGTGTGAGGGTACCTCTTGATCGTGTAACTGAATATTGCTTATGACGCTCTGCCATCTATCGGACCCCGAGCCGCTACGGTAACCGTGAAGGCCTACACGGAACTATGAAATATGGCTGACTAATGGGGCAATGGCACCCCCCTTTCCATGGATGGACAAGACACCACCATTTATCGGAAAACTGTCTTTCTGTTTGTTTGTTTTCTCCAGAGAGAGTTGGCCAACATACCTTTCTTGAATTATCAAGAAAGCCAACGATGTTCATCTTCCGACCTGCTATAGGCTTTTATCAGCGTGCTGCAGTCTGGGCTGTACGTCGAAGAGCACCAATGAGACCTTCGCAGCATTTTTTCAATTTCAGAAAAGGATTTTAAATCCAAAGTAAATATTCACTCTAAAATATGCCTCAAAAGCTTTCAAAGGTAAAGAATAAAAAGATCACGGTAAGCGAAATAATGAAGAACTATATATAATGAATATAAAACAACAAAAATCTTTATTAAGACCTTCTAGTCTTATACGGATTCTCCAAAGCGCAGAAATATAGGGTCCATGCAGGAAAAATAGTTATAGTACCAGTAAAAAGCAATTATATTGTAGCGTAGAAATCAAGCCTTGAAATATCCTAAGATGTAAAAGTATTTATTGATGACGTCACAGCGACGAGTCGACAATTATTAACAAGTCAGCCAAACTATCTACAGCTAGAGAATCTTGAGCAAGCAAGCAAAGAGATATTTTGATAATTATTTTACATAAAAGATTAATATATATTTATATAATCTGTTGAATAGTTTCATTGAATAATTAAATTTAATTAATAAATTATTTCTTCGTCACATAGCCTCCTCCTATAGAGAGCATCGACCCGATGCTCAGCAGGAGACTTACGTTGTCAGTCTTAAGAACTAGTACTATGGCCAGGGATATTTTCAGGTGACTGCGGTGGATGTCTTCTTTCAGTTAAGATATCTTCTTCATGAGGACTTGGTAGGTATATGTTTACGTCAAGGTAGCTTTTTCTAATTTCTACTGTGGTCGGCAAGGGGGGATTTTATAACTTTACGGCCTCACCTCCAATGTGGTCTATCATCTAGTTTTAATGGCGGGGCGTCCAGCTAGATCTTCTAGCAGGTGAGAAATGTTGTCTGTTTCGACCGCGATATGAAGTAGGGCTTCGGTAGCGAGTGAAAGTTTTCCTCGATGATTCGTCATTGGGGTCCTGAGATTCAGCTTGAGAGTTGTAGGATACCATTGCGTCTTGCTTTCTTTGGAAATAGTCATTTCTCCTTTCCTCATTGTGTCTCTTCCTGTCACGGCAAAAGCGGACGACGTGACCTGGGCGTCCGCAGTAGAAACAGATTGGCTTTCCCTCAGTTGTCCGCCATTCATTGGTGTCACATCTTCTTCCTTGCTTTCGGTAATGAGGTTCAGGATGCGGTCGTATCGTTTGGGTCTCGTATCTAGTATTTGATTCCGGCCTGGATGCTTGAGGAGGACTTATTGTAGGTTTTGATCTAGGTGCCAAGGTCTTTACAATATCTTCCCTCACTAAATCTTCAATGACAGCGATTTTAGGCTCCTCTTGAGGAGAATCCAATGCTTGCTTTATCTCTTCACGAACAATTTTTCGGATCAGCGATGACAGATCTCCGTCATCCTGGTCAGAGAGAGAGGCTACATTTGGTAGGCGCTCGTACCTGGTAGGGGTAACTCGCCTACAACGGAGCGCTTCGACACGGCGACATTATGTAATGAATTGCTCGGTGCTCTGTACATCCCTCGGTAGAAGTGCTTGATAAAGCTCCTCAGCTATCCCCTTCATGAGGTGGGAGATTTTATCTTCCTCGCTCATTTGAGGATCAGCCTCTTTGCAAAAGCACAGGACATCCTGGATGTAAAATTCGGTACTTTCGCCTTTTAAATGTGCCCGTGTTTTAAGTTTCTTCTCCGCTTTCAATTTGAATTTTCTTTTTTTCCGAACACATTCTCTAATTGAGATGTGAATTCCTTCCAAGTCTGTATGCTTTCTTCGTTGTTCTCAAACCATTTGAGAGCAGTTCCAGACAGATAAAAATAAAATTTAGTAAGACAAAGGGTTTCGTCCCAATGGTTGTACTTTGCCACACGTGCATACCCTTTTAACCATTTTTGGAGATCTTCACCATCCTCCCCGGAGAAAATGGAAGGGTTCCTTGCAGATGTTGAACAACGTAGTTGCTTACCTGAGTACCTTCCTTCTTTACATTCATAGAAGTTTCTTCTGGTTCAACAGAATCAATTTTTCTTTTATTTCTTAATGGGTATCGGTCCAGTCTCTCCACCAGTTGTAGCGTAGAAATCAAGCCTTGAAATATCCTAAGATGTAAAAGTATTTATTGATGACGTCACAGCGACGAGTCGACAATTATTAACAAGTCAGCCAAACTATCTACAGCTAGAGAATCTTGAGCAAGCAAGCAAAGAGATATTTTGATAATTATTTTACATAAAAGATTAATATATATTTATATAATCTGTTGAATAGTTTCATTGAATAATTAAATTTAATTAATAAATTATTTATTCGTCACAATATAAAGAATATATATGAGTGTATATTTTCAGAAAAGATCATATCTATTCGTAATGACAAATCGTGAAATTGATATTGATTGTTAAAGTTTTCACTTCTTTTGCACTAATTCTCTATCATAAAGAAAAGGTTTCAATATTTACTAAACGAAAGACGAAAAAGATTTAGAGGTTTTGACTCATCAGTGGTTAACCATCTTCACCCAAAGGTCTCATCAATTAAATCAACCAAATGGCTATAATTATTCCATTAATCTTTCTATACAACTTTTAGAAAAACTATGTTTATTTTTTATTATCCAATATTGGCCAACTTTTAAGCTAAAATTTTTTCACGGGTCTTGAAAAATAAACGTTAAACTATCATAGATCTAATAATCTAATCAAGCATAGATTTTGTTAGACTTTTTTGACATTAGGAATATAGTTTAAGGCCTGTGGAAAGGTTTTCAGCCCCCAAACTTAACCAATATTGAATATAATAAAGATATCTATAGTTTTTTTTCTAAGTTGTATAGAATCGTTCAATTCTTTAAACTTGTTTTAATATTTATTTCCAGAAAACTGTTGATAGTTCTTCCCATATGGTCTGTATTTGAAAGTTTATTCTTGACTATGGTAATCTATTAATGTTGATAGCACAAGTATATATAGCCATTTAAATAGGTATCTGACTTTGTAATATGTATTGTCTTACGTGTCTTGTATAACGATTTGTTAGAAAATATTTTCACTGGGTTTATTTTGATATTAACGGCCTGTTTGCCACAAGGAATATTGCCTACAGCTAAAGTAGGTGGCTTAACGCGAACTTCCTGCACAATTCTAAGGTAAAACCTGACGCTTTCCTTGAAGCTTTGGCACGAATGGTTCTTTGAATTTAAATATCCTTTCTACTTTTTCTCGGTTGTATTTACGACCTTGATCCATTCGTTTTGTTCAGTTCCATTTATTTTATAGGAAAGTTGCTACATAATTGTTGAGCTACAAAGGTTATAAATCACAGGATTATCTTCTTTGTCCCTTTCATAGGCACATTGCCATTTAAAAATGTTGTTCTCATAAAAAAAAACTATTTGTGTCATCGATTGACTAGAAAAAAATCTCATTTGTCTCTAATTATCTAAAAATAAGGTCTACCTGAATTTGTGTACGAATTTTAATATATATATATATATATATATATATATATATATATATAGTGTAGAAACTATATAACAAAATTATAACAGTGATTCTAATTTTAAAAACTTAAGGAGCAAACTGATAATAATGATAACTTATATCAGTTAGATTTGATTAGATTAGCTAGCTAAATCTAAATTAATTATAATAATAAATAGTTATTTAATTTTATAGTCCAGTTTTGTATTAAGATTATCTTCACTATTATGATCATTTAAATACAAATTATAAAATTTGTAAAATGTTATTAATTTGTAGATAGAGAGAGAAAAAAAAAAATCCTTTACTTCTATTACATCCTCAAGTTAATTATATATTTATAATTAATAACAATAAAAAAAATTAACAAAGTAACGTCTATTACATCGGCTTTTACACGTCATTCAGACATACTCTAATCCTATATATAGAATAATCGAAGAGATAATATATATAATAGTTAGAAAAAAGAGAGAAAGACAGAACCATGCACTTTTAATCAAACTAATAATAAGGAAAAAAAAAAAAAGAGTTTTATAAAGAAGGTAGATAAGATTGTTAGTATATATATATATTTTTTTTTATGATTTTATATTTTATCCTTTTTTTTTTTAAAAAAAGATTTTTAAAGGTTTTTTTATTTTATAATATGATTATAAATAGTTGTATTTAGTAATATATCTATAGTATGAATTAACATTTGTTATAAGTTTGGATATTATGTTTTGAAACCCTAATGGTAGACCAGACATACACAAAAAAACTTTAAATTGAAATAAATTGGAAAAAGAGATCTGCTGGAACGGGGATCATCAGATAAAATTCCAGCGACATTTCAACCCCTTCTTTATTATGTCATAGATCTCTTTTAAACCGGATTTTATGTGTTAATATTAAGTTGTTTCAGTGAAATATTTAAATGAACATATATAACAGATACAAGTGTTAACAAATTCAAACTGTAAACCTACCTCTGCCGTGGAGTCCTCCATTGTGAATATCTATTTCTGGCTAACACATGTCGCGGGAGGGGAATGTCCCCCCACATTTCAAATTTAGACCATTTATTCAGAATTTTTTTGAACAACAAGAAAATTAAAGAAGAAAGGAAAAATAGTTAAGGGAAGAAAGCTAAATTTCATAATCTTTACAGCTAGTTATATCAAAATAACTGATTTAACACTTATTCATCTTTTAATATTCCTTTAAAAAGGCAAATTATAATAGTTTAATAAAGCTATTAATTGTGTAAATTCAACTTTATTTAACTTCCATTTTCCTCCCCAGAAATTGGAGATTAAACAAAAATGAACTATATACTTTAACACTTTAAAAATCTTGTGAAAAAATCTTTTAATCAGTTATTTAATCAAAGTTTAATTAACTGTTAAAGATTATAATTTTGTATTAGTTAATATTAATAGAAATTATAGAAAGTTGAATTCATAAATGGATATTTCCATTTATTTTTTTTTAAATATTTTATAATTGATATACTGTTGAAATATTTTACTTGTTTGATACTAAATTTGTTTTTAATAAATTCCATGTTTAAATTTTTAACATCTTCTATGAAATTATCTAATATATTATTTATTCTATAAAATCTTAGAAACTGACCATAATATATACCTTTACAGCAATTTAATGATATATTAGAATTCATATTACAGTATTTTATAATATTGAAATTATAATTACTCTTTTTGTTATAAACTCTAACAGCACTATTTGTAAGGTCTATATTCAAGTCTAAAAAGTTAACTTTTTTGTTTCTATAAATTTTTTCATTGTTCTTTTTTCATTTTTTCATTGTTAGCCAGAAATAGATATTCACAATGGAGGACTCCACGGCAGAGGTAGGTTTACAGTTTGAATTTGTTAACACTTGTATCTGTTATATATGTTCATTTAAATATTTCACTGAAACAACTTAATATTAACACATAAAATCCGGTTTAAAAGAGATCTATGACATAATAAAGAAGGGGTTGAAATGTCGCTGGAATTTTATCTGATGATCCCCGTTCCAGCAGATCTCTTTTTCCAATTTATTTCAATTTAAAGTTTTTTTTGTGTATGTCTGGTCTACCATTAGGGTTTCAAAACATAATATCCAAACTTATAACAAATGTTAATTCATACTATAGATATATTACTAAATACAACTATTTATAATCATATTATAAAATAAAAAAACCTTTAAAAATCTTTTTAAAAAAAAAAAAAAGGATAAAATATAAAATCATAAAAAAATATATATATATATACTAACAATCTTATCTACCTTCTTTATAAAACTCTTTTTTTTTTTTTCCTTATTATTAGTTTGATTAAAAGTGCATGGTTCTGTCTTTCTCTCTTTTTTCTAACTATTATATATATTATCTCTTCGATTATTCTATATATAGGATTAGAGTATGTCTGAATGACGTGTAAAAGCCGATGTAATAGACGTTACTTTGTTAATTTTTTTTATTGTTATTAATTATAAATATATAATTAACTTGAGGATGTAATAGAAGTAAAGGATTTTTTTTTTCTCTCTCTATCTACAAATTAATAACATTTTACAAATTTTATAATTTGTATTTAAATGATCATAATAGTGAAGATAATCTTAATACAAAACTGGACTATAAAATTAAATAACTATTTATTATTATAATATATATATATATATATATATATATATATATATATATATATATATATATATATATATATATAAAATAAAGAGAGCATATCCTGACCACGAGCATACATTTATATATTTCGAAGAATTGCTCCCGCTTAATCAATTCGTTTCTCTCTGTGTTTAAAAAATCAATTTTGTATCAAGAGGACCTATCTTATAAGTGAAAAGTCCAAATGTTTTCAAATTTTACATTAGATAAATGATCTGATTTCGTGCAGGAATGAAGATCAAGTGGAATATACTAATTGACTATCGCCTCACTATCGTTGCATCGTCTCTCACAGAATTATTGGTCTATCGTACAGGATAGAAGTGAATAAACCTTTCATTTTTATGCACCATTATATCACACCCTGATTTGTACATGTATGTCTTACTAATCTGGATGCGGAAGGTAAGAGGAGAAAACCCCGCGTCTTATTTTCCTAAGAAAATCCTCGATGGAAATGAACCAAGGCAACGTCTCATCTTGCAGATCGATCGCCTAGAAGTAGCCCGATTAAAGAGGCACACCAGTCTTAGGACTGAATCGCCTGAAGTAAATGAATTCTACTGAAGAATCCTAAACACAGCGGGAAAAGAAGAATACCCGGTCAACGAGGCCGAAGCACGAGGCCTCCTGCGGTTCAGTCTGGTACGCCCAGTCCAGCGGCGTAGACTGCAGCATGGCGGCCACCAGCGGGATGTCCGTCACTTCGTTCTCCTTCCCTCCGGCCTCCAGGAGTAGCACGCTGACGTCGGGGTCCTCGCTCAGCCGGCTTGCCAGGGTGGCTCCCGCACTGCCACCCCCCACTGCCGCACACAGACACATCCGTCAATCTGGAGTAGGGACACGTATGGAGGTAAATGTGTAGATTTAGATCGTGGAATGTCCCGTGAATAGAGTGAATTGTTCAAAGAAGAATCACACAGACACCAGTCTGTAGAAAGGACAAACATATGGGAGTAAATGTGTAGATTAGAGTGTATATATATAGAATGCCTCGTAAATATGGTGTATCGTTTCCAGAAGAATCACACAGACACCAGATTATAGGAAAGACAAACATGTGAGTGTAAATTTGTAGACTAGAATGTCCCTTGAATATGGTGAATCGTTTCCAGAAGAATCACACAGACACCAGTCTGTAGGAAGGACAAGCATGTGAGTGTAAAAGTGTAGATTAGAGTGCAGAATGTCCCATGTATTGGGTAAATCGTTCCCAGATAAATCACACCGGCCCCAGTCTGTAAGAAGACCCCTATATGTTTATAAATGCGTTTATTAAAGTGTACAGAATGTCCTGTGTATTGGGTGAATTGTTCGCAGATTATTCAATCACACAGACACCAGTCTATGAGAAGAACAACATATGAGTATAAATGTGTAGTTATTCAGTTATTCAATAAAATCGTAAATTCAGTTTGAAATGTGGAAAAGAACTTTGGCTTCGAGACGAAAAGCCTCGAGAAAATAAAATCGTCACAATTTACATAAAACCAATGTTAAAATCGGATAAATAATTCGAGATGATATACCCCAATAACAAATATCATTTTAAAAACTAACTAACTTCACATTGGCTTTTTCACATAGGCATAATGAACCCTGTCAGACCTCAATACAAAGTTTTACAGAATGTTAAAGATTAGTGAGTCAGGAAGTACTAGAACCAGCCGTATATACAAATCATCAGAGCAGTTGCTAATCTCCCTTCATAGAAAATAACAACACCAAAGAGAGAGACATAGATAAATGGAAAGACTTTGTTGGTAGTAGAGGACTCAACCCTTTTGACGGACGAGAATAAATGAAGGAATGGAGAAAGTAGCTCTGCAATGTGACGTGTAATTATAAAACTGGCAGCAGCAATACATCACCGCGAGTTTTGTTATTTTAGTTTATGCTAACCCCTTATATATAGAAATATATTTATCTCTTTAAACTTTACAATAATGTACATCTATATGTAAATATTAAGCTATAGAGAGAGTGTGTGTTGATATGTGCTATTAACACAAGGTAATAAGACCAAATCCAAATAAATAAATAGTGTGTGACGTTTTGGTAACAGTGTTGTTACCATCTTCAGATAAAAGTACTCAATCTTTACCTATTACCTTGTGTTTATAATCTATAATCCTAATTGCGCCTTAGAATATATGTTATTGTTAACTAGAATTTGAGATAAGAGGCCGAAGAATCCATAAATATTCAGAGTTAAGTTATAATTCGATTGTTTTTGAATCTAAATAAAATAAAGTACAAACATTTGAATAAATCGATTCCACGACTTTTGGTAATATATTGCAACTATAAATTCAACATTATTGGCATAATAAATGGTCTAATTGAGAAGAAAAGTAAATAAATCTCTCTCTTTCTATGAAAATAGCATCCAGTTCTGAACATAGTCAATAAATAGAATAGTTTCAGAATGTGTGTATTGAGTTCAATGGCCAAGGTAAATTGCTCCAGTGATTGAACATTGCTTCCCCTAACAGGAGCATTGCGTGAGAGAAGGCAATCAGACAGTAGCATCGACAACGTAAGAGATTGTGACAGATACCAAACTGAATGACTCTCATTGTTTATTTCAGATAGAGCATTTAGAGAGATTTACATACTAGCTATCCTACTATATAATGATGCATCAGCGCGCCATCTTTTATGAATATTCGAAACTATTATATACGCATATGATTATTTTAAATTACCCATTCCAAGAGTCTAGAATCAGTATCACTATGAAAAGAAGTTCCAAAAATTCAATATAACAGCGGTATGGTAGATTAAACTGGCGAAACCGCTGGTAGGGTTCATCACTGATGAGCCAGGTCCTCTCTTTAATTTTTCCATTGCAGTAAGGGTTGTATAAATTGTTTAATTTTCAAAAGAATCATAGGCGTCTATAATAGTTTCGAATATACATTCTACTATATTGTTAACTTCAGCATGGCCTGGTAATTAGCATGTTCTCATTAAATTAACCAGTTTTGGGATTTCCCCAATACCATGGTGACATCAGCAGGACTCTCCGTGATGAAAAGGGGACGAATCTTTATTGAAGGCATTTTATAAAACAACAGCTATACAAAGAGCCTTTACTAGAGCACGTTTGCCAATTATGAAAAATGCATCTTATCGTGCAACTTGAAGTTGTTGATGGCAGGCGCCATCTATCGGAATAAATATCAACTAATCTCGTTGATTTTTAATTATTCCAGAATCAACGAATAGTTGATATTTATTCCGTTAGATAGCGCAAGCCATCAGCAACTTCAGTTGCACGATAAGGAGATGCCTTTTTTCATCATTTATGCACCTTATCCCAGTACAATATCACATTTGTACTATTTTTTCAAAATGTTTGTCAATGTTAGTTTGAAATGTACAAATAATCAAACAGTCTAAGCTATGGGGGACAGGGTTCAGAACTTTAGGTTCCGAAGAAAGGGCCAGGGCGGGGTCCTCCTCCGACATCAGTAGGACTTTCCGTGATGACAAGAGAGGACATTTCTACACTTTGATATTAGCCAAAAGGCCAATAGCGCAAGCTATCAGCAACTTCAGTTGCACGATAAGGAGATGCCTTTTTTCATCATTTATGCACCTTATCCCAGTACAATATCACATTTGTACTATTTTTCAAAATGTTTGCCAATGTTAGTTCAAAATGTTCAAATGGTCAAACAGTCTAGGCTATGGGGGACAGGGTTCAGGGTTCCGATGGTTCTGTGGTAATCTTGGCTGCCCATAATGCTACCCTGGTAAAACAATTTCTAAATCCTATTAAATCTGATCCTTTGAAACCTATAAGCATATTTATTTTTGATTGAATATTTTAATCTAAATTCCTCACTAAACACAAAGATATATAAGAAATTGAAACTATTTTTAACGCATTTGTTGTTGTTGTTTTTTAATGAAACAAATTTCTACTGACCTTACTGCAATGATAAATTAAATGGGCGGGCCTTGCTCATTAGTGGTGAACCACACACACACACAAGCCTTCATTAAGACATTCCGTCTTATACAGACGATTCTCCTGTTAGAAATGAATCTAATAAGAAATGAGAAGCAGGTGTGTGAAGAACATTAGTGGTGAACCACACACACACATGCCTTCATTAAGACATTCCGTCTTATACAGACGATTCTCCTGTTAGAAATGAATCTAATAAGAAATGAGAAGCAGGGGAAGAACATTAGTGGTGAACCATCCCAGCGGTAAAGGCAGGTGAAAATTGTTTTAGTTTAAAAAAAAGCATACGCATCAAAAATAGTTTCAATTTATTATAATAGATTGCGCACATTTTGTGTCATATTACAAAAATATGTAATAACCTTTATATTAATTACATGGTATAAGTGGGACATCTGTATTCACACAAAATTATAAACTATATTCAAGAAAATATGTTTAAAAATTCTTTACCGTCCTTACTGCAATATGAAAAACATTGGGAGAGTCTAACACATCGTTAATATGGCTGATTAAACTGAATAAACCACTGGGAGGGCCTACCACTGATGAGCCAGGCTTTCACAGAGTTTTTGATATTGAGTAAGGGTAGTAGGGTTTGTTTTTAAAGAAACATAAGTATTCAAATAGTTTTTAAGAGTATTTACATGCATATTTAGAGAGTTATTTTATTATAATAATTTCTCCATCTCTCTACGATATATATACGCGTTTTTTTATATATATAATTCGAAGTAATGTGCTTATTAAGTTTAAAAAAAAGTATAGAATGTTGTAGTCATAACATGGTTATGGCAGCCTGTGTGTGGACCAAGAAAGAGAAATGCATAAGAGAACATCCTGCTCTCTCTATCCGCCCAACGAAAGAAATCATAAATCACGGCGTAGAAAGTAAAACCGTCCTCATTCTGAAGAGAAAAATCCCATGAATAATGGGGTTCCCGCGGTTCATTGGCCTTCTCCCACACTTCCATCTAGAAATAGAAGACAGAACGCTTGGAGAATATTAAAAAAATCAGTGAAACCAAATTTGAAGGAAGTCGCTTCTGTTTATAGCATGGCTTTAGGCAATCGTGTGGCATGAATTTAAGCATGCAGACGACCACATCCTTGTCTCGTCTGGTCTTAACAAGGAAGACCCTTATTGGAAGGTGAAATGTCCCATCGCACGCTTCATTACCGATCTGTGAAAGAGGTCGTTGAAAAAGGACAAGTGTCTCTCTTAGGTGACATGCTTTCGTTTGTTTTTGAGGTACTCTTAATTACTTTTTCATGGGTGCTTGTCTTTGGCCGCGCTCGTTTGGCTCTTTTTCATCTTTTGTACAGCTTCTTTCATTGTCGAAAAACTATTTAATTAATGGTATATATATATTCAAAGAATATAAATATATAAAAACTCAGACTTTTTAAAATAATAATTAAATAATACAAAAATAGTCATTAAGAGTATAAAAACGTATAAATCGTTAAGACTAAGAATATTTCATCTATTTTAATAATTAGAAAATAAGTTTTTGTGTGCCTATATATAATATGAAGCGAATTAATTGAAAGAATCAGTGAAATTATGTGTTTCATTCAACTGTAATACCTAATTATGGTATTAATATAATCTCGGATCAAAGTAAATCTATTTTAGATTTACTCTATTCGCAGATGGTAAAATTTGAGTTATGAAGATAATTGGCACAAATATTTTCTGGTTTTTAAAGTCATAACTCAATCATTTGAAAAAAAATTACATTCATCAGAGTTAGGAATTATTTTTCTTTCCCACAGTTGTGTCTCGACGCTTTTTATTCAAATTTAGACATTTCTTTGTCACCTTTGTTTTTTAAGGGAGACAGAGTCAATTTTTTTCGCATTTGATTATCTCGTGTGTCTCTAATAAAGGTCACTTTTTATCAAATATATTTCAGAGTTATTGTATCTATTCCGATATACATGCTGAAAAGTACAACTTAATTAAGTTTTGTCTCCATGAGTGTGTGTATTTTTGCATTTGAAAAGATAGAAAATTTCCTATTTTTATTATAATTTATAAGTATATTTTTAAAATTGCAAATCAATATAAATTTTGGAAACGAAAACATAAATCTATAATTTCTATATCAACCTATATTTATATTATAATATTTTAGCCGTATATTACAAATATTTTATATAAAAATATCCTGAACGCATTTTACAACTAAATCTAGATATGATAAATTAAGTTTGAATCTTGTTAAACATTTGAGCGTATTTGTAGAAATTCCATCAGTCCTTCAATTTAAACTGTATAGAAGGTTGTCACATCAATATTCAAAGACTTTGATAGAAGATAACAAAGAAGATCTGGGTCGAAACCATAATTTATCCTAGTCACCCATAGGAACACCTAAGACAGACAATACTTGAATCGTCTTTGAATCTTCAAGATATAAGGACTTTGAATAACGACGAATCTTTTGAATTTATTACTGTAGGGTTTCCTATTTAGAAATAAGGGAGAGTCACAATACTTTGTGTTTTAATATTTAATTCAATTACAACAAGGCTAATCATAATATATAAACAAATCTTATGCGCGTAAGTATAGCCGCGTAAATGTATGTACAAATATTTTATAAAAATATATAATATGATACATACACACACACACACACACAACGCCTTTATTAAGACGTACAAGGTGCAATAACAGGAAAGGAGCAGCACAGGAAACCAGTAGTTCCGCAACTATATACAATTATTATAGTAACACGATGGCCCCTCGATGTTTCGTCATCATTCTGAGGTGTAGGAACAATCGCTTCCAAGTTCTTTTTTCTCCCTCTTTACACCTACTGCCTTGTAAAAATTATATAGGGCCTGAGCAACTAGTCTGCTTGTTTGGGCACTGGTTAACATCATTTGGATTGACCTAAGTTGGCTGGTGTCTACCATTGAAAAGAATGTCCTTCTCTCCTCACTAATATCGTGGCATTCATAGATGTAATGAGATAGTTCAGTTTCCATATTTTCTTTGCAAAGATCACAACTCTTATCACCCTCTTTGAAAATGTTTGTATGATTTTCCTTGAAAAACGAATATAGTATTCTCTGTTGTGCGATATAGCGTTTTACTGGGAATGGAAAGTTGCTAAGTAAATAGTTTTCAATTCGGAATGAACTGTGTAAATACTTATAGTGAGAGTAGAATTTAGAATTCTCTATTTTTGCCTGGTCACTTTGAATAGATTGTTCTATTGCAATTTTAGTTATTAAAGGTATTTCTTGCCGAATAATCCTTGCATCGTTGCAGTTAATTAACCAAGAAAATCCTGTTGAGTTGAGTATGTTGGCCAAACTTTCCGCAAGTCCAATATATATATTTCTATTTCTTGATATTTCATATAGTTGAGCTAAGCAAATATGGGGGAGTCGGCTGCTGTTCATTTTTAGAATTCTAAGCCAGAACCCGAGTGTAAGTTTTAGCACCGTAACTCCCAGTGACGTTCTTCCGCACTCCATACGTAGAATAAAACCAGGAGTATATCTGGGTAAATTTAGAAGTCTCCGTAAGAAATTGTCTTGTACCCTGTCAATCAAGTTTTTTGGTTGTTTGCCCAAATTGGAGCTGCGTAGAGCAGGGTTGACAGAGCCATTGAGTCTAGAAGCTTGAGTGAGGATCTGATAGAATTGATTCTTGTTTTAGTCGATATTGCCCAGACCGCATTAATAGCATTTAGCGCCTTGTTTTTAAAATGCTTTGCCGCCTGTTGAGTTGAGTTTGACGCTGTCAGCTGGTAACCCAGATACGTGTATTTAGATGTTATAGTAAGAGGCAATTGTCCCCAGAACCAAACATCCGATCGGGCCTTTCGACCTACATTTCTAAACACCATAACCTTTGATTTGCTCTGGTTCAGCGTTAAAAAATTATCTTCGAAGTATTTTCTGAGTACATTGATCTTTTTTTGTAAATTTATCTTGGATTCTCCGAGAAGTACGATGTCGTCTGCGAACAGAAGGAGATGTAAATTTCCATAATTCGGTAAATGAATACTTGGCAAATCAGCATCATCGTACAGAGAAACCAAGTCGTTTAGAAAAAGGATAAATAGATAAGGTGACAGGGGTTCACCTTGTAGAACACCAGCTTGTATTTTTATAAATTCTGTAAGTGTTCCGTTCCATCTAATTGTTGCTGACATTTGATTATAATAACTTTGTATAAGGCTGATAAATCGGGTACTTAAACCGTAAACTGTCAACTTTTTCCAAAGCAGGGAGTGTGGTACTGTATCAAAGGCCTTTTTGACATCTACGAAGAAGGCATATAACTTCCTCCTTTTGCGGCTCAGCGTCATCTGTATCAGTGAGGTAAGGGTAAAAATATGGTCTTGACAGGAAAATCCACTTCTGAAGCCCGCTTGGTTTTCCGCTAAGATTCCCCTTTTTTCAATCCAATTATTCAATCTTGTCTTTAATATGGATGTAAAGAGCTTTGATAAATTGGATAACAATGATATTCCTCTATAGTTTGATGGTAAATTTGGGTCGCCATTTTTGAAAATAGAATGAATAATTGTTCTAGTCCACACTGAGGGAACCGAGGATGTCGTCAATATTTTGTTGTATACATTTGTTAATAGAATTAAATATTCGTCAGGTAAAACTTTGATTGCTTCATTTGGGATGTTATCCAGTCCCGTTGCTTTATCCTTACCCAGATTGGATATTTCCGTGGTGACCTCCATAAGCGAAATTTCAGCATCCAGATCCGGGTCCATATATGTTAGCGCCGGTGATATATACGCGTCCATTATAGGTGGGGAAGACAGCAGTCTTCGATAAAAATCCTCCCAATCACACATCGGGATATTGCCTTTAATTGTTGTTCTTTGCTTAAAAGATTTTATTATCTTCCAAAATTGAGAAGCGTTTCTAGCATTACAGAGGGCATTCTGTATATCATCAAAGTATTGGTTCTTTTTAAGTTTAATTAATGATAAATATTCTTTCTTGCTTGTGATAAACAAATCTTTGTTAACTACATTATTTTGTAATAAATACAGTTTAAGACTTTCTTTCATTTTTTTCTTAGCCGTATAACATTCCTCATCGTACCACGGTTCAGACCTCAAACCACCAGATCTTATCTCACGTCTCATCCCTGCTCTTGACATTGCCGTTTGGATTTCAATTGTAAGACTTTCGACTTGTGAGTCCAATGTGGAGCCCGTCAATGGTAAAATGGCTAAATCTCTCAAGTATATAATATGATACATAAGGCAGTAAATAATTGTGTAATTTTTGAAAGAACCATACGCGTCTAAAATAGTTTCAATTTATCATATAAAAATATCCTGGATGCATTTTCAAACTAAATCTAGATATCATGAATTAAGTTTGAATCTTGTTAAACATTTAAGCGTATTTGTAGAAATTCCATCAGTCCTCCAATTTAAACTGTATAGAATGTTGTCACATCAATATTCAAAGACTTGGATAGAAGCTAACGAAGAAGATCTGGGTCGAAACCATAATTCAACTTGGCCACCCATAGGAACGCCAAAGACAGACAATACTTGAATCGTCTTTGAATCTTCAATATATAAGGACTTCGAATAACGACGAATTTCTGGAATTTATTACTGTAGGGTTTTCTATTTAGAAATAAGGGATAACCACAATACTTTGTGATTTAATATTCAATTCAACTACAAGGTTAACCATAATATATAAACAAAACTTATGCAAAATTACAAAACAAAAAAAGAAAGTACAGTGTTGCCGACTGCCCAAATATGAAGAAAATCAAAAAAAATATTTAAATTTTTACATAAATAAATACAGAGGATTTTAAAATTACAATGAGGGTTTCACGCATGTATCTCTGCTTAGAAAATCTGTACATACTCGACTTAAGAATGGTTGATATGGTATTGACATAAAGTATGAATTGGAAGTGTGCAAAATGAATAGATATTCATACATACAAGTTCTGAATCAATTTTATTTGTTGACCAAATCATTTCTAACTTTTTTACTGGTTGGATACTTTAAAATTGAATGAAATTTTGGTGAATTATAGGAATAAGAGGGCTGCCAAAAAACTGTATTGGCTCGAAAGTCTCATTGTCTGGAATTAGAAGGTACGAAGAAATGGCAATCATTTTGCAGAATAGGTTGAAATGGCGTTATATGACGGTTGAACTATATATCAGAAATGGCGTTAAATTTTTCAAAATTGTACATTGAATGATAACAGGTGGGTTTATATTTAAGAGAGATTATTTCCAAAATTATTACGATTTGGAACTAACAGCAACACAGTTTTATTAAGACCACCGGTCTTATACAGATTCACTACAGGAAGGAAGCGTAGATGGAACTCCTATACTCCAGGCAGCGCAGAACCCAACAGCCTCCAGGTCTGACGCAGGTCCAGTGGCCACAGAATCCACCGTGCATGCGTCAAGGTGAGCGTATCGATTTGTAACTGTTTTGAAGAATATAGTTACCCAAATTATATAATTTGGTTTTATATAATACTGAGGTTACCCGCAGAATTAATTAATTGTTCCTAAAATTTGTATAAATAACGTATAGCAACTATTTTGTAATATCATACATGGTTCTTATAAAAATGAATATACCTTTTGAGAATGGAAGGCCACTGATATTAGCATTATTCCTTTTGTCATATAGGACAAATTTCACATTCAGTGAAATGGGGATGAAAAAGACCTGGAAAAGTCCCCCATTCAATAGTGGAAACCTTTCTATGAATTTGGTGAATTTAATTTACCAGATCGCTATAACTATTGTTTATTCATTCTTGGTTATATAATCTGTATATGGAAGTTATGGTATTTCTGGTGATGGTGAACAACTGAACAAAGAAAATAATATTTATTATAAAAGAAGAATGATCCAATACAGTATTAGAGCTCTAAAGAAGCGGTCTTGTAGATTAAATTGGTGAAACCTCTGGGAGGGTTCACCACTGATGAACTAAGCCCTCCCAATATATATTTTTTCATCGCAGTAAGGGCAGTAAAAGTTTGATTTATTTGTGAAAAGATACATTCGCGTTTTGATGTTTTCATTTGTATAAAATAATATTTTATAATATACAACAACAACAACAAAAACCTCTATTAAGACACTATTGTCTTACAAGGGGATTCCCCTAAAGGTTATATATGTACATGAGTGAGGAGGAAAAGCAATCTAGAGGGGAGGGGGAGCAATCAGCCGTTGTCTGTGGAGTTGAGCACCTCTTCTCTCATTTTATCAATCGCCTTGAAAAATTTAAAATATTTATAAACAAATGTTTTATCCAGCAGGAGAGCATTAAAGATTTTATATACATGTTGTTCATTGTAGTGAGCTAGCTCCGAAATTTCGCGAATTTCCAGTCTCTTTTCATGTAGGAATGGGCAATGGAATAGATAGTGGACCAAATTGTCTTGGATGCCAACATTGCAGAAGTAGCAATTTGAAGGGTCGCTGTTCCAAAATCCCGTGATATCCTCGCGTAAAAGTATAGCCATATATTTTATAATATTAGAAACTTCATAGATAGGTTTGTCCAATAGCACAGTTCTACTTCTGCTCTACTAACTTTTAACTCGTAACCATCTATAGGCATCAGAATAGGCATCTGTGGATCCAACAGAATATTCCCAAACAAATATGAAAATATCAAAGAATACTTGGAAAAGAATTCTAAAGTCTGTCTTCTGATAGTAATATGAATCTAACATGATTATCATAACTATCATAGTATCTACATAAATGCATAACTCTTTTTGAAAAGTATTATTTTTAATATGGTATTTTTGATTTGGTTGTGTGTGTGGGGAGGGTTTTAAGCTTCAATAATTATATTGAAGGAATATTAAGTGATGTATTCGTTTAAATGTATGCTAATTTTATGTTTTGAAGTGGCAATAATAAGTTGAAAAGGTTAAAGATTAAAAGAATAGGAAGTTACATCAATTTATGTAGTATTTTATATATAGTAGCACTTAATACGATTTTTTATTTTTTGCTTATCTCTAGTACACGTGGTACAGGCCATGATAATCATGGTGGGTAGAAGTAGGCGACTGCTTTTACTGTAAGTACACCACATGTCTACACACGTGAAAAGCAGTTCGACTTTTGCACTTACAAATATGCCAGAGCCCTGTTTAGTTTGTTACACTCGCTGGTGGGGTTGGACTTTTTCAAGAATCGGGGGTCATTGGAGCATTTTATTTTTAATCAGAAAAAAGCTCAATGCGGGAATCGAACCCGGGTCGTAGCGGTCGAAAACCAACGGTTTAGACCATCCTTCCACCGAACCCCAATAATATGACTCTTTCAACATAATAGCTTGAAAAACCTTTTAAGAGAATATAAAATATATTAGAAATAAGATAAGTTGGAAATATTAATAAATCTAAAAAATTCGGCGTTGCTTATTTTTTTCCTCCATTTCAGTATTACTCAATATTTAGCTTCTTCATTTGGTATAGGAAATGAAATAATGTAAAATATAATAATAGCAATTCAACAATTTAACGTAATGTATGTCCGACTTGGGTAATTGTGCCACAGAATGCCTCAAATAATGGAAATCTATTGATGAAGATTTGGAAAAAAGTTTGACAAATGGGATGCCAAGTGAACCCTGACCGTCTTCTTGGGAGTTCCCACGTTTGTTTGGTCTGTACGAGGGTCTAGGGAAGATTGGAAGAAAGAGTTTTAAAACGTTTCTCATATAAATATGAGATCCATTTCTGGTTTTTAACCTAATTAAAATATATAATAAAGTTGCATTGACATTGTAATTAATTGCAATAATTGTAGAATCCTTTTACTTAAAAAAGTTCTATTGTGTGTGTGGGGAGGCAGATTTTTTTAAATTTAATTTTAAAGAGCTTTGTATAAGAAACGTTAATTTTCAGATTAAGAGAATTATTCTAATTCGCTATATATATTGTCAGTATTTGGCCATCCTGACAAGATACTTATTTACAAGTGCTTATTTGGCGTTGAATTGAGGATTGTTCAAGAAGATCTTGTCTGGAGGAGGAATCTCTCAAGGTGGGGAAGCCCCTCATTGAAGAAGTTTATAAATATATAACTGTATACATTTCTCTCTATATATAATCCCCTTTGTTTATTATATTATTATTATTCTGTTAATTTGTGTGTGTGTAACCACTGTGATTAAAAGTCAATAGATATTATTTAAATTGTCAATGGTCTATCTCAGGGGTCGGCAAACTGCGGTTCGCGAGCCACATGAGGCTCTTTGGATGTGAAGCTGCGGCTCTTTATATAGTTCCATACACAAATATTATTTATGCAAGTACTATTTATTGTTGGCAAGAAAACATTTTGTGGCTCTTTTAAAAACTATGAAATTTTGTAAATTGCAATTTTTGACTCTTCCGACTCAAAAGTTTGCCGACCCTTGGCCTATCGTGTCAGTATTTATAATTAGTCTACTATCTCCAAAGTGTGTCTCTTTGCAAATTTTGTCCGTTTTATCTTCACACACACAAAAAAACAATATTCCAACTATATCAAGAATATTAGAATACAGAGAAAATAGCTTCAAGCAAAAGTTAGCATTTAAGCTAGTTATTTTAGCAGCTCGTACTATTCTAACATAAGTACGCCATTCATGTACCAGAAATTAAATCTTTTTTAGCGCAATAGTTTATCTAAATAAAATATCTTCCTACTATATTTTCTGTGATGAAAAATATATTGGAAGGTCTTGGTTCATCTCAGTAATGAATCCTTCAAGCGGTATTCCCTATTTGAACTATCATACGTTGGTAATTGCATTCATGAATATAAAATGGCATTGGGCTATTCGGATTTTATACCCGGCGTTAGTAATGGATTTTTGGTTAATATATGTAATGAATCTATGGACATATGTGATCAGAGTACAGTAGAACAATTATTATTAGTATTATTCATGGTTCTAAATATCATAATCCTTTACTGTCACCTCTCATAAAGTAGTAAGTTAATTAAATACTTCTTCTATAGAAATAATAAATTCCACTTCTATCAAATGTCGTCTTTGTGCAGAATGTTAATCATCACACAATTCCACCCTGTGCTTTACCAAGTACTTCATTATTGACTGTATTGACTCGTCCATTGATGAACTCTACTCATCCCTAGTAGACACCATCAAAATTATCAAGTTCTACAAGCTCGATACCCTAATATGATTGAGTAGAGATATGAAAGAAGCAGAAGCTCTCCAGTGCTCTCTATGCGTATATTATAGTAAGAAAATATTCCACGATGATTGATAATATTTGTCTCAGATATATTTAATATATTATGTGTTGCGTGTCAAATGAAGCAGTCTACTAGAAGTGTGAAAGAGGTGGTGTGAAGGCAGCTAACTGCCAGGGAAGGGGAGCGACCTACGGAATCAAGGACGGCCGGCACAGTTGGTTATTTGAGTGCTGGCAGGGCCGTTGACATCTGCTGTGACGTAACTGGAGGTTTACCTGCCCAGTCCTTACGTACGTCGCTACTTCCTGCAGCTTCTTTCTTGGCTGTGTTTGGTGAATCCTTTCTTGGTTGTGTTTACTGCATTCTTTCGTTGCTGTGTTTAGTGGATCCTTTCGTGGCTGTTGTTAGTGCATCCTTTCGTAGCTGTGTTTAGTGGATCCTTTCGTAGCTGTGTTTAGTGGATCCTTTCGTGACTGTGTTTAGTGGATCCTTTCGTGACTGTGTTTAGTGGATCCTTTCGTAAGCTGTGTTTAGTGGAACCTTTCGTGCCTATGTTTAGTGGATCCTTTCGTGGCTGTGTTTAGTGGATTCTTTCGTGGCTGTGTTTACTGTATCCTTTCGTGTATGTATTTCGTGCAAAATTTCGTGGCTGTGTTCAGTGCATCCTTTCGTGGATGTATTTAGCGTATCCTTTCGTAGCTGTGTTTAGTGAATCCTTTCGTGCCTGTATTTAGTTCATCCCGGTTCTTTCCTTACTTTAGCTAATAACTGCCAACTTCTTTCGTGGCTAAAATTTGTATCTGACGGCTTTTTTTTTTTTTTTATACCTGAACTTAATACCGGCCAGGTTCTTTTGTGGCGATACTTACTGTTTCAAAGCTTCCGTTTGACTATACTTATTGTCTACCAACCTTTTTGATTGTTTTATTGACTGTTTTACATCATTGTATTAATGCTTATCAAGTTCATTTGTTGTTGTTCGTTCTGCGTAGAGTTCTCTCGTGGTTTCACTTCTGTCCCAGATTTTTTCGGCCGAAACACTCATATTTCGCTATCTCCGAACGTAGTCCCTTTTTGCCGTTTTTCGTGAATACAATTATTATATTTTATGTCTCCACGCGGGATTACGCTTACTTCCTGCAAATTTCTTACTCGGGTTCACTAAATGCGCTTGAACGGTGTATACAAATACTTTATCTCAACTTCTTTCAAAGTCGAACGTGCAGTTTCCTTATCAGCTTCTATCGTTGTTAAATGTATTGTGCTCTACGTCTAATTTACTCTAAAATTTCAAGCTGTGTTAGTATTCGGTTTATGGTAAACTCGTTACTATGTGTTGTTTTTTTAATAGGAGTACTACCCCCGGCGAAGTTACGCGTTTTTTATTTTTTCATTTCTTATCCGCACACTTTCTCATACTGTGACACGTTTTGAACATATTTCGCCCTATCTCTACGCTTACGATGTAGTATCTGTTCTTATCAGCATTATTGGGAGAAGTGGAATGGCCCCACCAGATGATCCAGGTAGTTCTGGCACACTCAAGCCGAAGCTTGGCGGATCTATCACCTCCCTTCTAGACATCACCCACAAGAAGACTCTTTGCCCACGAAGAAGTCTCCTAGAATCCCAAGAACAGGACTATTGACTGGTAGGTATGTGAAGACTTCCCAGTTCTCCTGGCGTCTCAAAAATGAATATCCCATCCTGGCTATACGACTTAAACTGAATCCAAGACATCTGTCCCTCACAACCAAATTCTGATATTATTCTGTTATACTTAATTCACAGTATAAAAAAAAATACCTATTACGACTAAAGTTTTATCTTTATATTACTGTTAAATTATTTCAGTTGTTATATCTAACTTCATTGCATTCATTATACCCTGCATTTATATAATCCAGAGAGTCTATATAATTATTCTCCAACTGGGCGCGGAGTTGTAGCTAGACATACTCCCAAATTACATTTTAAAACTTACTCTTCCATTACCTCTGGTTAGGAAAATAAAGACACAGACTATAAATAGATACCAAATCAACTGTAAAACCAAGCAACGTTATATAACACCAATAGAATGTTTTATTACAATACCAACTGAGGATCTGCTTCCTAAAAAGGCGGAAAACAGACCATTGCCAGGAAGATCGCCGAAGATGCATCAAGGTCGACAACAAAAGCAGATCTTGAGTCATTTATCTTTCGGCGCGATGTTCTCAAGATTACCGTTCGCTTTCAAGAAGGTTCTTTGTTGGTTCACCTCCCAACGTGATTGGCCCCATTGTTGGCGTTCAGCGGATTGTTATTGCGCTTGCCTTTCTAGATTGAAATCTCCAAGTCCACTAGTTAATAAAACAATGAACGTTTCTCTTTATAATTCAATTTTACTAATTCTTAATAGGTTTCTCATCTCCTCGGGTGAGAGGACTTTGGTTGGCACGAATAGCACAGGATCACAACTAGAGTATATTCATAAAATTGATTTTTTTTCGAAAATTTTACCCAAAAATTGATTCTTTAAAATATTTTAATCCGAATTCTTATAATATTCAATTTACTACCAAACGACTTTTGAAGAGTAAAGAAGATAGGAAGAGATAAACTCTTCACTGATTTAAAATCTCTTATAGACATTTTCAAAAATTATATTTACTCCTTATGCCTTTTGTAAATATATTTTCACAGAATTATAAGCCAATATAATCAGTGATGTAAAAATATATTCTTATATTTTACAACACTCTATCATAACCTTTGTGTATACTTTGCATATATATTATTTATGATTGTAGAACAACCTTTGAAATTCATCCCGCATGCGTTTCCCTTAAACGAAAAATCGAAATTTTAAAGGTCGTTCTACAATCATAATACGCCGCATCATATTGTATTATAAATTACTTTATATAATATTTATTTGAATAATAGATGAAGAGTTTGTTTAACGCAACTGTTTCTCATAGAATATCGCGCTGATGAAACGATATAAATTGAATTTTTGTTGCATTTTCATATTAAGGCAAAATTCCAAAAAGTACATTGTTTAAATAAAAAAAATAACACTTAAAAGACTCTGTAATCAATAGTCAACTCTAGGGCAATTAATTTATTCAGTTACTCTTTTATTACCCATTCCAAATGATAGCATCGCTATCCTAAAGTGACATTCATATTTTATATATTCTCAATAAAACTAATATTAAAAAAAATCATTTAACAGTTTTTTTTTTGTTGTTTTACGAAGGCTTGCATCAAGCGATATTCGGCAACCCAAAATTTAATCCTATTTTGCTTGATGTACAGATTATTTCAGAACTAATATAGAAGTTTAATTTGTCAAAGAGATTGAAATAAAGAGGAAAGAGCACATTTTAAAAATTATAATCAAGTACTTCCCATTTTTAACCTCTCTTTTCGTACAACCTCATTTTTTTAATCGTTACCATGGAATTTTAAAGAAATGGCACTGAATAGGTTTGCTCAAAATAAACTGCGGTCCAGATAGCCAACTAGTCAAACACAAGTAAGTTTAACCAGTACCTACGTTGAAGATGTCAGTTCAACTTGATATAGGAGTTGCTATACTCGAGTTCAACCATGTGCAATGGATTGGGGTGGAATGCCATGGTGATATGTCAAACAACTGAGTGCCTTTGTGGTCGTAGAGGATAGAATGTGTGTTTGGACATCATGGCCGTTCTGACCTCCAATATTGACTCTGATGTCACCTTGAAGTCCAAACCAGATGGTAGGATATATGTAACCATGAATACCATCGTATATATAATGGCGAAATAATTTTTCACTTTAAATATTTCTTAAAATAGAATCTTTTGTGTAATATCTCGAAACTTGACATTAAAATATCCACGATTATGGCACTATGTGTAGTTTATTGGAGCTTAATCCATGTAATTTGATATAATCTTGGCTCAATTCTACATAGATAGTATAAACCTTACAGAACTCGGTCCAGCAATGCAAGGAAAGTTTCTTAAAGTACTTCAAGATCGTTGCAGGTTTCTGATACAATGGGAAGCTTCCTATAAAGAAGGTAGACCCAAATGTGAAGATAAATTCTCAAATTAAACAATTATTCGACTATGAGGTCCCATATTTGTTTTTAGGTGACTTAAGATCCGTGTGGCTGCACCAGGATAGTCATGAGTCATACCTCACGTTCAAAACGTAAATATCTGAACGACAAGTGGGATAAAACCGCCATTTCGTACATCCCTTTTAATCACATCCCTGCCGAATCCCCAGACTTGGCTCCTATGGATTTATCTGTTTTTGGTTTGCTAAAAACTGCTCTTAGATCTAGAGAACCGAAAACGCTAGATGGTATATTGGTATGATCATGATCAAAGTATTCTAAGACGAATTCCAATTCCCTGGAAACATCGAGACAGGGCTGTTACTAAACGTCAAGGCTTATACATAGAAAACAATATGTTATACAAACATTTGTAAATTATATTAAAGCACTAAAAAATCATTCTTTTAAAATGGAACACTTTCTGTATTTATTTTTCATGAATGGGGATTCCTCACCGGGTTCTTCAAACGAAGAGATAGAAGCATAAATTTGGCCTTTTGACCAAATCCAGGCTATAAATCCAAGAAAATTCTCTATAATATCACTTCCGACGGCGGACTACAGAATCGTCAGCAGCGTTCTTCTGGGTCGTCTACGTCGCCACCTTCCAGCTATCGTGCCGGATTGCCAGACATACGCAGTTCCGGGAAGATGTCCCTCCTGGAACATCGCGTGCGTGTCTGACGAAGTGGCCCAGGCCTTCAAGAACAAGACGCCGCTGGCAGTCATCTCCACCGACCTGCAGTCCGCCTTTGACAACGTGGACCGAGAGTTCCTGGCCTCCCAGCTACGCATCATCGGCCTGCCTCCGCCCTTCATGGAATGGCTCCACCTGCTCTACGCGGAGGCCGACGCTACCATCAAGGTGGATGGAAACTTCACCCGCCCATTCAAAATGCGCAGAGGGCTTCGGCAGGGTTGTGCCTGCAGCGCAGCCCTTTTCTCCATCTTTACGGGTCCCCTCCTGCGCCACTTGGAGAGAATCCTCGGAAGAGGGAACGTCCTGGCGTACGCCGATGACATTCTCCTGCTGATCCGCGAGGATTGGCAGTTTGAGAGAGTCAAGACCGTCTTTGACGAATTCCGGCGTGCATCGGGAGTCAGCGTCAACTTCCCGAAAAGTAAAGGACTGTGGTGCGGCGCCTGGAGGGACCGTGCCGACTCTCCGCTGGGCATCTCGTGGTCCGCATCCTCCATCACGGTACTGGGCTGCGAAATAACATCAGGCCATGGAACCTCGGTCCAGGAAAATCACCTGCTGGGCATCTTGGAGAGGTCGATCTCCAGATGGTCCCCATTTGTCCGCGGCTTCTCCCTGGTGGGGCGGGCGAGAGCGGCCAACTCGCTAGTACTGGCGGCGGTGCTCCACCATCTGCACGGCTACCTGCCCGGTGATGCCACTATCGCCAAACTGCAGGCCAGGCTGACGCGGTTCGTCTGGGGATCCTGCCATCGCGCCGCCTGGCTCCCGGGAGGTCTACTGGCACGTCCTGTGTCCGTCGGTGGCGTAGGACTGCTCGACATCAGGACCCAACTCCAGCTCGCCTGCTTCAAGGGGGTCCAGGCTGCATCCAGAAATGGAGGCAAGAACGCCTACTCTTGGCTGGTGGAGTCTGGAGCCTGGATGACCCCCTTGTCCTCGGGTTCCTGGTTGCTGCCTCGCCGCCGCCGGCTGCTGGATCTATGGGGGCAGGCCTCCTCCATCCTGGGCCTGAACCATCGGGTGTTGCCTGCTCCCACTCTACTGAACCTGCCCCTCGTCGGTGCCTGCAGATTCCTGGCGACGCCATCGCTTCGGGCTCCCTCTAGATGGAGAGGAGTTCGCGTCCGCGACCTGGCAGGCCCTGCTCCGCCGCCCATCGCCAGGCTTACAAGAAGCGCCTGCGAAGATGCAGCTGCTCTTGGGGCTTTTTGCCAACGCCTGGTGGCGGACAACGCGACGAGCATCTACAGGGAGCGGACCTTGGAGGAAGCCGTGGTGCTGCGCGGCACGGCCACGCCGTTCTTGCGCATCAGCACACGCACTGCGCGTCGCATGTTGGAGCGTCCCCGCCTGGCCGCCGTTCCCATCTCGCGGTATCTCCGGCGCTGGGCGCCTGTCGTCGACGTGCCCTCCACCAGCCTGGCGTCCTCATCTCTCCGTCGCTGCTCCTTCGGGGGCCATGCAGCGGACATCGCTCTGCGGCTAGCCCTGCACGCCCTGCCTCATCCGGGGCACCCGGCGTCGAGCCAGCCCGTCTGCATCGCCTGCGGCTCCAGCGACCTGTCGCTGGCTCATCGCTACTGGTCCTGCAGCGCCGTCCGCCCTCTCATCCGAGAGGTGTTCTCCATCATCGGGCGGCCGCCGGACCTGCAATCCTGGATCTTCGCGGTGAACCTCGAGAACCACGCCATCACCATCTCCTCAGCGGCAAAGCATGCCATCTACGTTTTCTTCGTAGATCGCGAGATGCGTGGTATCTCTGGGGACCCATTGGCGATCTTCCATCAAACTCTGCAGCGGTGGCAGAGGCGCCATGTACATAGTTGTATTTTTTAATCATTTTCAAAATCTTTTTTTTTTTTTATTATTATAACCATCATCCTTATTATTAGTGCGGACTGTGCACTTTTGTTCGGCGTCGGCCTCCATCCCGAGGCAATGAAATTGACCAGCGTGGCGAAGGCTACCATCTACAAGTACCATCTTGGTCTTGAGGTGGGTAACGCCAGCCATCTTATCGACCTGCCCACTCTGTGGGAAAGAACTCTCGCAGTCCACCGGTGGCGGAGTCTTTCCCGCGGTGGTGGGCGCCACCAATGACGACTTGTATATATATATATATATATGTATATTTACCAATTGTTTTATATATTTATATCTATTTATTCATATATTCATCATTATATAATAATATTTATTCATATATATATTTATTCTGTATTTAATCTTATATAATCTTATATGGACTTTGAAATAAATCAGTTTCAATCTCTCTCTCTCTCTCTTTCGCTCAAATTTTCCCATATATATCATTATATAAATCAAAAGATCTCAACAGATTTCAAAAGCGATGTCTTTCTTTTTTGTTAACCGACAAGTTTTAGATCAAAAGATCCTCGAAGGGGATGAAACAAAATATTAGGCTTTAGTTTCTGTATATAATATATAAAAATATTGGGAAACATCGGCTGTTGATTTACTATGATTAATTTCACTTCCTCCAAAGCAATTATTGTAAATTCGATTGATATCAAAACTATACCTAATTGAAGCTATATTTTTGTCCTGTTGGCTCTCTCTTCTTATGAGCAATAAGAAGAGAAAGAAGGCAGTGAAACCACCTCAAAGAGCCGGTAACAAGGAGGGTTGTGTCTTGTGCAGATGAGGGCCAAGGAATCAGGTCACCGCCTCCAAGGAAGCAAAAACATTGTAGTGCAAGTGACATTGTTATACCTTAATTAAGATAATGAGAAGTAATTAATGGGATACTTAGCATATTGCGTAATCACCTATTTTATACTATACATTTTCATATGAATGCTGGGAATGTTTCAATTAGGTCATTGATACATATTTATATGTGAGGGATTTAAAAATGATAGACTATCATTTAATAAAGATTATTTCTAAAGTCTAAAGAGCGTTTTTTCATTTTTTTAGGAAATTTTTAATATGTATATTTTATATAAACTTAATAAATAATAATAACAATGAAGTACTCAATCAAATATGTGGTTTCTCTGAAGATATTTTGAAACAAAAATTGTATTTATTTCAATTGTTATATTTTACTCCTACGTATATATATATATGTCACAACTTTATATAGGTTCAAATTATAAATGCATATAAGCTATATATATATATTAAAAATAAATAAAGCATATCCTGACCAGGATCACATGTGCTTTACAGAAGGCAGAGCGCCATCTGGTGGAACAGAAATCAACTAAACATTGATTTAGCCTGTTCCCTGATATTTAGCCAACCCAATTTCTTGATAAATCAAGAAAAGCCATCCACGAACGCGTTTCGCGCTGTTGGCGCTCGTTAGCGTGGAGTAGGCTGTATATATATATATATATCACTCAAAAAAAATTGTTTAACACGAAAATGAAAAGTACTAATAAACGTAAAAGGTTTTGTTTCATCATTCTCTCAACTAACTTCTTCATTTCTCCCTCAAATGCAAAATAAGGTTTAAAAATGAAATTTTTGCACTTTTCTCTGAAAAATATGTATATATAGCTTTAAAAACTTTCTTTCGTATGTATTAATTTTACAAAAAAAAAAATGTGAGTAACTTTTAAGAGATCCGTTATTTCTAATTTAGAGAATCAAAACATGTAAATTAGTATTAAAATATAATTGGCAAATCCTCCCAAATATTTTCTCAGATTCTCCAATCAAATTGTCAGGAAGGACATATGGGAACGGTGTCAAACAAGTGTATAACAGATCTTTATCAGTGGCTTGACATATCTGGATAACCGTGACAGTAACCTGATTCTCTTTGCCATATTATGGTAAAGTATATTTTCCCTGTAAGATTTCATATAGATACTGGTGATGGGATCACACGTCAGGAAGTTGATTACAATTCTTCAGATCTTCAGTCTGAGATATTTGGCTTAGGATTGGATAGTGAAATCTGATAGTCAACAAATATATAACTGGATGAATACAATTATGTTTGATCACGGTCTTTGCTTTATATAAATTCTACAAGACCGCAGTCACCTTTCTGGGGAGATTAATAGAATCGCCGAATGTCGTGGTCCTTTTGGAAGAGGAAAGACTAAAACGCGGCTGATTCCACACTCACCTTTTCAGTGATATGCTAACCTATGCACGGCTCTGTGGCCACTGAACATGTCTCGGACTTGGAGGCTGTTGGGTTCTGCGCTGCCTGGAGTATAGGAGCTCATCTATGCTTCCTTCCTGTGGTGAATCTGTATAAGACCGGTGGTCTTAATAAAACTGTGTGTGTATGTGCGAATAGCGAGAATTGCCAATTGCTGTAAATCTTACAATCTTAAGTAAAAATGGTGAGAGTGTTTAAAGTTCTTCCTGACACCCTGGAATTAAAGGAAATCAATAAAGACTCTTTCATTGTGCATTGAAAAGAATGACTATTCATTGTTGAAGAGTCTCCTAAATTCTGGTCAAAGAGATCACAAAATGTAGATCATTCAAATTTATATTGAGTGCCTCAAGTAAATAATTCATACATTGATTAGCGTTCTTTTCATATCTTCTATATATTATTGACTGTTTTAATAAAGTTTAATAAAAATCTACCATATTTTAAAAATGTTATTTCTTCCTAATGATAGCCTGTTCGCATGACTTTCTTTAATATATCATAGAATAAGTTGTTCAAAAAAGATAAATTCTAATATTTTTTTAAAATATTTATTTCATTTTTTTCGATAGATTGTAGATATGTTTATCTTTGCTACATTTAGTTAATATTTTATATAACTGACATCACATCTGAAGCTATGTATTGTATCTTCAGTTGATATTTATTTCGAGTGGTCATCGTTGATAAATATATTTGATTTCTTCTTTGATAAATCAGCAATGGTCAGCTGAAGGATCAGCAAATGTTCTCTCATCCTGTAGCAACCTTGAACTTCTTTTCCTTTTTAAAGCAATATTTGATGTGTAATATGCTTCTTTCTTTATTAGTAACCACTTCGATATCTGATTATATATGGACTATTTTTTTAGAAAATGTATATTTACTTTAATTTTTTTCGAATTTGTCGCTTTAAAAGATCTTTTTAGATGATGGAAAATCATTACTGCTGTACTGCATTGATATTGCTACAAGCTGTGTTTAACAAGTTTCAGCTTTAAAGAGAAGCATGATAAAGAAGAATTACTTGGTTCAAGCTATCTACAATCGATACTGCTAAAGACAGGTTCTTACTGTGTACTCTTAATATGGTGTTACTCACACACATATGGTCTTTTACATGGATTCTGAAAACGAAAATAATAAAAAGATAAAAGCTAATCAACAACAATAAAAGCCTTTATTAAGGACACTCGTCCTTTATAGGATTCTTTCAGATGTGTAAACATAACAGTAATCTACCGAAATTGAAGATTAAGATTGACCGTTCTTCAAGTTGGATCCATCTGTGTTGCGCCTATTGTCTGTGCTGTTTTACAAAATTTGTAAAAAGCTAAGGTGGTAGTTTCTTATCACTTCGGAAATATGTAAATAATTTATAAGATATAAATAATAGTTTAAATAATTTAGTTTCATTTCGTTTATTTGCTCCTGTAGAAAGGTTGACACTACCCGAAAGCTTGAGAAGTATTTGATATTAAAAATAGGAAACTCTACCTCGGAGCCGGCGTTTTATTATAATAAAGAAATTTATCTACAGAAAACTTAACAAAGACAATCAACAAGCTCATAAATAGATAGTATGGATAAATCCGAGGAAAATATAATACGGTGTTACTCTACAAATCAAAAGGTATCATCAACTTATATCTAACTACTAACCGAGTGACCCGGGCAATGCCCCGGGTTTACCCGAAGGGCCTGTGAATAAAATGGGTTTATTCTTATTTCTTAGAAGCAGCATTTCAAGTAAGGTTAAATGAAAATACTTTCTAAGCAACAACAACAACAAAAAAGCCTTTATTTAGGGTCACTGACCCTATACAGGATTCACCAGAGGTATGCATAAGAACAAAGCAGTGAATACTTTCTAAGCAAAGAATATACATTCGGGTAGATATGACCGCGGATAAATCCTGGACATCCAGAGTAGATCCCCAAGAAAAATTACACAGAGAAGAAATTCTTATTATAAGCAAAAAGTAATTAAAAATTAATTTAGAAACATGAAATATCTACCATTAAAATTGATAACAATTCACAAATACAAAACACTTGTTCAAAACAAATCAATCCGCAGTCTTGGTCTAGGTACTCTCTCGCTCCAATAATTAATCAAGATATATGTACAATAAAATATTACAAAAGGAATGAAACTATAAAAAGGAATGATGATAATCTAAATGATGTTTTTAATAAATATTAAATATCATAAAATATTTTTAATAAATGTAGGACGCATTAAAATTTATGCAACAATATATATATATATATATATGAAAAAAACAATAGAAAAAAATGAAAGATTAGAATAAAAAATAATGTAGAATGTAAAAATGTAGAATAAAAGAATAAAAAATAATAGAAATTTCCGTAAAATCTAATTTTACCGCATTTTAAATGATTATAAAAATAAGACTCAAGATTTAGAATACTTGAATCTTCATTTTATTAAATACATCATATAAGGATAGATGGTTCTGGAATGATAAACCCATAACAATAACTTCAAGATATACATACTTGGGATTCCCTCTGACACCAACAATAACAACTACTCACCCGGCAAATTACTTTAAAGGAAAAGCACTTACAGCAATTAACGCCACACACTCAATATTAATAAAATCAAAAGCAAAGTCAATAAATTTATCAACCAAACTCTTTGATACAATAGTGAGAGCTGTCCTGATGTATGCCGCTCCATTGTGGGCAACAGAGCACAAAGACTTACTGGATAGTATACAAGACATATTTATCCGTAGGTTCCTGAATCTGCCCAGATACACTCCAGGCTACATAATCAGATTAGAAACCGGTCGTATCTCATTGAGTGTAACAGCTTTAAAATTAACCCTGAAGTATTGGCTGCGGGTGTTGAATATGAGCAGTGACAGATTGCCGCGTATATGTTTTAATAGAACACGGAACTGTCTAATGCTTCGGGCACACCCATCGGTTTCATTAAAAAGCTCACCAATCTGCTTAACAATAATGGATCCCCTGCACTTGTTTCCTGTGATGATCCTGAAACGCTGAGGAGCGCGATTACAGGGCTCTTAAAAACAGCGGCAGACCAATCTATACAAAACGACCTTACAAGAATGGACAAATCGAAGCTATACTCTCACTACAAAGACATTCACATATCTTTCATGACGGAGAGATACCTTTTAGGGGATTTTCCTTTCCCGGTTGTAAGACTACTCGCACAAGTTAGAATACTTTCAAGTTTTTTTAGAGAAAACCACACCAAGATGCTCTGCGGTGAGGACCCGATTTGTACCTTCTGTAATTCAAAACTAAAAAATGAAATCACTCACTATATTTTTGATTGCTCTGCTCTGAAAGAAGAAAGAAGAACCCTTATGCTCAAAACTGGGCAACTCTGTGCTTCATTTCCATCAATAATTGACAATATGACCCAGAATAAGTATATTGCTACGGCGTTTTATGGTTTCCACAAGTCCATATCTCAGAAGAAGGCCAAGTGACACTCACTCCTCACTTTCTTACTGCTACTCTTTTTGTGTTGTTTTTCTTGCTTCCCTCTTTCTCTTTCTTATTTTTTTTTCTTTTTCTTCTGTATATATCGTTATTTCCTTTGTCTTACTGCTTTGTTCATATGCATACCTCTGGTGAATCCTGTATAGGGTCAGTGACCCTAAATAAAGGGTTTTTGTTGTTTGATGTTGTTGTAAATACATCAATGACAAATTATATTCAAAAATTCTTATTTAGTTTAAAGCGCATATGTATTGTACAATAAATGAAGTGAATTGATATTAAACATTTATAATCTTATAAATATTTTATTAATTTGTTATTAAATTAGGTTATTTTATTATAAAAAAATATATTTTTCTGTGAAACCTCAAACACTTTTGTTATATAAAACTATTTATATATTCTAAAAATATTAACGACAATATTAAAAAACACACAATGTACATTTTTGAAGATCCTAAACCTATTTTAATATTTAAAAAATCTATAATATTATAAATAATATTAATAAATAATTTATATAGGTAATATTTATTAAGAAATATGTATTTTAACTTTAATAAATTTTTGTTTATAATAAAAAAATAGAATAAATATGGCGACTTGAGTAAAGGTGAGAAATTCTATAGGAGAAAGTTGACCTTGGAAGAAATGTAGGTCATTGACATCTTAATTGGATACCCATGATTAGATTCAGGAACTAAATTTACTCAGCAACCTTGGCTTAATCTGTGACCGCAAAATATTGACGATACACTGCGATATGAAAATAAAATTTTCATTTTTAAATATTTCATATATATTTATAACAAAATAGAAAAAATATTTTCTCAATATAGTGAGTTCAATATTTATGATATTTGAGACAATGGAAATATATAAGGAATAATGAGATTACAACAATGGGAAATATAGATATATGTAATGGCATTACCCTCGTTTAAAAAAATTCATATTATTCTTACCAAAAATAGAAATTTACTTACAGTTATTAACTTTTTGAAAAAAATTTAAAGATATGTGTCTTGAATCAATTGTTTTTAAAAACAAAATTAATTAAAATATTTCAAAGAAACGCTTAAAATTTTATATAGAAATTTAAAACTGATTCTATATTCTTTTTTTTTTTTTAAGTTTGAAAAATAATTAATTACATTAATATATATTTATATTTTATATATTTAATATATTTCAACACATGACCTTTTTATATTTAATTTTTTTCTTTCATTTTTTTAATTAATATATATATATTTAACAATTATATAATTAACAATAAACATGACATTTCAAACATATTTTAACGGTTAATACTTAATAAGTTTTATATGTAGGTGAAAAATTCAAATAAAATCTATTATAAAAATATATTATATATATGTGTGCGTCAGTGTGTGATACAGTAACTAAAATTACATTAATAAAAATGCAAAAATTTTATGGTGAATAATAAGCATGACATTTTAAAAGTATTTTAACGGTTAATACTTAATAAGTTTTATATGAATGTGTATGTGTTATAAAGATTAAGATAAAATTTATTTTGAAAATATATAATATATATCTGTGTGTGATTCTCTCTTCAGAATCTAATCAAAACTCTTATACAAAAGATAATACTTCAATTCATTATTTGAGATATAAATCATCCATAAATATTATCTTACCAAAGAAATGTGATTTGAATAATTAATAAACGATATTATTCCAAAAAGGTATTCCCTCTGAATGCTGTATGCAGTTCTATTTGGTATCAATACTGTGGTTGTGAGAGTCAACTGAAGGACTCTACAAAACCATTAACTAGGAAGTATGTTTAACTCAGTGCAAAATGATTGCGATGAAGAACCTGTGACTTAAAACACAGTACTGTTATTGTAAAAATTGTGGGAATCCTTCAGAAAGATATATCATTTCATTGATTTTCAATTTCTGAATTCATGTTTTTTTTTTTTTTTAATATCGACTTCGTACTCTTTTGTATGTGAATATTATGTAATATAGAGAGAGACAAAGCCAATAAAATATATTATTAGAGTTTATTAAACTATATCCTTGCAAATTAGAGATAATAGTAAAAAAAGTCGCGAATTGCTCTATCTGTCTCTTTATTAAAATTCAGATAGCTATATATATAATGATTCTGCTAATTTATAATAAATGATTTTTTAAATGTTATATGCATTGAAAAGAGTTTGTTAAATATATGCAAGAGATAAGTGTAAGTGATATAGGCGACCTCTATGCTATTTTTATCTAAGGTCATCTCTGATTTGATCTATTCAATCAACTTACTAAGCCTCTTATGTTTAGGCATCATACATAATCCTGCTACTAATTCAGTGATATAATGATTAGAAATGTATCTTATAATTTTTTTAATGCTGAAAATTTTGAAATTCAATAAGATGTTTATTTTTCAATAATTATAAATAATTCGTTAATTAATATTCGAAAAAAAAAGTCTTTTAAATTACAATATATTGTTCTCTTATAATTTAAAATGTATACCTTATTGTTGTACATATATTAATTATTTGTTACCACAGAGTGTGTGTAAGCTCACAGGTAAATAGGCGCTTACAAAAACAGAAAAAAAGTTTCTTTGTTTCAATATTAGTTTCCCTTTTATATTTTGTTCTCTCTCTTGTAAATCAATAAATATAATGTTTAATTAATAATTATTGGAATCAGTTTCATTAATAATTCTAAGCAAAGTCAACACTTATACTTATTATATATTTAAAATTATGTATAATCGTTTTTCTGTGTGTGATTTATAATCGAATCTAAAATATTTCTCTATTCATATCGCTCAAGTTTATTGATTTATTTTTTATTATCCTCGGTTTTTGTAAAGTTAAGAAAGGGCATGAAAACAATTGACAAGTTATACATAGTTCAATTTTCTATTTTTTTATCATCATACAAGTATATGAGGAGTGTTTATTATAGGTATTATTTTTACATAAATCTTAAATTATATATTGCTAAATATTTCAGATAGAAATACTATAAAAAAAAAAATATTTGTAATCTTAAAAAAATAAAAGAAAAAAAAACTGGAAATATTTCTGTAATAAAAATCATATTTTAAAAATTAGAAAAAATATTTGATATCTTATTATTACTAATATATTATTTCTCAATATGCAAAATTTGACAAATATTTCGACTTATATTTAAAATCTTTCGGATGTCTAATATATGCAAACATTATTTGGATTAACAAAAAAAATCCAAAAAATTTACAATAAATATAGAATTATCTGTACGCATATATCTAGTACCAGGTAAAAAGCAATGTCAATATAAAGCAAATAAAAACTATACTACAATAGCCTAGCTTTAAAAGTAACAATTGCCACAGATTATTATAGACTCATTTTTTTATTTTTTGTGTCCGAATATAATGGACCTGGATACGATAAAAATTATTGTTTGGTTTCCTTGACTGGCCAGACATTGGGTCACGCTGTTATAATGGAACAATTTTTGGCGGGAATTTAACGTTCGTCTTTTTTTGATTGCTTATTTATTACTTTTGATGTTTTTTCTTTATTAGAGGAGGTGAAAGAGCAGATTTTCTACAATTATTTTATGAAGTTAGCATCTCAATTCTGGATATCGTTGAACAGGTAAAGATATGAAAGATTTTAAACACAAATAATTAAAAAAATAATTACCAAAATTTCATTAAAATATTTTTAACTGATAAATTTTTAAAGCTGGTTTGGACTTTATTTTTTATTATAATAAAAAGAGCCTCACGAATAATTTTATTTTTATATTGTATTATATATATATGTTTTGGTGGTTGGCTATTCTTGATTTAACATGAAAATGGTTCGGTCAAATATCATGAAATAGGTTGAATCAACGTTTAGTTGATTTTTGTTCCACTAGATGGCGTTCTGTAATGTAAAATGCTCGTGTGAATGTTCATGTTCTGCCTTTTTTTTTTTGTATTATATATAAATATATAATTGTCTTATTTATTTATTTATTACCAGTTGCAAACAGGACACGCTATATCCGATCTGGATAATTGCGCGTGAAACTATTTACAATAATTCATATTGTAGTAGAGTAGGTAACAGAATTATCAAAAAGAAAATAAACAACTACGAAAAAGAGCATTGAATAAACATATTCATTAAACAAATAAGCAACAACATAATCAGATAAAAGAAATCGCAAGGTAGTTATTTGCAGTATATAAAGCAATGATGGAAGTAGATTTAATGAAGTTATCTGTAATAATTAGTATCGTGGAGAGAGAAAGTTGATCAAGTTGAGCTATTTACAATGAGTTATGTTCTAAAATAACTTATTAAGAATTTCATTGATGTAAATCAAGTCGCATAGTAGTGTAGTACCTCAAGCTCCATGAAGCTGTCTATTTATAATAAAAAGTCTGCAGAACCTATTAAATTTCGTATATCTTTCCCTATTATAAAATATTTGACCCAGATAGGTTCTTTCCATCTTGCTCTGCTGTCTTAGGTTTGACACCAGTGGGCATGAGTTTTGAGGACACAATTTATAATGGCATAATGATATAAATATTGATAGCATTGAAAATGTACATGTCATATTATGATGCATTAGCACGCCATCTTTTATGAAAATTTTAAACTATTATAGACGCGTATGATTCTTTTTAAAATAAACCAATTTCTACTGCCCATACTGCAATAGAAAAATGGGTTAGCCAATATCATGGAACAATTTAAATCAACGTTTAGTTGAATTTTGTTCCACTAGATGGCGCTCTGTAATTTAAAATGCTCGTGTGAATGGCCAGGTTGCTTTAAAAATTTTACATTGCAGTAAGAGCAGTAGAAATTGTTTTATTTTTAAAAGAATCATGCGTGTCTATAATAGTTTCGAATGTACATGTTATATGCAAATGAACTCGATTCATTTAAAGAAAAAAAAAACATGTTTTGGTAGATTTTAGTTGAAGTGTACTTCATAGCATTTTCAAATTTAAAAAAAAATGTAATTTTTATTTCGCTCTCAAATATTTCAGAAGATTGCATTATATGAGCTGTGAAATTTGAGTTTAATTCGATTTTTTTAACCTAAATTCTTTTTTGTCTTTTTAATTTTGTTATGTACATACATTTTCCAGTAATCTTGGAAAACAATGAGCCTCGTCTAATTTTTATTTTAATCGAAAAAGAAATAAGAATCTCAAATTTTCTCACCATTGTTTAAAATAAATTAATACTTTTCTATCTAAAATTAATTACATTTTCTTAATCACGGGTCAGAGAAGACATGGAATTAGCTGGAACAGGTAGAATCATCATGAGAACAAAACCTTTCTGATGTCAAGGCTGGATGAATATATATTTTACAAGATTTCTTTTTATGATAAATTAACTAGATCACTTCCTCATTTTCTCGCCTCCAATATGAACTTGTTTCATACGAAACCTTGGATTTTCTTATGTCTGGCGTAGAGATTTGTGGATGTACTTTTGTTAATTTATCTGACTTCTTTAATAACTACCAAAATCTTATTTAATACTAGTTCGGAAATTTTTTAATTACACCAATTGACAAAATTTGAAAAATTTGTACCTTTTAGTGTGTATATCGGGATTCAGACAATAACTCTGAAAGATGTTTGATACACAATGATCATTATTGAAGACACGCGAGATTACCAAGTGTGAACAAAATTGCCTCTGTCTCCTTAAAAAAAAAAAATGGTCGACCTCAAACGCCATCAAAGACTTTCCACTTCCTTAAGTTTTGTCCATGAGCGTGTTCATTGATCGATTTATTTACAAAACAAAAGAATGATATAAATAATTAAATGGGATCTCAACAATTCAAATACGTATACAGGGTATCGAAAATCAAGTTAAGAATATATTATTTTCACATTTGCCGATTCTATGTGAGATTACTATCAAAATAGACTTAAAAATATAATATCACATCTATCATAATCAGGTTGGCTAAAATTGCCACACCGCCATCTTTAATAAATCTGGAAAAATAACCAAAATAACATGGTTTAGTTCAAGGGCCATTTTTCTAGTCGGATTCTATTTTACGAAACTTCATTGTGTCTTAAATTCGCCAATAAAAGGTTTAGCTGGCGAATAAACGGAGATGCAACTAACAAATGGCCAAAATATAATCCCAGAGAAATAACAATGAATAAACAAAACTACCAATTAAAAACCTAAAATTGACCAAAAACAAAGGCAATAGCTTTGTATTTTCATTATATTTTGTTTTTAGCGATAAAGGCGCTTTGGCATTTATTATTCTTTCTACCTATTAAACATTTTTTCTCAAATTATTTTATGTGAATTTGTCAACAAACTGATCATTTCATTGAATATTTTGCTGATGGTATAAATGGCAGCTTTCACACTCAAAACCCTTTATTATAGATCAAGCCCCATACAGGATTCGCCCAGTATAGCAATGGTTTTAATTGAACATAAATCAAGTACTATAATCAGTATTAACATGAGCCCAAAAAAGAAAACTATTTACACATGTTTCTCATCCTTCTCTCCTTCTCACAAAATTTGTATAAATCTATTTAGAAAATTACTGAAGAACTCCCCCATTACCTACTAAATTGTACAGCCCGTGATGCAGAGGGGAAGGCCCTATATCAACAAATTAAATGTACCAACACTTCACCCTACGTATTACTTTCAAAAATATCAGCAAACAAATCTAAGGCAATAGCTTACTATATATTTTTTAGATTATCATTATGTAAGGACCAATCAACAAGTGAATGACTTTGAGACGAAGAGTAAAGTCAGTTTAATTTCTATGTAAATAACACAAGATGATTATTACCTTACCCAATTGGGAGAATCTGTATGGAGCAAGTCCCTAATAAAGGCTTTTGTGTGTGTGTGTATAAATCTATTGCACTATGTCTACTTTTCACCGTATAAACGGCAGCTTCCATTTCAAGGTAAATGTGGCCGCTCTGTCCCGCGGGGGATGGTATTCAACATTTTCCTCTGGCCGTGATTAATATGTGATCTAAATAGATTATCTCCATAGGTAATTATAGCTCGGGGTATTTTTCAACCAAGGCAGAGTCATAATATCCCGAAGACTTTCCTTTTGTTATTAAAGTTTTTGTTCACTTTTCTTGTGAGCCCTTGAGCCTTGATTGTTTGTACCCTTTCATAAAATATTTCCTTATAATTCATTATATGTTTTCTTCTAAGTTTATAAATTGGTGGAGCATGTGGAGCCCTTAAACACTCTTTTATATATATATATAATACTAATATGCTATTACGAATGAAAACATTAAGATGCGAATGTTTATTTTCAAAAATAATTCAAACTTCTACTGTCCTTACTGCGATGAAAAAAATATTGGGAAGGCTTGGTTCATCAGTAATGAACCCTCCCAGCGATTTCGTAATTTAATTTACAAGACCGTTTCTTTAGAGCTCTAATATTGTATTGGATCATTCTGCTTTTATTTGCTACACTGAAGGGTGGAATCTTAAAACTGGTATTTTATCAAACTATGGACATAAGCTTTTAGGACAGTAGAATTACATTTACATATAATGTTATACATAATCAACTTGAAATATATATTAAATATATTGTTTATATACACTTACGACAAAACATAAGGTAAAGGAAAGTCTTCGATATCGCCGGTTGTCTGTTTTTTTTTTTTTAGGAGACAAAGGATTTTTTTTACACTTAGTTATCTCGTGTGTCTTCAATATAGGTAACTGTATAACAAATATCTTTCAGATTTATTGTCTGAATCTCGATATACATGCTAAAAGGTGCAACTTCCTTAAGTTTTGTCCATGAATTTTTACAAGTATAGGCATCCATGGAATATACTTTAGTATAAAAGGACATTTCTCTCTATTTTAGAAGTATTTAAAGATTACACACAAGGAGTTACTATTATTTAAAGGTTACACACACACAAATAAACTATTTAAAATATATTATTTTCCATGAATCATTTATATATATAGCTATTTACGTTTTGTAAAATATCGAATTTATTCGAGTTCAATATAATTGAATATATATTTTCAAATACCATCCAATAATGTGAATAAATTATTTAAAATAGATTTAAACCCCTATTTCTCTCAGTAAATAAAATCATGCTCTCATTTTTTTCTTTAAATAGTGATAACATTTCTTTGGTATTAAATACTTGGTTTCAAAATGGATGCAGTAAAATATTAAGATGTTTGGTATGCTGACAACATAGAGAATAATCTTTTGGTAATAAAAATACACTTATATTGGAATAAATAAAAATATTTATTTGCCTTTTATTATTTACTGATTTGATTATCTATTCTAAAAAAGAGAGAGAGAGAGAAGAATGAGTTGTAGATAGCTTCCAAGAAGCTACCAGATTTTGACCGTTGCTCAAGACCTGTCAGATTATCACCATTCCTGTAGTTGACAGGCCAGGTCAGGACAATCACAGGTGGAAGAGGAAGTTACAGATTAGCTGAAATTGGAATGGTTGAACTTTAACGTAAACTTTCTTTTACCGTCAACTTCACGTGTGACCTTCGGAAGACCTCAGTACAATCCAATTAAGTAATTTTAGTTAATTTGACAATTATCTTTTAGTGTTAAGAATTACTCTTCACGCTTGTCTAATTGTTTACTTGGTTCTTTGTTTGTTTGTTTCCTAGGGCATCGAAATTATTGATGTGGAAAGGAGTATCCTTCCCCAAAAAAGAAGACAGTATATTAAACCAATTGTTACCTAAAGTATTCACCAACTAATTAAAAACTGACTTATGAATTAAAGAAATTTGGCATTAAATGTTTATTCAGCAACTCTTAATCCATGAATCAAATTTTAGAAACATAACCATTCTTTATATAAAGGGTATATTAAATATAAATAAAAAGAGAAAATTGTTTCACTGCAGGATTTGTGAAAATATGATATCATCTGATTAAATCTCCCACTATATCAGAGAATGCAAATATCTAGGTGAAGAAAGAGAAAAAAACTCTTAAAAACATTTTCTGGAGACTTAGCAACCCACTGAAGACGCTAAGAACTATTTCAGAAAATAAAAATATAGCAATAGAACTCTATAATTTCTAATTATCAATTGTAAATAGATTCATACACAAAAGAAGTAGTGAGGAAAGTTTTAGAACAGATGTGTAAATAAATACCTTTACAAAGGTTCACGTGCACATTCCCCATGTGAGAAAAAAAATTACTGTATTATTTTGTTGCTGTATGGCGAATCCATACAGGGCAATGGGCCCTAATAAAAGCCTTTTTGTTGTTGTGAAAAATATCATTTGTTGGCTGGAAGCTGATTCAGAAAATACAGCTACATCAATCACTTCATCCCCCTGAGGAGAGTGATAGGAAGTCAATGAAACGCCGGGAGTTAAATAAATCATTGTTTGATGTGGCTGTGTTTTTTCTGGATCGATAATAATGAAAAATTTGAGTGATTTTACATTTGAGGTAACCATTTGAGTGTTGATTATTTTTTATTGTATAGTTTTAAATATATTAAAAAATAATGTTGCGCTTCGATTTAAACAAAAGTAAAGGATTTTAAAAGAAGTTTGAAGATTTTATAGTCTGTTTGATTATCAACGCATATTTCAGCCATTAATACAACATAAGGTTTGCGATAACGTAGTTCATCAGTTGGGGCTCCTTCATCAAACAAACAAAACCGCTATGAGGATTCACTACTAATGAATAATGAGTATTCAATTTATTTTCTCACTGAAATTGATGATTGTGCGAATTATATTGATTATCAAATCCTTTCCTGCAAAAATTTAACGCTTTACAGTAACCATTGTCATAATACTTCTGATTATATGTATTCATAATAATGATTCCTAAAACTAAAAAAGCGGTGTTTTTCTACGATTACTTAAGAATTAAACAAACATACAGCAATTATGTTCATATTGCACATATAACATGTTAGTATATATAGGTATTGCTGGAAATATGTATTGAAGAAGACAAGGAAGTGAAGAAACAAGAATGGAATACATATTCAACTTCAGGACCTACGATACTAACAAAAATCAGCCATAACAGGAAAGCTCTGAGAGGCTAGGAATACTGCCAACCTATGGAAAATTGTAATTCAAATTTTATTGACATCTTGTCATTACATGTAAAACTGCATAGTCCGTACTATTTGTGGAGTATAATGATGAATAATTTGCAATGATAATAATGTTTAATTTAAAATCAATATATACTATGTACAATGAATATGTATATGGCACCTCTGCTATCGCTTCGGAGTTTGATAGACAATCGCCAGCGGGTCTCCAGTAACACCATTCATTTACGATCTACGAAGAAAAGGTAGATTGCATGCTTCGACGCTAAAGCGATGGTGTGGTCCTCCAGACAAACTAACCTATGGATGGTTGAGAAGAGAAATAGATAGACAAAATATGTCAATATAATTTTTCTAACAAATAAATTTACCGACAATCTTTCCATAATATAATCAAATATTATCTTTACAGATTTATTGGAAGGAAACACATTACCAGTAAATTTATTTGTTACACATTTTATCGATAGATGACAATTGAATTTATAAATATGTCTCTCAATATATGTATATAGATATTGTATATATGAGCTAGATATTTTGAAAGATAGTACTTATATAGTATTAGATGAATGGTACTTCTTCTATTTAAGCTTCAGATGGATCTGTAATATAGCAGCAACAGCGGTGCCCTGAACTTACCTTCCCGGAAATATCGCAGGCTTTCCCTAGCGGAAGGATCCGTTATTTATTGACCGGAAAGTCCGTCTATTAGGTCCATCCAGCATGTACTTCACACCCCGGAAGGACATTGATATCCTGATGATCATGGTACAGGAGAATAATTGATTTCTTTCTTTGAAATCTTGCAGTGAGTGGTGGTAAAGATTGATGTTGTTTGTGTGTTGTTCGTGTTCGTTTAAAAAAAAACAAAAAAAGGGTGATCGATAGAAAGGAAACCAATGGGGGAAATAAATGCACAGAAACACAGTATAATAAAAGGATTTATTTTAAAAATTAAAAACAAAAGGGATAAAAACTATTATACTATTATTATGGGTAAAACAAGAAAAATGGTTAAGCTAAATTATACTTATATCTAAGGGATTATGTATAAAAAACAATAAACAAGGTTAAGCAAAAGAGAAAGTAAAAAAATTAACTAATCTCAGGGAAGGGAGATAAAAATAAATGGCGGGGGGGTGTCGAGCGTTTGTTTACACAGTACCTCTGGAGTGGCAGCACCGTCGCAGGCTTGGCTTGTGCGATGTCCAATTGTCGCGCGTTGGTTGTCTAATTGTCACGACTCGTTGGTTGTCTAAGACGTCCTTTTCCGTCCTCAAGTTGCTGCTTGAGGGATCCTCCAATGCGTCCTTTCCCGTCCACGAAACTCTGCTCGTGGGATTTTCTTCGACGTCTTTCCGTCCACGTGACTCTGCTCGTGGGATTTTCTTCGACGTCGTTCCGTCTACAAGACGCTGCTTGTAGGATTTTCTTGGCGTGTCTGCTCCGCCTGGCAAGGGAACTCAACTTTCCCCTCCGCTTCTAACAAGGGAATCCTGCCATCTGACCAAAAAAGAATGTAACATGACGCTCCGTCGTCTCCGCCCACGCCGACCTTTGCCCTCGGTCGGTCCAAGCTGGGGCTATCTATAGATATAGATGTCTTGCTCGTTGTCTCCCTTCACCTAAGATCTTCATTCTATGTACAAAAGAAAAGGATCTATAAAATAGTTTTAACATTCTCCCACAAAATTTTGCTCTGAAAGAAGTCAAAATTAAGTATAAGACAAAAGAGCATATATATACACAATACACACAAGAGTAGATATGCCTATTACATTACATAAAATACACATAAAATAATACACATATTACACTTTTTTTTTTTACAGGTACTTTCACTAGTCCTTCGAGTCATACCTCGCAGGCTTTCTGATTACCCTACCATATCTATTTCTAGAGTCCCTGGATTCAATATTGGGCCTATTTCCTAAAAATGCTTCAGATTGGGGTTCGGTATTTGAATTGTCCTTTTGAATCGTCTCAACATTCGAGGATATTTCAAGAGGGTGTAAGCGTTGTAGAGCCCTGATCAAGGTTCCTGTGGATGTTTTAACATGGGCCACTCTCACTATTCCATCTTTTCCTGGTATGAGATTTACTATTCGCCCTTTAGGCCAAAACATTCTTTTAAGATTTTCTTGCCCGATCAGTACAACGTCTCCTACTTTCAACTGTCTCCTATCAATATTTTCGGATTTCTGAATCAGCGCGCCTAAATATTCCTTTAAGAATCTCTGCTTCAATTCTCTCTTCAATTGACCTAACTCTCTGTATCTAGTGTGCAACATTTCTGGCTTTAAATTTTCAAATTCAGGAAAGCTAGACTCTGGACCATTTTGTAAAAACTCATTAGGAGTTAACGGTTTTAGATCATTGTCGTCTTCAGAGACATAAGTGAGGGGTCGATTATTAATGATAGATTCGATTTCACAAAGGGCAGTCTGCAGTTGTACATATTTCAGCTTCCTGTGACCTAGCATCTTTATCAACATTTCCTTTATTGTCCTAACCATTCTTTCCCAAAATCCTCCCCACCAAGGAGCAGAAGGAGGGATAAAAATCCATTGTATCCTTTCAATTGAGGTTTCCCTTTCAATTCTAATCCAATCCAATCTCTTGAATATTCTATTAAGTTTTGCGAAATTGGTGCCATTGTCGCTATATATTTTTTCGGGGCGGCCTCTCCGACAAATAAACCTATGGAGGGCCATCATGAAGACTCCTGTCTCTAAACTCTTCACCAACTCCAGATGAATAGCGCGATAGACGGCGCAAGTAAAGGCGGCTACCCACACTTTCCCACCTTCTCTCAAATGAAGAGGGCCTAATAAATCAACTCCTGTAATTTGGAAGGGTTTGCCCAGTCCAATTCTGTTTTCTGGCAAAGCTGCCATTGGTCTTTGCAGAGACTTTTCTTTAAGTCTCTTGCAAGCAATGCACTTACTGATAATTTTCTTTATCGTTTTCCTTCCCCTGATTATCCAAAATTTCTCTCTCAGCTTTGATAAAATGAATTGCACCCCTACATGTCCATTCTTCAGGTGCACTTCCCATATAAGTTGCTCTACGAAGGGATGGTCGCCTGGTAGAATGATAGGAGTTTTAAATTCTTCTGGGACCTGTCCATGTAAAAGTTTGCTTTCTACACACCAAAGTCCGTCAGTGTTTTTTAATATTTTAAAACTCTTGGTTGCATTCGATTTCTCTATGGAGACTTTCTCCTGAATCATTCGGATAAGCTTTTTTTCTGCCAGGTCTAATTCTGAAACTTTCAAAGGTCCTGTTTCAGTTGACTGTTTTTTAAGTTTCCCTAAAAATCTTAAAACATAGGACATTACCCTGATGTTGAGAGAGTAATTAGACCTCCTTGTCAGTAACCAGTCTTTATAATCGATGTTCAAATTAATGTTGGTTTTCATAATGTTTTCTTCAACATTTATTTCTTTTGGATTTATCGAGAACTCTGAATTGGGCCAGAATTCTTTAGGTTTTTTCAACCATTCGGGGCCCTCCCACCATCTGCTTTGCACAAACTGGCTTGGAGGGCAACCTCGAGACAGAAGATCGGCCGGGTTCAACTGACTAGGAACGAACCTCCAATCGTTCAAATTGGTAGTGGCCTGTATTTCTCTGACTCGGTTTCTCACGAAAACTCTCCATTCAATTTCTTTCTTTATCCAACTTAGCGCGGTAGTAGAGTCCGACCAAAGAGTTGTTTCACATTTTCTCTTCAAGGCAGCTTGGATTGCATTGGCTAGTCTAGCTCCTAGTACCATGGCCATTAATTCCAAGCGAGGGATCGTAATACTCTTCATAGGAGCTAATCTGACTTTGCTCCAAATCAAAGTTAGAGTATTTTCTCGTCCCGTTTCGCTCCTTAAATAGGCTACAGCTCCATAGCCTATTTGACTAGCGTCACAAAAGATATGAACTTCTGTAGGGAAAATGAGATCATTCCACATATATCTCGGTATCTTTATTAACTCTATGTATTTTATTTGATCCAACCAGGTTCGAAATTCCTGGGCCATACTTTCGGGTATAGGTGTATCCCAACCTAGTTTCAGTCCCCATGATCGCTGCAGTAACAACTTTGGTGGCAAGAATACTGGAGCGCAAAATCCAAGTGGATCAAATATCCGCTGAACCATGGACAGTACCAACCTTTTCGTTAATTTGGGTTGAAGACTCAAATTGTCAGGGAGTTCGCATTTTAATGAATCTTCCATTTTATTCCAAACAACACCCAATATTTTTGTACAAGTCCCCTTTTCAGGGTTTTCCTCCAGAGAATATTCCCACTCTCGTAAGTCCATTTTAGCCCTGTCCATAATTTCAATTGCGGCCTTTTGAAATTCCTGCACTTCCTGCTTTGTTTCCAGCGAGGTAATACAATTATCCATGTAGAAGGATTGAGCTAAAATCTTTGCCCATTGAACAAGTGGGCCTCTTATTGATTGAAGATGGTATTCTATTACGGCGTTCAGCACAAAAGGACTACAGTTTAAGCCAAATACAAGTCTCTTATGCCTGTAAGCTATTAGTTCTCTATCGCTCTCCTTTTCCCACCAAAGGAATCTAAGGTAGTTCCGTTCAGATTCTTCAATCGCCACCATCTGGAATGCTTTTCTTATATCTGCCGTGACTCCAAATTTATTTTCCCGAAATCTTATCATCATTTCAGGGATTCTTTCCAATAAATTCGGTCCCTTTTCTAAACATTGATTCAAAGATAGTCCATTATGACCTAGACAAGAAGCATCGAAAACCGGACGTATGGGCGTCGTTTTAGATTCCATCTTGTACACAGGGCGGTGAGGTAAATAGTAGCCTCTTCTCTCGAGAGGATTTTCCTCGACTCTTTCAATGAGTCCTTCAGTCAGCCAGTCTCTAAAGATCTGACTATATTCGGTCAACTTATTCTGTGAGGTCATTTTCTTAGTGCTTATATCTAACCTTTTTATCGCTATGTCAAGATTGCTGGGGATTGACTCCTTTTCTACCTTCCAAGGTAGACCTACAGAATATCTCTGATCACTTTGTCTTTGAATTTTTGTTATAAACTTTTCTTTTATTTCCTGATATCTGGTCTCTTTGGAGCAAGTTTCAACAGGATCCCTAATGCCTGGTACTTCTAGATCCCACAAATCCTTTAAATCGCATCGCGTTGTTAGCAGATTCAAAGTCTGCTGCACATTGTCATTGCTATCAATAATTGGCGAATTGCCCATTAGTGTCCAACCTAATTTCGTTTCCACCGCAGTTAAATCTGCTTCAACTTGAACTATTTTTCCTGTCAAAATCATACCTAGATAGTTAGCGCCAATCAATATGTCAATCTCTTGTCCTTTAAAATTGTCCTGAGACAATATTATGCCCTTAATCTTCAATTTTTCTAACCAGTCTCCTTTTGGCAAAGGTGGTATGGCGTCGCAAATTTTACGTTGATCCAGCGCCTCAATATGGATCACATCTCTTTTATTACCTAAATTCTCTAATTCTAACATAAATTTACCGTGCTTTTCTTCACCAATCTTATTACCTCCAAAAAGACTTTTAGCTATGGTTATTTCGCCTTTTCTTTCTATTCCTATACTCCAGACTAACGACTGTTTGATATACGAAAACTGACTTCCACTGTCGAGGAGAATTCTAACCCTTCTAGAGGCATTTGGGCCTCTTAACAGTGCTACCGTGGTCATCAGCAAGACCTGACCTGTGCAGGCTTGACTAGAAAGCGATGCAATGGGTTCAGGTGCATTTTCTTTTAGATTCTCTCTTCCCGGTTTCGTTAACCGGTTAGAAGAATTTCCTTCACATAAAACTTCCAAGTGGTTTCTCCCACAGTTTTTGCACTCCAATTGTTCTCGGCACTGACTCTGTATGTGTCCCTTTCTTAAGCATTTGAAACATAGATGGGCACTACGTATTTTATCATTTCTCTCTCCCGGAGACATTTTCATTATGGAGCGGCATTGATGACTCGCATGATTTGTTCTTTCACAAAAGAAGCATTTTATATTAGTTCGCCCTCCGAACAGACTAGACACAGTGGCGGATCTGAAATTGCTCCTAGTTCTGGTCCCATCATTGTAAGACCTTTTATAGGGTTCCTCCTGCTTAAAGCCTTCTTCCACAAATTTCAGCCGTTGAGCACTCCTTACTTCGGCTTTTAGAAAGTCCAATAATAACCTTAGCCTTTCTTGAGCTCCTCCAACCCCTTTATCTGACTCTTCCCGTTTTGCTAACTCCATACCATAACCCGAAGAAGGATGCCTGTGCCATATTTTCAAAATATCCGAAGGTAATGAAGACTCGACAAGAGGATATAAAAAAATACCCGACAACTGGGGATCAATACCCAATGTCTCTAACGACCGGAGGTGACTGCTCAGTTCGTCGTACAGACTGCTTAAATTTCTATTTTCTTTCTTTACATTAGATATAACCGAATTCAATAGACGTCTGACATATAGTTCTGTCAGTATATTCGGGTCACCGAATCGCTCCTGTAGGGCTTGTACTGCCAAAACATAGTTGGCGCCTGTAACGGGATAGCTTGCTACAACACGATAGGCTTCTGAATTTGGTACAATTGCTTGACGCAAATATAAAAACCGGTCGCTATCGGATAAATTCTTATTTTCGTGAATTTTCGAAAACTGCGCCCACCAGGGCAACCAACCTTCCAGAGAGCCGTCATAGCTTTTTAGGGCTAACTCTGGTAATTTCACATTTATTACAGTGTCCTCGCTAGCAATCGGGATTGTTTCTTCTTTATCGGGATTCCGTAGTACACTGACTTTCTGTTGAATATCAAACTTTTCCTCTTCATATTTATCGCATTCTTGCCATTCCTTATCAATACTTTCCTCTGTAATCCCTTCTTTCACTATCAATAAAGCTTGATATTTTTCGTTTAGATCTACAAGTTTCGTGTAATAAGACTCTAGTCTATTAAACTTAGAATAAATATCATTCTTATCAATTTGAGACTTTTCAAATTCCCCATTTATTTCATTAATAATTCTAGTGAAAGTACCTCTTATGGCTTTTCTGCGCTTTTTAATTGCATCCATTTCCTCCATATTTCCTTTAAATCGATCACGTCCGGCTCACCAAAATGTTCGTGTTCGTTTAAAAAAAAACAAAAAAAGGGTGATCGATAGAAAGGAAACCAATGGGGGAAATAAATGCACAGAAACACAGTATAATAAAAGGATTTATTTTAAAAATTAAAAACAAAAGGGATAAAAACTATTATACTATTATTATGGGTAAAACAAGAAAAATGGTTAAGCTAAATTATACTTATATCTAAGGGATTATGTATAAAAAACAATAAACAAGGTTAAGCAAAAGAGAAAGTAAAAAAATTAACTAATCTCAGGGAAGGGAGATAAAAATAAATGGCGGGGGGGTGTCGAGCGTTTGTTTACACAGTACCTCTGGAGTGGCAGCACCGTCGCAGGCTTGGCTTGTGCGATGTCCAATTGTCGCGCGTTGGTTGTCTAATTGTCACGACTCGTTGGTTGTCTAAGACGTCCTTTTCCGTCCTCAAGTTGCTGCTTGAGGGATCCTCCAATGCGTCCTTTCCCGTCCACGAAACTCTGCTCGTGGGATTTTCTTCGACGTCTTTCCGTCCACGTGACTCTGCTCGTGGGATTTTCTTCGACGTCGTTCCGTCTACAAGACGCTGCTTGTAGGATTTTCTTGGCGTGTCTGCTCCGCCTGGCAAGGGAACTCAACTTTCCCCTCCGCTTCTAACAAGGGAATCCTGCCATCTGACCAAAAAAGAATGTAACATGACGCTCCGTCGTCTCCGCCCACGCCGACCTTTGCCCTCGGTCGGTCCAAGCTGGGGCTATCTATAGATATAGATGTCTTGCTCGTTGTCTCCCTTCACCTAAGATCTTCATTCTATGTACAAAAGAAAAGGATCTATAAAATAGTTTTAACATGTGTTGTGTGTGTTTGAACGTGATTAGTTTGAATTCGGTGACAACGAAGAACCAGTTGAATATTCTTAACTTTGAGGTTGACATATCTCATTTACTCGATTGGAATAACTATTTTTTGATTTCGTTGATCATTGTCGGAATTTAAATTGGAAGATATTGTAGACAGAGGTATTCATAGAACCAATTGGAAGGTAACCTAACAATAATTCTAATATTGATAGCAATGATAAATGTATATACTTTTGAAACAGTTGATCCAACTGTCAAATAAAAGGATGGAGATGATGCATTGTAAAGGCCTCAACCCGTTTGATGGAAAGACGCGCTCGTTACTGACTTATTTTTACAATATTTTACTCTTTTTATCATTGAATTTATATTAAAAAACCTTGTTATAAATACCAATTATGAGAACAGAGCTCCGCACGTTTAACGATATTTTGATTATTCAAATAATATTTGAAAGAGTTAAAGTTGAAAAATAATTTTATTTTAAATGAAAGCGACAATATATTGTATTTTCTAAAGAAAAAATAATGTGGTTAATAAATTCACAGAAATTATTTGAATATATGTGTCTCTATATATATTTTTCACACTCAAAATCCTCTCTCTCTCTATTATAATATTTATTATTACTCCAACTCTAAAAAAAAAAAAAAGATATCTGAGTAAAATTGAGGGTGAATTGTGAAAAATCTAATTATATGCGCGCTTTAAGAAGAAATGTCCCTCTTTATACGTTTTATAGTGCCCCTTTCCCCTCAAAAATAAATTCAACAAACTTTATTTGTTGGGAATCATAAAGATAAAATCAAATATTGCAATGTATGTATGTAACTACTTATACATAATCATCACGCGCATTGTATAGTCGCTTCTAAGAATTGCCATCAAAATTCAGTAGAATTAAGGTGATAGCAGGACCACCAACGCCGTTAAAGCGACATACCATATATCCCGCTATAGCTAAGCCAATCTAGCAGGTGCAACTTGATAATTCCAGTAGCTGTTAGTCTAGCACGACACCAAATATTGATATAAGGGGAGCGGGGACTTTCTTCCATCGAAAGTTGCCGATGTTTGCAATGACCTGGTTAGCTAGATCTCGAGGACGGTGGGCGGGAGACACGAGGAAGTCGGCTGCTCTGTCAACTTCCGCCAGACGACCTAGCTGTGTTACTTACTGCCCCACTGGTAAATTTAGCTGCAGACGGACAATAACAGAGAGACGCCACTCCATATGGCCACCTAACAGAGCAGTCAACTTTCATTAATGACCTTGAAATTTACAAAAATCTTTCTCTATCGGCTTTCAACGAGGACAGTAGTCACATATGACCCCAATTACAACATCCATTGTAAAACAGCAATTTCAACTTATAGAGGTTGTGCCTGGGTAGCATTCATATTTCTTGAGGAAAAAGATAAAATTCTGTCATAGACTTTTTTTCCGTTTAAATAACTGAAAATGTTTTTGGCAAACTTTTTTCAAGAAACAAAAAGGTTGAAGGAAAACGCCATGTTAGTTCCTTGAAAAGGGCGGCAGAGGGTCGTCAAAACGTTGGAGAAAAAAGATAGGTGTAAAAATTTAATACTCAAAAATGCTTAATTTATTAAATTCGTTTTCGAAACTGGACGCCCGCCGACACGTTTCGTGGACCAATTAAAGGAACTCACTGGCTAAACGGTCGACAAGATGGTACATCGAGCTCAAGACAGAGATGGCTGGCGTCGCATCGTGTTTGGGATGTAATACGTACAGTGGGCCACAACGTTCGATCGCGAATAGAATGATAATTTCGAAACTACGCACACATTTCTTTTGTTGTTGTTGTTTTCAACTGACAAAGATGCACAGTGGCTCTCGTAAAAAATGTTAGAAATTCTCAAAATTCTATTATAATTATTGTGAGATGAATCATGGAAAGAAGTTACCTGTTGTCAGAGGTCAAAGATAGCAATCTCCTCGACCTGACCTTTGTTGAAAGCTGTGTTTTGCAACAGTATTATTATCCATATTATCTAGTGTTTTTTATGGTTTATGTACGAATTTAGATGCTAATAAATGGTTTATAATAGACCTATGGTGGCAAAGAATACTCATCTCACAAGGAAGTTCATGACTATAAGTAGTTTGGCTGCTGTTTATTTTTTTATTTTTTATGAAAACAGTAATGACTCAAGTTACGGGAAACGTGAACCCGATGAAAATTATAAGTCAAAATTCGTGTGGGCCAGAGTATTTTTACCCCTTTAATATATATTATCCTTTATTTGATCATAATTTTTTCTTTATCAATTGATTAGAAGAGTCAATAAATTTGTTTGAATTGTCGATTGTTTAACAAATACAAAACATCATCAATAAAAAAATTGATAATACTCAACTATACTTGCAGCTAAAACCAACCCATTGAATATAGAAAACAGATTAAAATGTCAATAAAATAATGCGTCGAGAAAATACAATATTTTATTCAATTTATTCTGTGTCTATATAAAAGCCCAAATTCTCTTGTGTTTTAATGTGGACATTGTTTCCAACCGAGTTCTCTCGTGGAAGAAGGCGCGCAATAAAAATATTGGCAAAAACACTTTTTTTACAATCCAATAGGGAAGAGAAGAACCTTTTTTTTTTTGCTTTTATAAACCGATTTCGGAAGGTTGAGATATCCAAACACAAAGTTGAGACAACAACGTGCTATTGTAAAACATACACAAGAGCTCACGCCGCCATGCCCAATAAAGGAACCATAAGGAAGTCATTGTCTCCATAGACTGGCGCTCCAAGCGTTACTATGGTCTAGCAACAACAATTTGTGATAGAGAAATAAATACAGCTTTCTCTGTGAGCCATCTGGATTTTGATCATTAGAAAGGAAATTTAGTATTAGACGTAGACTTTGTTTGATATTGTATAGAGATAGAAATGTGAAATAGTTATGCTTTGTCCTTATGCAAATAGTAATCGTTATAAGAAGTATTTATTATAGACACGTATGATTCTTTTAAAAATAAAACAATTTCTACTGCCCTTACTGCAATGGAAAATTAATGGGAGGGCCTGGCTCATCAGTAGTGAACCCTTCCAGCGGTTTCGCCAGTTTAATCTACCACTAGGAGGGTTCACCACTGATGAGCCAGGCCCTCCCATTAATTTTCCATTGCAGTAAGGGCAGTAGAAATTGTTTTATTTTTAGAATAATCATACCCGAATCAAACTATAATAGTTTCGTATTTTGATAACAGATGTAGCGCTAATGCATCATAATAAGAGGTATTTAAAAATCATAATGAACCTAGGGCCTTTCTGGTATAGTATAGAGATAGAAATATTGTGAAATAGTTATTTTTATATTTTTGCAAATAGTTATCGGTAATTATAAAAACAGATTAAATCTAGACCCTATCTTATATAGAATAGAGATATAAACATTATTAATTAGTGATCTTTATAGGAGATATTCAGCAGTCAGATTGGACCAAGATCCTATCTGATATAGAAAAGATATAGAAATATTGTGAAATAGTTGTTTTTGTTTGTTGTTCGCTATGTGCAATGAATGATTAAATTTTGGATGCAAAATAGTTAAATACGGGTATATTTCCACTTTTTCAATCATTTGGTGTATGTAATAGCCTAAGGAATAATGTCAGAGGGGTGTCACGCTATTCCACCAGTTCCTTTAGGGTGGAACAAAACGTTCTATTTCAATTATCATAGTTAATGTCGATTAAGATAGATGACACCAGCCATCATAAACGTTAAGAACACCATTTGTTGGTTGGAATTTTGATTGGAAATATACAGCGACATCCACAATTTTTGTATAAAGTTTTGACGTTTCGGTGACTCTCTATGACTCGCCTCAGGGAAGAGAAGAATGACAAAGCGTCATTGAAACATCGGGAAGAAAATAAAATTGGTTAAAGGTGTTGTATATAAAATGAAAGGATTTGAGCACGAATGTTTATTTTTACATACAATACAAACTTCTACTGTCCTTACTGCGTTGAAAAAATATTGAGAGGGCTTGTCTCATCAGTGGTGAACCTTCCCCGCCTTTTTCCATTTTAATCCACCAGACTGCTTCTTAGAGCTCTAATACTGTATTGGACGATTCTGCTTATATATGGTACACTGAAGAGTGGAATCTCAAAAAAAGGTTTTCAAGAAAACTAAGAACATACTTTTAGGACAGTGGAATTACATTCCAATATTTGCATCGAGAAATGCTCTTCCACAATCAATAAGGCAAGTTAGGTATAAATTAACACAAAGCAATAACGCGTCATCTATATATATATCTGATTTCTCGGGAAGCCATTGGGACCAAAAATCTTTTTTGGTCGCAGTGGTTACAGCCTTCTCCACGCTGACGAGCGCCAACGGCGCGAAACGCGTTCGTGGATGGCTTTTCTTGATAAATCAAGAAATTGGGTTGGCCAAATATCACGGAGCAAGCTAAATAAACGTTTAGTTTATTTTTGCTCCACTAGATGGCGCTCTGCCATCTAAAAAGCACATGTGCTCGTGGTCAGGAGATGCCTTTTTTATTTTTTAATATATATATATATATATATATATATATATATATATATATATAATGAAAGGATTTAAGCACAAATGTTTCTTTCACCTACCATACAATTTGCATGGTAATTTATGGAAGTTTGTATGGTATGTAAAATAAACATTCGTGATCAAATACTATCATTATAAATATATATGAAAAACAATAGTTTTTTAATAGATAATAAAGAGGCATATATTAGATTTAATAAAAGATCCATTTGCCATTATTTCGGTTGGCTGAACGCCAAACCTTTATCAAGGCATTACATTTTTGTATAAACAAACTCAGCCACAAAAATGTAATGCCTTGATAAAGGTTTGGCGTTCAGCCAACCGAAATATTGGCAAATGAATCTTTTATTAAATCCAATATATGCCTTTTTATTATCTAATGATTTAAATATGGATTACTCTATTTTCAAAACTCTCTTTTATATGTACTTTGAAAGTATAATTAGTGATTTATTTGATTAGAAATAATGCCATCTAAAAAGCACATGATATATGTATATATATATAGTTGTATCTTTTCCATGAACGTTTATTTGCATGATCAGCAGATGAGCTTCTCATAATTTATATTCAAGTTTCAAAGTGTAAGGTTTCACACAATACAATGCTAGTTTGCCAACAGAGTGAATAGAGAAAGCGACGGATATGGATTGGAAGGCCCTCCAGCAACGATGGCCAATCATAAAGGAAGAAGTGACTGCTGTCATCATTGACTGAACAGCGTGATGATGATAATGATGATGATAGACAAGTGTAGTGTTACGTAACAATGGCGGCATCCCTCGTCTCTCTTTAGAGCAGCATAATAGACCTTTTTGTCACAAGCATTGTTAGAGCTAACAAGAACACTCAACTGTTTATTACTCTCGTAAACCATTCTAACTTTTTCCTTGAAACCATTTCTAAGTGGTCAAATAACCAGACCTCTCGAGTGTTTTGAACACGTATACGCATTTTACACTTATCCATATGAATCAAATATGGCTCCTTTAAGTATAAAATAAAATTTATTTTCAATACTTTTTGATTGGCATAGTATATCAAGCTTGATATTTTGAATGTTTAGGTTTTACAGTACGCAGAAGAACGCATCCTTTTTTATATATACATCTCTAAATTTAAAAAAAATTCATTTTCAAAATAATTTGAATATTAAGGACGTTTTTGAATTTAGGCTATTAATATGATATGCTGTTGCCTAAACAGTCTTTTGTATTTGTTGTTTTGTTCTTTGAACGGAAAAGCTGTGCTTGAAGTAAAAATATTCAATAAAATTTCTACAATTACAGAAGCACATTTCTATAGTTTCGCGTCAAATACGTCTGTACTATCACCAAGAATAAACCTTCAAATGAAAACTAAGTAGGCAAGGAAAAATATACAATGGTTGAAACAATCTTATGGATTAAATTGGCGAAATCGTATTGAAGGTCACTACTGGCACCAACCCTTCCCAGTTATTATTTTATTTTATCTTAACATAATGAAAATTAGAAACTTTTTTAGACGCGTAAGATTCTTTTTGAAATTAAACAATTTCTACTGCCCTTACTGCAATGTAAAAATAATGCATCGTAATATAATCAATTGTATAGGAACACGAATAATTCCATCCTTTATATACATAGAGCGCTATGTGTATACATATGGTATACTAGAGTATTATCTTGTCGTATACATAATATATGAAAAGAAAAAGAGCAGCAATCAGAACTAACTAGAAATTTTTGAAATTCTACTTTGAAAGTACATATAAAAGAGAACGTAATAAGTAATGATTTCATCTAGAATGATCAGGTCAGGAAGGGAAGAGATGATCCAGCAGGTGAATGAAGGTGGGTGGAAGGTCGCGAAAAGATGCCAACTCTAAAGTAACAAGAGCTGTGAAGAGCAGATGTGCCCCAGAACTGTTGACAGACCTTCTACCAGCCGTTGAAGACAACTTGTGCCGTTAATATGTGTGAACAGCATTCTTGTTGCCAATATCATATTGATTGGAACAACCAGAGCTTCGCCATTTGGCTCTTCAAATTTAGTGAAAAGCTTCTGATAATATGGATGGAATAGTCAAAGCTTTATGTCAGAAATTCGTGAAAAAATATAATTTAGTACATTGAGCAACTATGTGGTAGGATTATGATACATGTCATACCTGCTTGTTTATTTCAGAAGGAGACAAAAAGATTGCAAATATAGACTTTTTGTATATAGGGATTTTGTATATAGGAGTAACAAGTAAACAAAATAGAAATCGTCTGGTTAAAGGTTACCAAGAAGATGTACCGTCACTATGCTCTAGTCACTAATGTTAATTAACTGTGACATCGTGTTGAAGTTGCATGCGAAACTGTACCTGTATATGCCATCCAATCTTTGTTTGACTCAATACCCAAGCGTAAAATCCTACCTCGCGAATGAAAGTGTATTTTATCTTCATTTTTTCCGCTCATTCAAATTCTATTTCTAATCCAATTCTCTTATAACAATAGCCACCCAACTAAATATTCTTTAAACATTAGAGAAATATATAAAAATAAACAATATAACGCTTGTTAGATGAAAGCAAGAGATACCAAAAGAATATTTAAAACAAAGATGAAATAGTATAAAGTATGATAAAGATAGTTACGGCATACAACAGAATGTTTGCAATAATTTATATAGCGTTTGATGAGGGATTACAAAATCACAAAGGAAGAAAAGACGGAAAATACAATATTGACCAGAGAAAGAATGGAATAGAAAAGATTAAAAGGCCATTATGAGCTAGACAAACATGGCAGTGATAAAGAGATGTAACTTTCAGATCAAATGGTATCATCCCTGTAGACCTGCCACAGAGAGGCATTCAATCCTCAAAATGAGATGTGTACGTAGAGAAAGATATAATGGAATGGATTTTAAATAGAATCCATATAAAGGCTGTTTGCTTTGAGTTTGTATGAAGGTATTTATGTGGACATTCATGATCCTTTGAATTATTCCTTGTAGATCCAAATCCGTGCCTTAGTATTTGAGAATTGTGTGTTCTATGTGAGTCTGTATCTCTTCTCTTTATAAGAGGCATCTTAAAAATTGCTCCCATAGGAATTGGAACCTCTCCCATGGAGGTATTCCTTTAATGTGAGAACAATTATATTTTATTGAGTAAAAATATCAGGCTTTCAAATGGAAAAGTATATTTTCAAAAACCTTTTTAATCTCTAGCTTTCGGGAACGAACGTCCTTGTACAGGAGAAAACATTGCATAAAATCTTCTGTAGAAGGGCGTCCGTGCCCGAAAGCTAGAGAATAAAATGTTTTGAAAAGACACTTTTCCTTGGAGACCTGATATATTTTACTTAATATTGATACAAGGGATTATTTTATTGAATTCTATTTAAATTTTTCATTTATATGTATTGTTCCCTTTAAAGATTATATTTGAATTTTCAAATTAATTACAATGGATTTTGGGGAATAGGATAAAACTTACATTAATTGAATAGCCTTTGTTTTCTCTAAAAAAAAAAGAATTTGGTCAGATAGATTTTGTACGTATAGTCCTAGAGTATATAAAGGCGCTCCGTATTTTTGCTATTTCATTTTGTTTCGGCTACAGTCTGTGTAACATATGAGATTGTTGAATACCTTTGTTGTAAATAACATTCCGGAAAAAATTAAAACCAATAGTTTAAATGGACAATAACCTATGAAACATTTGCTCTCTATTTAATTGAAAGATGAGCTTACAAAAATGATTCGAAGTTAGAAATTGGAAAACAAATTAAAAACTATAAAAATATATACATATATATATATAATTATCATTCTAACATGTTCAAATATATGTATATTGCCACGTGGAAAATTAGGAAAGACAAACTTTGAGATGACAGAGCGATTTATTTAAGGCAAGAACAACCTATGAATGATAAACAAAAGATAAGCAATGAGGGAAGTTCACGTAGTAGCAAAATATAAACATAAAAAAAATGATACTCTGTTAATAAATTAATAAATACTTTGCTAAAATATATTTGATGTATTAGCTAAAATTTCGTATCGGTTACATCCACAAGTGATCATCTGAAATTTTTCAACGAAATCCGAACTGATTGATGAATTCATTTTCTTCAAAGTGCAGATTTAAAAATCTGTAAAACTGGAAGTAAAAAACTGAATTTCTGTGGATATAAGTGACAGCCGGTGGAACAATGGATTCCATCACATTAGGTAGAATTCTCTCTTCCTTTATATTCTAAAAATCATGTATTTTTACACGTTAATATACGCATGTATAAGCTATGTCCTGGGTAAATCCATGTATAAGAAATTTCTTTTCCTCCAATTTACCCAGATTAATCTATTTATTAGCTTGATAATTGTCTTAATTAAGCTTTCCTGTATATGAATTCCATATTACCTTAATGTGTTTAGCTTTAAAAATAATAATAATAACAATGCTTATTACTGGTAGTATTACTGTTACTCCTGCATGTACCCAACATTATTATACTCGGAGAATCTGTATATGACTGAAAGGCCTTAATAAATCTTTTTGTTGTTGTATATATAAGATATGGTGAGAAAGGAAGAAGATTGTTCGGAGAGAAAGTATCTATTAAAGGGTTTTTGGAGGAGGAAAAGAGGAAAGAAAGATCCAGAAGAAGATGAACTAACCGAATTAGACAAATCGCTGGAATGACTCTGGAAGAAAGCTGACAGAATCGGCCAATTAGTCGAAATGTAGTCAGTCAGCTGACAGAACGAGATGGAGAAATTTCATCAAAAGACCATGAACTTCCAGTAATGGACGAATGAACAAACTACTGATATATAAAATATTACAAAATATAATAATAAAAATGCTTATGTCTGTTATTTTTACTGTTTTTCCTGCATGTACCCAACATTTCTATACTCGAAGAATCTGTATAAGACTATGAGGTCTTAATAAAGCTTTTTTGTTGTTGTTGTTGTTATTGTATAAACGATTGTTGAAGCCATGGCGATCACAGAAAATTTTATCTGAACCTCTTGATACACAACATAGAGTAAAATATGGGATGTTAGATGTCGGTTCCTGAGTAATTTTAAACTATCAGACTATCAATCAAATCAAATTAAGATCCACCTGTACCTTGTTTTATCATTGTTATTAATTTTTCCTGCATATAAATATCATATTACCAATAAAGTACTATTTTTTTTTCCTGCATGTATCTTACATTTCTGCTGGGAGAATCTGTATAAGACTAAAAGGTCTTAATAAAGCTTTTTGTTGTTGTTTTATCATTGTTTTCGACGTTGTCTCCAATTTGAGAGGTCACGAAAGAGACAAGAGCTCTCTGTTAGATGACGAATGCATATACATACTCGCTTGTTCGGCGGTACATATACTAAAATTGGAACGATAGAGAAAAGATTAGCATGGCCCCTGCGCAAGGATGACACGCAAATTCACGAAGCGTTCTATATACATAAGTTCCCGGAGTAAGTTGTTTGTTTGCAGTGTCCCTCCGAACCCCAATTGTGCCAGGAATGTCACCTAGAAGGAAAGTGCCTATCTCAGCTTCCTCATGCGACTGGGAGTTTGCTTCGGGCGATTTACCGTGTAGCTTGGTGCTGTTGTGGCTCTTGTAGTTTTATTTTAGCTCTGGTCTAGTTCCCTCTGTCATTAACAATGGACTTTTTATATCGGACATTAGTGTCCTGTCTCTCTAATCAAGAATTAAAAATATTTTGACACTACCTTTTTTTTTTTTTTCAATTAAAACCAATTTTCAGCTGACTACTGCGGTAAGAAATTATTGATGTACCCTACATTTCTACTCGGAGAATCTGTATAAGACTGAAATGTCTTAATAAAGCTTTTTGTTGATGATTGTTGAAATTATTGAGTCGTCTGGTAGATTAAACTGTCGAAACCGCTAGGGGTCTACTACTAATGAGCCAGGCCCTCCCAATATTTTTCTCACCGCAGTAGTGGCTGTAGGAAATTTCTTTCGATTCTTGAACGTACATTTTATTCACATCTTGATGGATGAGTCATTCGGCTCATTGCTTCAATTTTACTCTAAAATTGTATTAACAAAATATTAAGTGCAGAAGAAATACTATTCATATATTTTGTATTTTAAATATATAGTTTTTTTATCAAAATATATAGTTAAAACTTTTTAAATATAACAAAGTTGTGCGGTAGGATGATATTCATACACCAAAAAATGTATCTTCCTTGTTAAAAATGCATAAAACAATGGAATTTGGTAGATTCTACGAATTTCATCGTAAGATGTTATGAAAATGAAGTCGCCCCTGTACTAAAGAAAGCCATTGCAGAAACCATAGTATACAGGTTGACTTTAGTCTGATTCTGCCAAAGAACTGGTGGGGTGGTTCATTCCTTATTTACACCTGTGTATTCTGCACGAGGGTGACAAACGGAACGTATTGCTTTAAACGGGAGAGATGCTCTTTCCAGCACATTATACTTTAGTATTTTACATATTTAAAGAAAGAAAAGATAATTAGTGACTTGACGCTCTTTTATTGTATTTTTATCGTGAACATATATAGAAAGAGAAATTAAATTTCGAGTTATTGGCCTGAAAATTTGTTGATGAATCTGTATGTCTAAATGAGATAAATCATTTTATTCGCGATCGAACGGCTCACTGTACGTATTACATCCCAAACACGACGCCAACCATCTCTGTCTTGAGATCGATGTACCATCTCGGCGACCGTTAAGCCATTGAGTTCCTTTAATTGGTCCACGAAGCGTGTCGACGGGCGTCCAGGTTGTATGTCTAAATAAATGGTGATAACTATGGAATTATCCGTTCATTTATCATCAAGCCTGAAAGTTCTTATTTTAGGATGTGTACGGCCTGTGTTTGATAGTGTACGTGCCGGTGGTTGGTGCGGTAAACGGTCGGAGGGAAGGTAGGATACACCCCCCCGCCATGCCACCTATGTCACGTGATGACCCTAAGCCAGAGGGTGGCGTCCCCAAACCTGTTTGGAGGATTGACGTAGCTGCTGGTGGCATGTGACAAGCAGCTCTTCATATCCTCCTGTTGTTCCTATAAGTCTGATGACAGTTTATTATAGTATCACTCTGTCAGCATTCCTGGCACATGACAGCCTGTCTCTACCTCTTTCTCTGTAGGCGGGAACTTATTCGTGGAGATGACATAATGGATCCTGTTTGTTTCGAGAGTTTAGTGGCTTTTTTATTTCAGCTACTAGACTGTTAAAGCACTTTTCTGTAGCTCTCTATAGATGACACTTCTCCAAACTTAAAACCTACTGTATACTGCTTGCTATTGGTATAATATCAAGATGACCTTTATATTCTGATGGTAGTCATTTGACTGACATTTGATGAATTTATACACTCCATACCTACTGAATACTACGAGTTTTTGATTTCGTATTGATATTGTTTTAATATCATGATGCCTTTTGTATTCTGGAGTTAAACTGTTGACGAACCTGGCACATGATTGGCTGTCCACACACCTCTCTCTTTGCTATTTGTAAGGATACTTCTTAACACATAAGAGTCATATTAAATCTGCGTCTTTCTAAGTTTTAATATGGTGCTAGACTTAGCACATGATAAGTTTAGGGATGCTATCTCTACTCAACATTGCCTGTATTGGCCTGATGGTTGATTGAATCTCTGTTGCACTGTTACTGACCGACCTATCTAGACGGTTCCTTTACCTCTTTGTGAAGCTCAAGAATAGATTCCACCCGACACATTGTACCACTTCTCTCAAAGGTTACAGAGAGAAAGAGAATTTATCTTTTGTTTTTCCACTCACAAATCCATGTTTGATTGCCTCTTCAAGAAAACATTACTCTTTTATGCATAGAGGATGTCTAGGTTTTCTTTAGAAGTTTATTCTGGGATCTTCTCTCTATTTAATTACGAATTCTGAGACAAATTGGATCTACCCTCTAGTATACCTTCAACTTCTATTCGAGAGTTGCTATTGTTGCGTCTGTTGTTGTTTTTAAATCCACACGCTGTTTCTATTGTCACGCAATTGTCCATATCATCTTGTGTGGCTTCCCTTTGGTCGAATGAGATACAGATTTTGTTCATTCTATACATATTGGCATATCTACATTTAACCTGATCCACAATGTATAATTTTCTCTGTAATTAAATCTCTTTACTGACCTCTCTTCAGAACTAACTCTATTTAAGAGAACTCTATGTGAACTACCGTCTATTTTGCCACATAATGATTCTTCTAAAATAATGGCAATATTTAGTTTTATCTTTGCTTTAAACATAATTTTACAATTGTTTTTTTTTTTTTACTAAACGTCCTCACAAGAATAATAACTTATTTGAACTATACGGCGAAGGTTTAAAATTGAATTGATGTTTGAAAATATTTACCTAATTGCATATGATCCGGTTCTGAAGGCTCACCTCAGAGTTTGTGTATATATACAGTATGTTGTATATGTAGTTCTTCGGGACAATGGGATTCCAAGTATATACACATTAGATGATGAAATCAACAATAGGGTGTATTTCAATTATATATAATTGAAAATATATTTTCAAAAAAATATTGAATTTGCACATTATTCATTGCAATATAATAACTTATCCTTTAAATTTGAATCACCAGATGTCATATGCAACATTTTGTTGCACGAAAGAGATTTAATGAAAAAAAAAAATTTTTTTTTTTTAATCTTCCCTTTTTTTCGTATAATTCTCAATTACTCTTTGATCTCTGTTTTGATTCAAAGAAGCATTGGTTTGTAGAAGTTGCCGCGATATTTTGCATTAAATAGGAAAATAGTCTTTTTGTTTATCGTTTTGTTTTGAATGCTTGGCTTTTGATAATTTTTCTATTGGAAACGTTACTCTGAAATACAAAGAAATAGGAATTCTTCATATTTTGTGGAATTCAATATTAAATTAAGAATGTAGAGTTAGCCCCAAAATTAGAGATATTTCATTTTAAGATCCGATCGAACCACAAATAGAACCAGAATTTTCAGCAATCCACAAAAAAAGTTTAAGTATATACATAGAGAGAGCAAAACTAAAGATCTCATGAAACTTTTAAATTCAAATATTAACTGCTTTCTACAAATGTACAAATGAAATTCTCTTAAATTTGGGAATGTAGGCAATCTGTGATGGGAACAATATCTTCATTTGGAGTCCGGGGAGTCGAACTATAACAAAGAACTGACAATATGTATTTAACAACGGACTTTGTGTGACCCTGGTACATGAAAGTATGTAAATAAAGTTATTATTATCATTATCGACATCCTCTTTGTTAAAGCCATTATTATTATCATCCCTTCGTATACATAATCATCATCATTATTATTAAAGGAATAACAAAGGACGCCATAGATCGATTGTTAGAGAACTACAGAGCCATGCTGACAATCAATAGGTGACTGGTACCCATAAACTGGTGAAAACTGCTATGCAACAGCGACTCAGGTAGATAATAGTGATTTTTATTCAAAATAAAATTGTGAAAAACGTTTTAAAATTACAAAATATTTTTTTACAATGAGTTTCTTTTTAATTTAAAATGCTAGCTTTCAAGTGATAATCGCTCTTCAACGGGCTTGATAAAAAATATCGACTATATCTTACAAGAAATATTTATAATTTACATACGCGCGCAGCGTGGATATTTACAACTGAAATTTTAAAATTGATATAATTTATATGATGAAATTTAAAATTAAAATAAACTCATTGTGAGAGAATATTTTTAATTAAATAGTGATGTTTGCCGTTTAAATATAAGGTTATCTCAAAAGATCGTGTTTTTTTCTTAAAACTTTGTTTTTATTTCTTGACGAATAATATTATTACGGCGAATACATAATAATACATAATACAATTAATTTATACATAATACAAAGACATTATACATAACGGCGAATAACACTATGGCGAATAATATTGGTATTTCAATTTTATGCAAGTTTTTACGAACTTTTGGGGCAACTTTGTATATAAATCACATGTACTATTTATTCATTGAAAAAGGAAGCTGTATGCAATCGTAAAAAAAAAAAATAACTTTTCAATTTCAGAGAAAGAGCATTAAATGCTTCTCTTTTTGTTGGGAAAAAATGATAGATTCGTATTGGAAGAGAAAGATCCTTTATTACCTAAAGATATAAAACAATAAAAGAAGCACAAGAGATCAAATTATATGTGCATCAGCAGATCACGCCTGCCTGCCTGCCTGCCCTATCCAATAACCGCTAGCCTACTAACAATCCAACAAGGCCGCGCTATATAGGCAGATATGTCAATTTGCATAGACAATACTAAAACTATGCAAATATATGCATATCAAATATCGTAGAAATATCTTCAATCGTCAATTTCAAAACTTTTTTTTAATTAACCACAACTGGTAGAATGAATATCGTATCACACATTGAATAGTTCAAATATATCTTTACTATCAGTTCAACAGGAAAAGTTGATAAGAATTGTTGAAAAAATGGAAAAAATAATGATGAGAATCGACCCTGAGAATCAAGACTGTCATAGCTGTTTCATGAAGAATTGGTTAGGTGGAATTTGAATATATTATAGACACATCAATCAAAATTTCCTCGAAGTTATGGCGACTTGTTGTCATCTTCCTCAGAAGAAGGATATCTTGAATTCTGGAACAGTTCGATTCCTTCCCTTGAGGAAAGGAAGTCGTCGAGACGTCGGTAAATAACTCAGGAATAGTTTATGAAGTTATGTATGCCTAAATTATTACCTATTCCAATCAATCAATATCTTTATTGAGACCTTTATAGTCTTATATACAGATTATCCTGAGACATACAGACAATGAGTGGGAAAGAAGGAAGGATAAAGAAATTCGAATTTACAAAGTTATTTGGTATAAATTTGTATGTAGAACGAAATTTGAAAATTATCCCGCATGTGTTTCTTTTGAACGAAAAATTGAAATTTATTTTAAGGAGAAATAACGATTGGGATGGGAATCCCTGGACACTTTTGTTTTGTGCTTGTCTTTAATATTTATAACTCATTTACAATTTATATATTTTATTCAAATAAGATAAAAATTACATAAGCATCACATTTAAATGTATCCTAACCAACCAATTCTCTATTCTAACTATCTAACATTAAGCGATCTATTTACAGTTTGTTTTGGTCACTGGTCCAATATTTTTATTTTCATAGACCAAATTATGAGATTAATTCACAGATGAAAAATATGCAAAACAAATGAACAACTATATACATCAACTTTATTTTTCCGTTTATCATTATTCTTCACAATTCATCCTTTCATATTTCATCCCTAAAGTTAGAAATAATCGTTATTTCTCCTTAAAATAAATTTCTATTTTTCGTTCAAAAGAAACACATGCGGTATAATTTTCAAATTTCGTTCTACAATCAGAAGCCGCATTATATTGTATTATAAATTTGTATATTAATGATAAAATTGTGAAACGTTTAAAAAATACAAAAATATTTTCTCACAGTAAGTTTCTCATTGAGTTTCTCAGAAACTCCTTGTGAGAAAATATTTTTGTAAATTTGTATATATAGAGCTATAATTATTTTGATATAATATTGTCACGTAGGAAATTTGGAAAGACAAACCTCAGAAGGTAATAAGACCAAATCCAAATAAATAAATAGTGCGTGACGTTTCGGTAACAACGCTGTTACCGAAACGTTATACACTATTTATTTATTTGGATTTGATCTTATTATCTTGTGTTTATAATATACTAGAAGAATGACCCGGCTTCGCCCGAGAAATCCCCCGAGTGAAGTATCCTTCATACTGAAAGTACATCAATAATAAATAGTAGAAGTGCCATAGAATAGCAATACAGAAGAAACACATAAACTACAGGAAAAAAGTGTGTAATGGCAAAAATTGTATTATATTAGTGTTTAGGTAATTGATTTAATTATTTTTTGCAATCCATTTAATTGTTTCAAAATTAATATAGTTTAAATAGACGGCAGCTTTTCCACCAAACCCCCATTAACCTTTGAAATTGCCTGAGTTGAGTGACTGACTGTAAAGAATCCTGACTGCGATGCCCATCTTCTCAGTAAGAATAAAAAAAAAATAGGTTTATAAAAAAAATTAATCCAAAATACTGGCATGTAAATATTTTTCTGTAAAAAAAAATAAAAGACCATGTGGAAATATTAGGCAAACATATGTGTTCGCTAATGATTGCGACTGCATTTTAAACGATTTTTAAAAAGAGATTTAAACAAATAAAGGCCAGAACAAAAAATAATTAAAAATATGAAATCCATTATTTACATACATTCACAAAAGCAAACGATGACAGAATTGATGACTCTGATACTTATATATAGAATAATAATATAAATGAGTTTTAAAAATTGTAAAAAAAAAAAAGAAAAATGCATCGGCCGGGAATCGAACCCGGGCCGCCTGCGTGGCAGGCAAGCATTCTACCACTGAACCACCGATGCTTATAAGAAATGGCCATATTTGGTTATTTATTCCATTCACAAACGCAAACGATGACAGAATTGATTGTTGATGACTCTGATACCAGAAATCCTGGTAAATATAATAAAATGAAGAATTGATAACCGAATCTTTTCAACCGAAAATATTAACGTCATAGTATTTGAAGAAGGAATGTTAATTCATTTTGATCCCAATCCTAGTAAAACTTACACATCTTCAATTAACCCAAAACTATCTATTAGTTATCAGAAAAGTATCCCGATCAAATTTACCCAATTAAAAAACATCATTGATCATAAAAAAAAATAGATTATAGGTATTCGTCAATAGGTCAAAATTCCTTCTCAACCTATCTGTCCGTTTTGTAGGCTGATACATCAATCTGCTAATCATTATGACCCTCAATACTCAACTCTCTTACTCAAATAGATTTTTTACTTCAAACAGATATCTGGAATCAATTTCCTCCTCATCCATTTCTTTAAAATTGATTTCATACTGTTATCTGACTTGAAGATAATTTTTTTGCTTCCCTGACATATATTCCTCAATATTTTTTATCTGTTTTTACTAAGAAATATAATAAGGTCATGAGACTACTTTATATACAATTTGATTCATTAAACTAAATTTGCATACCAACCCCTTTGTACATATTTCAATTGTGTTGATATTTTTCTCTTTTTATCTAACTAATTTGCATGCTAATTCTTGTATATATTCCAAATATATTTCTTTTCTTTCTATGTTTAAAGTGCAGATGTCCCTAGGGGGGGCATAGCGCTCTAAGTCGAATTAAAATAATAATTTAAAAAAAGAAATCTAATAAGGTCATGAGATCTTGAATACTCTTCAAATATATATAAGACATTAACACGCCATCTGTAGGTATGAATATTAACAACTTAGTGCTGAATAAACTGCCGGCTATAAGAACTGTATGAAAAAGTGAAAGTTATATAAGCTTATGATTTTGCTTTGTTTTAAAAATGAATCGATGTTGGTTCCATATGCTTGAATTGAATATTAAACTTTTGTTCTATATATTTTATTGCTTAAAAAGGAACATAACCAAACAAAGAAAAAAAAACTACAATTGCAAAATGATTTGATAACTAACTAAGAAAAAAAAACAATATCAAAAATGATTATGATAATAAATTCAATATTTTTTCCAGAAAAATGCTTCTATGAATTAAAAAATAAGAATAATTACAAACTTAATCCAACATCCAATTATTTGTTTAGGCAGATACGATAAGTTAACAATGATAAAACGGTGTTTACCTTACAACCCTGAACACGAGGATTTCCTGGGAAATCTCTTAAAGATTTCTTAAAAAATACATGGCCCACCTGTGCTGTGTGAGAGCTTAAATGGTCTTGCTCCATATGTAAATACCTGTTTTCTTTCCTCTTTTCGCTCTCCACTTCTCCCATCCATATTTCCAAAAATTTTTTTTTTTTTCTCTTTTTTTGATTTTTTTTATTCTTCTTATTTATTATTCTTTCTTATAATCTGTATATATTTACCAAATGTATATAATCTTTCTCCATTTTTTATTTCCCACTTTCATAGGTTTCTCCGTTTTGTAACCCCAAGGAGAATCCTCTGTAAGACCTGTGTGTCTTAATAAAGGCTTTTGTGTGTGTGTGTGTGTAATTACAAACTTAACATATAAACTTCAAACAAGAACAGAACAGCACAATACAATATTAGAGCGGTATGGTGGATTAAACTGGCAAAACCATTGAGAAGGTTCAACACTGATGAGCCAGGCCCTCCCAATATCATCGCACATTAAGGATAGAAGAGAAAGTTGTTTTATTTATTAATAAATTCCCCATATTGTTTGTATTCTTTTATATGTGAACAGTGATTGATGTCTACACTACATATTTACCATATCGTCGCAAAGTCATGTATTTATAAAGTCTAAAACGGCATTTGAAAATTATCCCGCATGTGTTTCTTTTGAATGAAAATTCGAAATTTATTTTTAAGGAGAAATAGCGATTATTTCTAACCTTAGGGATGAAGTATGAAAATTTGATTGTGAAGAGTAATGATGAACGGAAAAATGAAGTGTCCAAAGGATGGGAATCGAACCCACAGTGTTCAGCTTACCGGGCAGATGCCATGTCCACTAGGCTACCCTGGATATATTTTTCCGTTCGTAAATATTATAGAAAGTAATTTATAATACAATATAATGCGGCTTATAATTGTAAAACGACATTTGAAAATTATCCCGCATGTGTTTCTTTTAAACTTCATGGATGAATTATGAAAGGATGAATTGTTAAGAGTAATGATAAATACCTTCATCAAACATATTTATTTGAAAGTTTTCCTTAAAAGCCAACAAATAAACAAAAGTAGAGCGTGGTATGGTGATTGAACTGGAAAAACTCTTGGAAGATCTAACTACTAAAAAGCCAAGCCCTATCAAGATTTTATTAAAATTTCCATAGAAAAAAAAAAGAGCAAAGAGCAAATTTAAACGAAATATATCACGTTTAAGAAATGGGGAGCTATGTTTTAAATACGTCCTTACTATATCATAAAGCACATAATTTGGATTATAGGTTTGAACTACAAAAAAATAAGACCTAATGCAAATAAATTAATAGTGTGTGACGTTTCTGTTGCCATCATCAGACAAAAGAATAATTGACATTTATTATAAGTGTCACACACTATTAATTTATTTGAATTAGGTCTTATTTTCTTGTAGTCCTTACTATATATTCTGTATTTATGCTAATTTTTTTATACCTATATCCATTGATTGTTAATATTTACACCTATATATAATAATATTATTATATATAATTATACGTATATATATGGCCAATAATGGAACTACTTTCCCCATCCATTCAAAATTTTAATCCAAACAAATACAAAATACTCCTTGTTAATGGCCATATTTAAATCAATGTTCTACCTTATACTTCCCTATATGCATATTTACCTCCAAATACTCGCTATATAATATTATAGAGAATTAGCCTGGCGAAACTACAGGGAAAGACCATGATGAGCCAAGCAGTAGTTCCTCACAAGCCCAAATATTTAGACAGCAAAACATATTTAGACTCCGGCGCTAAGGAAGTGTTGTTATTTGATAAATACCCTCTCCCTTTTTCTCTATTGAAGCAGTCTCTTAACTCTCTGGAACGATAAACAAATGTTTAAAACTTTTTTCAATGATCCGCACAAAGTTTGATTTCCATCTTTATTATAATCAAATTAGACGCGATATCCCCACAAGGGATGCTTGCTTCAAGCAACAACACTAAATTTAGAGAACTATTTTACATAAACAATTGGTGAATTACAGGGTTTGAGTAGAAGTTTAAAGAAATAAAGAAAGGAAGATTTAAAATCATGCTTGAGATTCAACATCCTACCTAGGAAAAACCAATGAAATAAATACAAATACATTGTTTAACAATTACGCTTTTTTAACCAAGAGAGAAAATCAAAGATATATTTACAGAATTTTATAAATTTTAAATATAAGTCCTAACTGTTTATAAACATAAGGAGATCCTTGTATTCAATGTTTTCCCAATTTCTGTAGTTCTGGAAGATTGGACATAGATGTTTGCTTAATGAATCTTATACAACAACAGAAGAGAAGGAAATAATAAAAGTTTTTCACACCTTTCAATATATTTTGAAAAGATAGGTGAAAAACGAATGAAACAAAAAAAAATCAGCAATACAGAAACATTCATCCTTTCCCTACTGGTACAATAACATTCACATATTGTCCCAAATGGGCAGATGTGAAAATAATTCACCATGATATACTTGCAAAGTTTGAACTTTTTTTTTTTTTTGGAAAGAAGGTCTTCTTTACTAGATCCAATCAACATAAGAATTGATATTCCATAATAAAACATTACATATTTTCTATGTTGATTTAATAACACAGTACTATTTTTTTTATAATCAAAATATAAGCACTTCGAAGTTTAAAAAGTTTTTTTTTTTTAGCAAAGGAAAGTGCGAAGTACATTCATGACAAAACTTAAAGAAGTTTCATACTTTGAGTCGCCGGTCGTCTGTTTTTTTTTTTTTTTTTTTAAGGAGACAGAAGCAATTTTGTTCACTGTGTATCAAATATATTTCAAAGTTATTGTCTGTATCCCGATATACATGCTAAAAGGTACAGCTTCCTTAAGTTTTGTCCATGAGTGTATTTCAAATTATCATCTTTCGGCTGAATAAATATATTTTCTATCCAAAATAAGCTCTTTATTTATATTATAAGATAACGTTTTTTTTATAAACAGATTGATTATTTCAATATTTTATCGTGAATAATTTCATTACCTCTTTATTCTTTCATGTGAAAAAGGTAAACTTGTCTTGATGAAAATTAGCATTATGACGTTTGACTTTCCCATTTTCTATATATATTTTTGTTGAGTCGAATGTGTTTTATATTCTTTCCCATAACTTACAAGAATTTGTATATAAAATGGAGAGCAGGAGAATACCTATAACCTATGTACGTTTATAATATTATATCAAATTAGTTATAGCTCTATATATACATATTTCACATCTTGTTTAGTATATTATAATTTGTTTCTCCTTCTTTTTATATTCATTTGCTAAATTTCTTATTAGAAAATCTGCATATTGATTTATTACTGATATATATTTACTTTCGTGATTGCTACAAAGATACTGAGAATGTATCTGTCTCTAGCTCCATCTAAAATGGAACAAACAATTGAACGAATCAATGAAACTGAAACAACTTTCCTCTTTGAAAGGATTCTTTGTTTGGACCTGGAATGGGGGGTTATTGGTCTCGGATTAATGGTCCATTGTTAGGACTCTGTGCCCAGGGGAGTCCGGGTGACATAGTGCTACTACATTCATTGGCCTACTTGCTCCATCGTGTCCTTGCCGATTTATGGTGTTCCAATATGACTTTATTAGGTGCCACTCAAAAAAAGAGAAACCTAGATCATCATATTTACAATGGGGGATTTGGTAATGTACCACAACAACAATTTCTGTAGGACCTTGTAGGATGGTTGAGACACGCTCGGGAAAGATGCTAGACGCGTCTGAGGAGAGAATCAATACTGAGAAATCTGAAAACCTGCAGCATGGTACACAACAACAATAGCAAAAAAAATCTTTATTAATATCTTTTAGTCTTATACAGATTCTCCGAGCAGAAAACCTTACATACAGGAAAAATAGTAATAATAATCACAAGGTAATAGGACCAAAACCAAATAAATAAATTGTGTGTGGTGTTTCGGTAACAGCTGTTATCATCTTCAGACAATTCCAACGATTCAGTACTTTTGTCTGAAGATAATCACAACGCTGTTACAGAAACGTCGCAAACTATTTATTTATTTATTTAAATTTGGTCTTATTACCTTGTGTTTATGGTGTTTTCAATATTTATAAATCAGGTATAAATATTTTTGATCTCAACCAATCTATTTAGAAACAATTTATTCTGTTTTAGAAAGCTAGAATTCTAAACTACACCTTAAATTTAGAAAATTCTGTAAATATATTTATGATTTTCTCTCTTGGTTAAAAAAAACCGTAATTGCCAAACTAGGTATATTTATTTGTATTTATTTCAGTTGTTGGTGGTAAATTCAAGCATGATTTTAATGTCCTTTCCTTTCTTATCTACTTTAAACTGAACTCAAACCTTGTAATTATTCAATTGTTTTAGGTAATATAGTATCTAAATTTAGTGTTGTCTTGACGCAAGCATCCCTTGTGGGGATATCGCGTCTTATTTGATAATAAATAAAACCTACACAGATAAATATTCTAACTGAATTCCGTAGCTATTACTTTCTTCCTGGCCTAAAGAGACAATTAAAAAACTACAAAACCTTTAACCTGACCTATGATTACTTAACTCCTTTAGAGAAGAAAATCACAACTAATTTGGTGAAATCCCTTTATTTCTATTATATATATAAAAAAAAGGCATATCCTGACCAGGAGCACATGTGCTTTTCAGAAGGCAGAGCTCCATCTGGTGGAACAGAAATCAACTATTCATTGATTTAACCAGTTCCCTGATATTTGGCCAACCCATTTTTCATTTTTTTTAATTTTTAATATCAACACCTGACTTTTTTTTTCTATTGTTTGTTCATTTTATTGTATGGAATTCCCTTCGTACTCTTTTACACAAATTCAAAATTACCCATTAAAGAGAAAAGAAACACTTTACTCGTATTTGTGCTATTTAGATAAAGGCCTATGCCAAATATATATTTAATTTTATTCAAAATGAATTTTATATGTTTTGGCTTATATATATTATATATATAAACCTAAATTTGTAAAATGTTAATTGTTAATAATAATTGCAAAATAAATTCAAATTCAATTTTATCATTGTTAGGTTTTCAAATATTTGTGTGAAAAATATCTGTAAAGCATATAGAATTTATATTTCTTTAGTTATATTATTTCGATATATAATGTAGAGAGAAATATTATCTAAAAATTATTTTTCAAAATGCATAAAAGCTGTTAATTTTATTAAAATGGGAAGATAAAAATATCTTAAAGCATGCAAATCATAAAAATAAAAATGTAATAAAGTGGCGTTTTTTGGTCATACTGAGGTGGTAACAACTCAAAAGGTGAATGCCATTCTTCTGAGAGCCGTAAAATAAATCATTGGTATAAATTGACCGTGGACTCCTTCATCTCTACTTAAGATGAATGGTAGAAAAATTTGACAGACGTTTATTTTTGTTTTGAAGGGGATGAGAATTTAATAGAAATATAACAACTCAAATATGAATACTGAGATTTTTAAAAGGTTCTTTTTGGGCCTCTTGAATACCAGAGATATATTCATAGATTATTTCGAAAGTAATTTATTCAAATAATTAAAATATATATATCGTATTTACTTAATATTATTTCTGTAAAAAATAGACTTCGGCCAGTTAGAGTTTTATATTTTCTCAACGTTTCGACAAAAATATTTTGTCTTCATCAGGAGAAATAAATAATATAAAGCATTTGGCAAGGCGCTAAAAATGAACAATTTTTAACGCCTAAATTAAAACTTTAACTGGCCGAAGTCTATTTTTCACAGAACTATGAATGCCGGCCAGACAAACTCTATCTTCAGGAAACTTAATACTAAATACACTTATTATTTGTATAGAAACGATTATACTAAATACACTTATTATTTGTATAGAAACGATTATACTAAATAGCAAACTACAGCTAAATATACAAATACTATTCGTTTCAAGTTCTATCTATCCAGTGTGTATAAGTACAGTAGTGGTGTCACAGGATAAGTTTGGAGAATTGAGGGTGAAAACAATCGGTGCGCCATAGGGCGAAACTTGGTGACAAGGTCAAGCTCAGTCAGGACAATGCCACCACTATTGTCGCCTTGCACGACCGCAGGGACCAAGTGGAGCATGGATGACCATCTGCTGTTTATTTCTTACCTCTGTCTGTCTGTCTTTTTTTTGTCTGTCACTGAGGATATTGGCACAGTACTGTACTCTAGGTTGTTTGTCAGGTCTGATGGTTTTGTGAACAAAAATCGAGTAATAAAAATAAATTAAGAAGCTCGAAATGTGGGAAAACGATATCTCCTGAAGCATCAAATTTATAATATTCGACTTCGATATATTTCAAACGTTTATTATATATATCTATTCATTTAGATGGCATTGACCAACTTCGCAACACCCAGTGCATGACCCTTTGCACTCCTCTTTGCATTACCAGAACATTCATCACGCCAGACATTACATAGATAGATTGTTCAACTCTTTTAATAACTGTTTATTTCATAATTCCATATTTACGGGCTATATGTTGTATAAAATTCAATAGATAAAAATGCAATTAAAAAAGAAATTGAAAAAAAAATGCCATTTAAAATCTCATGTGAGCGTGGTCAGGATATGCCTTTTTTTGATTCTAGTAAATATTCCCCTTGTGCAATGTTATAATGATATTCAAATAATTTTAGTACTAAGAAATTCAGGCCAATTTCGCGATGTATTTCCTTAAAATGGATGTTGCCTGGCTAACTCAGTAGTAAGAGGATAGCTCATAACGTTTTCAATGTGAGAATAAATGTAGATTCAGGAAAACTTACTTACTTCTGTGACAACACAGATTCCAGAAATAGTCTTTGAAAAACTATCGTTCCTGACAGAATAGATTCAAAAATCTATACGTCATCTTTTAACTGTCTCTACATCTTGCAGACATGAGTCAACGCCACAGCACCATCTTTAGAACGGAATGTGGAGACCATGGTTTCAGGATAGGGATCCCGAGAGTCTTCGGTTATATGAGAATGAACGATGGACTGTTGATATTTTCATAATTGATCAAAAATATGATTTTCTTGAAAATGGAAGAACTTATGTGAATATATACTTCTCATATCTCTTTTCTCTCTAAAAAAAGGTGAATAGGTCTCTATGGATATATATTTCTTTTTGTTGTTGATAGCCCTGTGTTTTTCCTCTCTTCCATAACTTACGGGAATCTGTATATAAAAAGAGATTATAAAAAGATTCCCTGCCCGAAGTATCTTTGATTTTTAAGGACTATAAATGCCGGCCAGGCAGTCTCTATCTTTACAATAAAAAGAGAAGGACAGAAGAATACAATCTATCTATAAGCTATGTACATGATATTATATGAAATAATTATAGCTCTACACATGCATATTCCCACAAACTTTGAAATTCGAATTTATATCTTTATTTTCCCCTCCTTTTCTGAGTCTCTCATGAGAATCTGTATAAAGAACTAATGGCCTTGTGATTAATAAAATTATTAATTGTTTGATGATTTATTTTCTTGCAAAGGGGCTAGGACAGCTCTGTGTCTAAAAAAATAAGACGCGTATATAGTGTTTGCATATTTATTAATTAATTCATTATTTATTTTCTCCCGTCAGAAATTTTCTTCGTGATTTCAGAGTGTCATATGTTCATATAGGTCATTTCTGAAAATAATTATGTACTGTATATATAATCATTTTACAATAATGTGTGAGATATAAATTCAACTATATAAACTCATAAAAATAATGTGCATATATATCTATACCGAACGAGAATATTATACCGTTTTTATGGAAGTTTTTTTAAATATATATTTTCTGGTGATGGTTGTTAAATTAGTGGTTAAAGTATTTTATGTTTTTCAAAAATTTCGCCATAGGAAGGTTGGTCTAGTGGTCTTATAGACTAATACTTATGTTCTAAACTCCAACTGAAAGATGTTTTAATAAAATTTACTTTACGGTTATCCGTTTATTATAATAATTTCAAACACACAAGCGTGGCCTGGATCCCTTTTAAGTACAAAGTCAAACTCCTTCTACATGCAGAGAGAGATTGAGATTGAAGCTAATTTATATAATGTTATATATTTATATATATATATAACAAGGATAAATATATATTGTAACAAAGTATTTATTATTTATTAGCAGAGTATTATGTTTATGTTTATAGTTTGCTGACTCCATAGACTGACTCCAGGATTCCACCGCCGTGTCAAAGCCAAGACTTGCCTCCAAGATGACGATATCCCTAAAGACGATACGACGACAAAGCCGCTCTTCACGCCGCAAGAAAAAGGACGCAAAGGTACTAGGGACAAAGTTACAAGACTTCGATGGAATCCTTGGCAGAAGCACGTCAGATCCATGTCAGTAACTACAATAATTGCTATCTGTGGGTCACAGCTCCCATAGGGAAGGAGCTATGTAACAAAGTATTTATTATTTTAGTAGCAGAGTATTATTTTTTATGATTATATTTTGCTATACTCTGTACACTTCCCTATTTTGCTTATCTTTTGTTTATCACTCATAGTTTGTTCTTGCCTGAAATAAATTGTTGTCTCATGCCGAAGTTGGTCTTTCCTAATTTTCCACGTGGCAATATCAATATATAAGATAAAATATTGATAAATAGGAGACGTATGGTTCTTTCTTACAGTACAATCACTCAGTTCTAACTCTGAAGCCATATGATTATATTGGTTTAAAACATAAAGACTGATCATGCAACTGATCGTTGTTGATGGTCACTGCCCTCTATTGGAATAAATGTCAACGAAACTTCGACATTTTTTTATCTCTGGTTATTGACCTAAAATGTTTTTGATTAAACATGAAAGGAAATCTCTTAGATATATCGGGATGTTGTTGGGCGTTGTTCCGGCTGTAAATGACACTGAACATGTACGAAGTTGACCTTCATTTGCTGATAACGAGCTGTTTTGTCAGCAATTTGACATCTTGATCTTCTTTTTATTATAGGGCCGTTCTATTTTTTGTCGGAGGCCGGTGTGAAGTTCTCCAGCATTTTGTGATAATATGGAGAGTAATTTAGAAGATTACAGAGAGGTGTGTGCACAATCCTTCCTGGAGACGTCGCCCCAGCCGGGGGGCTTCCTGATGCCTTCCTTGACCTGGTTCCTTGCAGCCGCTTTCTCCCTCCTTCCTGACCGCCCTACTGGCCGGATACATTCTTGAATCCTCTCTTCTAGTTTTTTAGACTTTTCTTCTCCTTTTTTGACTGTTCTAATCATTTTTGTACTGTTCTTCTACTTGGACTATCGTTCTTCTTAGCATCATTACTGACTGATTATCAGACACATTCTTGAATCCTCTCTTCTTCTTTTTTGGACTGTTCTTATAATTGGATTGTCATCCTTCTTGGACTATATTTCTTTTGAATTGAAAGCTTCTTTAATTCTACTCCTTCATGTACTGCATTAGTTCTTGGATCATAATCGTTCCTAGACTATACTGATTTTAGGTTTATACTACCTTTTGAATTGTACTTCTACTTGCACCGAGCTCCTTCTTGGACTTTATTTCTTATTTTCAACGACTAGTTGCATGATTAGAATATGCTTTTGTTCATTTTCGAAATTTATGTTTTTCTGCCTATGTTTACTCCATATATGTATATGTCCCCCCCCCCCCCCCCCCTTAATGAAAAATGCAAATGTTTATATATGTGATTTATATCATATTTATAATTATATATTAAATGTGGTATTGTCTATAATAACTATATGAACAACAAACTAATCGGTTACCAAGGATGAGTATATTACTTCATTTGTATTATCTCAAGTTTTCGTATATTATACAAACCCATCTACAGGAGTAAATGACAAATTTTGCCAGCTAAACACCTCTTTAGCAGATTGTGAAGATTCCATTAGGTTCCGTGTGGATCTCATGGAATAAAGTCCGCCCTAGACCTACGAGGGCCATTAGCCCGAAACCATGGTCTCTTGGTGGACGCTTCTCAGTTTTGCCAAAGCTGGTGTTGTGGCTTTGTCACCGACCCGAGGCTGCTAGTTTGCGGTGACGGTCAATAGATGGCGTCTAGTTTTGACGTTTAATTTGACGGGAGAGGCGATGCTATTATAGATGAATTTATTCCCGGAAAATATTTCCATATATATAAAACCTTTTTGTCATTTACCTCTGTTGATAGGTTTGTAATACCCGAAAACTTGAGATAATATAAAATAAAGTAAGATACTCATCTTATGGGAAACCGTTTTGTTTGTTTATATTGCAGAGAATTCAATTTATTAAATAACTATGCACAAAATGAAGTCTTCAATGCTGAAGAATTCTTATATGATAATGTTACGATGCACTAGCGTGCCATCAGTTATGAAAATTAGAAACTATTTTAGACGCGTAAGATTCTTTTTGAAATCAAACAATTTCTACTGCCCTTACTGCAATGGAAAAATTAATGGGAGGGCCTGGCTCATCAGGAAGATTTATATTTACGGAAGAGCGATTGCTCGAAGCATATTATATATTTATTATTGTATCTATTTCTACTGTCCTCAAAGCTTATGTCCATAGTTCATATAAAATACCAATTCCAAGATTCTAGCATCAGTATCAGTATAAAAAGAAGATCGAAAAATGCAATATAACAGCTGTATCCTAGATTAAACTGGAGAAACCGCTGGGTGGGTTCACCACTGATGAGCCAGGTCCTCCCATTAATTTTTCTATTGCAGTAAGGGCAGTAGAAATTTTTGATTTCAAAAAGAATCTTACGCGTCTAAAATAGTTTCTAATTTTCATATGATAAAGTATATGATATTATATATGATAATATTTTAGAGTTCCATATCTACATATTTCCCATATAACATTATAAATTCGAATTCTTTTATCTCACTTTTTTTTCCACTCACTTGGTGTATCTCCCAAGAGAATCTGTATATAAGACTCAAGGTCTTAATAATAAAGGTGCTGATTGATTTAATTATCTTTATGTATATATAAATCATATAGAAGTGAAAGAAGATACCTGTATACGAACGTTAAGGTTCGAAAGCTTGTACGAATATGTTGTATTAAAAAAAAAAGAAATTATTCACTTGTTTGTTCCTGACGAAGACAAAAGGTTTTCGTCGAAACGTCGAGATAATAAAAATATTTACTGGGTGAAGTATCTTTAATTTCAAGAACTCTAAATGCCAGCCAGGCAACCTCTCTCGTTACGATAATAATGATCTTTTTTTTTTAAGGATTAGGTAACAAATCATTTTGAACAAATGTTGATGTTCATCTATCAGATTTGTGAGAATAAAACCTGGAGGGTTCGAGAGAGTTTCCTTATCTCAAATAAGACCTAAGATTAGAGACCAAATGTTAATAATCTCAGACAAATAAGTCTTGCAGCTGTGTGCGACCCAGAAAGTTAACATTGCGGAAATAATTAAGCCGCTAACGAAGTGAGCCTAAGGAAATTGTCCTTCACCTTGGCAGCAGTATTCTTCTTACCTTGGGAGCTATCAAACATTCTGATATCGCAGTGATATCATGAAGAACAAAGAAGAATGTTTTGATATTAAGAACAAAGGATGATCTTTAATTTTTAAATAACCTTTTGTATTTAGACATATAATCTTTTTTCGCCCGAAAGCTCGAATCTTTATTAAAGATTAAAAGAAAAGTATCCTCGTACGCTTCAAATCTTTTACTTATATAATCTTTTGAATTTTATTTTGTCGAAACGTCAAGATAATAAAAAGATTTACTGGGTGAAGTATCTTAAATTTTAAGAACATTGGATGCCGGCCAGGCAGCCTCTATCTATAATGTTGTACTAGAATAAAAAGCTAATAAATATATTTTATATCGAAATGCTACAACTCTTCAATAAAAATTAACAACAGACCGCAGTGGTACATAAGTATAAAGCTATCTGTGATCTATAGTTGCTATTCTAAATATCAGAGTTCCAAGAAACAAGCAGAAGACATGTTGATACAAAGCTTTCTTCCCAATTTTGTCTGGAGACTACTCATTATGCACGCCAGGTGGGGAAGTCATTCATGTGGATCAGACCCGAGGCCTTTCTTAGTTTTGGTCGCCTTCTGTTTGCGCGTCTGGGATGTGGTGATGATGGTAGTCAATAATTAACTGGCTTTTTTAATAGCTTTTTTCATGTAATTCTGTTTTTTTAACAAGTACTTGAACTAGTTATCCTCTATCTGCAGGTGTCTATCTGGTATGTCGTGGCAGATAATTGTTAACAGGGTTTTATATATTTGTTTTTGTACTGAACCAAGGCTTATATAATTAGTTCTGGCCACTTAATAGTAGCAGGTTTCCGTTCAGAACATCATTGTTGAAAATATCAATAAGTAAAACAGGATTTAACGTTGTTTCATTCAATTCTCATAATATTTTTATGGTTATAGGTAAGACCTGTTTATGAGCTCAATTGTTTTAATTACAATGTATAAATATCATTATCTAAATATTGATTGTAATTAGCTTTTGCTTTTTCTTCTCCATTTGCGGTGAATCCGTGGTAAATCCATGTATAATAATTTTAGTTTCCTCCAATTTACCCAGATTAATCTATTAGCTCGAATGTCTTTATATAATTTTTCCAGTATATAAATATCATATTAAGGTACTGTTATTTTTTTCCTACATGTATCCTACATTTCTGCTCGGAGAATCTGTATAAGACTAAAATGACTCATTAAAGATTTTTGTTGTTGGTTATAGGTAAGCCTTTATTTGTTGTACTCTCTAAGAAAGTTACAGTTGGACTGACCAAATTACAACAACAACAACAAAAACCTTTATTAAGGTACTATTGTCTTACAAGGGGATTCCCCTAAAAGGTTATATATGTACATGAATGAGGAGGAAAAGCAATTTAGAGGGGAGGGGGAGCAATCAGCTGTTGTCTGTGGAGTTGAGCACTTCTTCCCTCATTTTATCAATCGCCTTGAAAAATTTTAAATATTTATAAACAAATGTTTTATCCAGCAGGAGAGGAGTAAAATTTTTATATACATGTTGTTCATTATAGTGAGTTAGCCCCGAAATTTCGCGAATTTCCAGTCTCTTTTCCTGTAGAAATGGGCGATGGAATAGATAATGGACCAAAGACTGACTAAATTATAACTCGAGATAATTGCGTCTCTAGTCATTCCTCTTGGCGCTGAATCTTGTTGATGTCATTGCTTATCCGGATCCACCGGAGGATCTTCTAAGGAGCCATCTGTTGACTTTGTTTAGACTTTTTGAAGATACTGATCCCAGTAAGATTTCATCAACATTATTGATTTACAAGAGAGAGAAAAAAATAAAAGAGAAACTTATAACATAGTAAGCAAAGATAAATCTATATTATTCTTATGGTTAGCGCGTATTTACTTGTAATCTTACACACATACTCTGTGGGAACAATTAACTAATTGAACTTAAAATATAGAAAATCATTTCGGTCATCTTTATTCTGATATTCTCATCTAATACTTATTGGATATTTTAAAATCAAAGCCTATTAAATTTTGGTGGGGTTCCGTTTGCTGGTTTTCTTGTGATACTTTAATGCACAAAATATTCTATCTGACTAGGTTTGTCTTGTTCTTATTATATTCTTTTAATCCAGAGGCATCATGAAGCTGAAGGTAAGTGTGGGATGCCATTGTTTACTTCGTGTGACACCTCATTGTTGCAGAGAGATAGAATTTAATAAATAACGTGTTTGGATATATTAGAATGCAATACCAAAATTAGAAATGGAGACTTAGAAATATTTAAAATGCGTTTTGATTAGATTCTAGTAAGCCAATTTTATAGAGTTCTAAAATATTTTCGCGTATTTGGTTTTGGATTTCTCAATATTGCCCTGCTAACGATGCAAGGAAAAGAAGAAGACCAACAGTTCAATACTGGCAATACATGAACCAGTTCTTATATCTAATTCTTATATTATATCTTATACAGTTATCCACACACACAGAATGGGGCAGAACAGATAAATTTGAGAAACTTCAATTATGACAATCATGTCTCTTCAGGAGTTTTTAGAATCGTAAATGCTTGTAGTTATCCCACTATTTTATTCGTATTTTAAAAAATTATATGATTATGGATACTTTTTGTTGTTTCTTATCCTCCTGTGTAAAGATTACAAGTATTCCATTATTTCATGATCCTCGAGCTGTTTTATGATAAACAGCGGTCTCTCCCAAAGGTCCTGTTTAGTGCATATAAAGACAGCCAAAATGTGTTCTGGAGTTGCAGGTGCCAAGCTACATTTTGGGCAAGTTGGGTAGATATTGTTATTATTTTCATGATGAATAATTGATAATGGTAGCCTTATAATAAAAATCTGCATGCCACTTTATTCTGAACTGAACAAAAAAAACTAAAAATTAATAATTCGATAAAATTTGACTATAAATTATATTAATAACAATGAATCCGCTAACGACAGAGAATTTACCACTATATTGTAGAAAAAAGACGTGATGATGAAAACATATTACTGTTAACATTATATTAATACATCTGTATATATACCATTTTATCTATATATATATATATATAAAATTGAATGTCTGTCTGTACTCTATAGATTCAAAACCATACATCCAATCGCCGTGAAATTTTGGGATATTATTAGGTATATCCCCGGGAAGGTTTTTGAGAAATAATTTCTTGAATATCTTGAATATCCTTAGAGTTATTTGCAGATTTGTAGATTTAACTCGAAAGCAGCGCCCCCATTGCGACGATGTTAACAAGTTTTTTTATCTATAAGTTTTATTATCACTAGTTTATTATCTTAAAGATTATTTATCAAAAGTAAGATTTTCTACCTATTAATTGCGCACAAGTCAAAGTTAGTTTTATCATTTATCTACAACATATATATTGGGAGAATAGATAAAATTATGATTTTGTAATGTAGAAAATTAGGAAAGACAAAATTCAGGATGACACGGCAATTTATTTGAGACAAGAATAATGATACAATTCCAAGCCAAGATACTATTCCTTTAACTTCCAATTACCGAGGGAACCAATTAATATTGATTTTATTCAACTTATCGAGTATTTTTCAAGTGACCGGGAAAAAATGTTCACTTTATCGAGAGATTCAAATTTACGAGTTTCAAAATATATCTATTATTTTTTTATAAGTTTATAGAGAATTGTTTTAACAAATGTTCGTTAGACAAACCTTTACTCGGGTAAAACCTGGGCGAAGCCGGGTACATCCGCTAGTTCTTTAATAAAAAAGAGGGCCCGCAAACTATTTAATTCTCTGAAACCTGGCGTAACTAGAAGTTATTTGGATAGCAATAAAAGTGTCCACTGAAGATGTTCCAATTTTAAAAGTGTCCGGAATAAAAAAAGGTGTCACCTGAGGAAGAGGAAGAAAAGCCAATCTCGCCATGGGTAAACATAGGTGGCCGCATTACCCTTCATTCCCACTTGACTGCTCTAGCTAATACGACTTCAACTGTAGCCTTGAACTGTAGCGTTTTACTGGTCAAATTGTAAATTTAAGATATTTACATCTTCATAGAGTCACTCAATTTTTCACACGGAAAATTTCAGAAATACTTACATAAAAGAGGTCTATCAGAAACACCAAATTGTTCCTGCAAAGAAACTGAACAAATTGCTCTTCACCTCATCTACGACTGTCCGAACTTTACAGAAGTGAGACATCGATTGTTCCCTGAAATGATTTAACTCTAGCAAACATCAGCCACTTTGTCTATATAAATTTTATGAACTCTGTAGAATAATACATATAAATTTGTAAATATTAAATTCTAAGTTCTAATGTGTTTGTTGTTTTGTTTCCTCTGTATTTCAATATTTCAATATCGCGCCGGGTTGATTAATAAATAAATTTAAAAAAAATCTTCATAGAGCTGTGTGGAAGCTGACACGACAAATCGATTTAAATTGGAAAGCGTTGTATAAAAAATTATATTGATTTTCTTCAAAATACTGAAAATACTCTGAATTTTTGTATGTCCCTTCGTTTTTTTTTTTTTAAATATTTTTTGTAATAATTATTTGAAATTTTATAAAGAATACTGTCAGTAGTTCAGTAAAAATGTATAATAAAAGTTTTACCATCAACAAACTGTAGTTTTAGTCATCATTATATATCATGATAGCTTGTTTAGTTTCAGAGAAGGAGTTAAGATTGGTGTGCAAGTTTTAATAACAAACCCTTTTTCTTTTGGAAAACAGTAATAAGATTCTGCGTGAAATTTATATAAGAAGAAATAAAAATATATTTATTTAGAATAAATAGTTGCATTTTTTGGCAAATTGTCCGATTTGGGTATATCTTTTCGTTATCTTTAAAACACTTTAATTTTTACTTGGATCAGTATACTTAATGAAATACATTCGAACCACAAAGAATTGGATTATTTATAACAGATGCTTTGATAATTCTTATATGAAGTGAAAATGATTGGCTCGGGTAATTGCGATGGAACTGGAACTCCAGAGTCCGAGTATATTCCCTATACTTTAAACCTAGAATTTTCCCTTGACTAACAACGGGTAATTTCTATGTTCTTTATACACCTGGTAACTTCTCAATACTTATACCGGATAAATTCCCAGTACTTACACCAGGTAATACCCCTTACCTGTGACAACGGGTATCTTCTCTGTACTTCACCGGATGTATTCTTTAAACTTAACACCTTAACACTTGGTATTATCTTTTGGTTGACAACAGTGATTTTCTCGGTACTTACACCGGGTATTACTCCTTGACTATGACAAATGGATCTTCTCTGTACTTTATCGGGTGTGTTCTTTGAACTTAAGTCTAGTATTACCTCTTAACTGACAACTGTAAATTTCTCTGTACTTATACCGGATATATTACCTTTAATTTACACCTGGTATTACTTCTTGACTGACAATAGTGATCTTTTCTGTACTTATATCAGGTACTTCTCTGTACTCACATCTTGCGTACTCTCTGTACTTACATCTGATATCCTCTCTGAACAGATATCTTGTATAATACAATATAATGCGGCTATGGTTATATAACGACGTTTAACAAGTTTTACCGCAAATGTTTTTTTTTAAAGAGAGAGAGAACGCAAAATCGTAATTTTAATTATTTTAAGGAGAAATAACGACTATTCCTATCCTTAGGGATGAAGTATGAAAGGATGAATTGTGAATCATCTTTTCATACTTCATCCCTAAGGATAGGAATAGTCGTTATTTCTCCTTAAAATAATTAAAATTACGATTTTTCGTTCTGTAAAAAAGAAACATTTGCGGTAAAACTTGTTAAACGTCGTTCTAGATATCTAGTATCTCGTCTGTATTTACATAATTCATCCTGTCGGTACTTCTAATTGCTTTTATATATTTTCGATGAGAGTGAGGCAAAGAGAAATTTACGATGTGGGATTTATAAAGGTATAGGTACAGTATATAAGAAGGAAATCAATAAATCTGGCTACAGTTGGAATCTATATTCGAAAGTAAACCGAGAGTTGAAGCTATTATAAAACTGAAATGTAAAGAAATCAAGCTACAAAAGAAGGCTGCTGTATCAAACAGAAATGTTGGAAAGTGAAGTGTCGAGATATATGAGATGGAATCCTTCCTCTCTAACTGGGTCGGTCGGTCCTCATTATACCTCCAGTAATTGGAGATCCAACATTCTCTCGATTGTTTCTCCCAAACGGGGACACGGGGAGGACTTTAAACTTTTCTCTCTTTTTTTACAGTTCCGGAGATTTTCTTGACAACACTTTCCTTGCTTTCTCTACTTCCCTTTATCTGGGGATCATCAACACTATTGATCTCATCAATTTTAATTTAAAAAAAAAGCTTTTCTATAAAATAATCCTTTGCATCAATATTGAGTAAAAATTAATCAAATACTGTTAATCCAATCCAATCCAATTAATCCTGATTAATATTTTATTCAACAAAAAGCTTTATTAAGATCTCTTATACAGATTTTTCGAGCAGAAATGTAGATATCATGCAGGAAAAACAGAAATAATACAAGTAATAAAAAAGAATTGTTATTATTATAATTTTTAAAGCTAATTACATATAATGATATTATGAAATTTATTTATAGGAAAACTTAATTAAGACAATCAAGATGATTAATCGATTAATCTGGGTAAATTGAAGGAATCTTCAGTTTATTTAATACATTTTTAGTTCCTTTTTTTGGACATGAATGCCATCCTTCCACAACTTTTCAATGTATTGTAGTCTAAGATCGGCCGCACCACTTCCCTAGCTACAACATCTCTTGGCAAATTCAATCGAATAGATACTAAAATACTATGAGTATGTGATATTTCGCAGTAGCTAACATTCGTACATACTATAACATAAATGCGAAAGAATAAAATTTTAATTATATAAAAATGAATGAGATTCAATGAGGAGCCTCAGATGTTCCCATGCATCTCTATCACAACAGCAGAAATGCCCACTATCTTGGGTGTATAAAGCTGCTGCTTTGGGTCCATGTCAATTTTCTGCAAGGCTGCGGCCATTGCTGGGCATGAGAATATGTGGGTAGGTGTTAGTTTTACACCAGGACAATTGGACAGGCAGAAACTGTCCTGGTGTGAAACTAACACCTACCCACATATTCCCATGCCCAGCAATGGCCGCAGCCTTGAAGAAAATTGACATGGACCCATAGCAGCAGTTTTACACACCCAAGATAGTGGTCATTGCTGCTGCTGTGATAGAGATGCATGGGGACATCTGAGGCATTTCATTGGGCACGACAACAACAACAATGATAACAAAGAGATATGGAATTCGATGTTAATAAGCTAGAGGCGTTACATATTATTAAAACAAATTGCGACAGTATGTTTGTGGGTTACTTCAATTTCACGATAGAAATACTTGTATAGGTTAAAATATAGGTCGAATACCATTACATTGAGGCCAAGATTAGAGGATTTAGGAAGTCACTACTCCCTCATTTCATAGGGAGTGTCTTGCTCCAATAATGCGACAATAGGATCTATATTGCCATCAAATCAATCGGAAATATTCTTTTGAAAATCAAAAAAGAATACATCACTGTCATTCGCCACACCCCACTACCAATGACATGGAGACAAAACAAACTTTTCAAACATTCTCAGTCAAAACAATTTGATTGTTAGTTTCGTGGGATTCAGGAAGTAACAGATTTTCATTAAAACTTCCCAGCGAATTGATTTGAGAAGAAATTAAGCTCAAGATAGACGAGGGAAAAAAGGTAATAAGAATAGACGCGTCATTAGGACGTTTTCTATTTAAAGAATTCCCACGTGAAACACTGGTCAGCAGAGCCTGTCCCAAAGGGTGGGAATCCGTAAACAAATGAAAACGTCGTTAAATAGTTATCCTATTTTATCTTCCGGGAACTTAGAGGTTTAGGTTTAGGAAAGAAAAAGTGGGTCGTGGCAGTATTTCGAGGGCGGGGGATCTACGTGTCCCTCTCACCCCTCGTGTTTCCTTGTTCCCAGGACACACCAGCCCGACGTCACAACCCACCTGTTCCTTCCTTGCTGCAGTATACAAGCCACAACACTCTACTTGTAATCACATCCCTTGTTCCCAGTACACACCAGCCCTACGTCATAACCCACCTGTTCCTTCCTTGCTGCAGTGTACAAGCCACAACACCCTACTTGTAATCACATTTTTTTCCCAGTACACCCCAGCCCGAAGTCACAGCTCAGTTGTTTCTTATAGCACGTTGTAAAAGTGTACAAGTCACATATTACTTATATTCACATCTTGTTCCTTCTTCCCAAGGTACCCTAACCCAACATCACAACCCACCGGTGCCTTATAGCACGTTGTAATATCGTACAACTCACATCTCACTTGAGTTCGCATCACGTTCCTTGTTTCAAGGGCATTCCAACCCGACGCTGATATTTCACATCCCAATTGTTTTCATCTTGAATATCGCAGATATTATATATTTAGTATTTAAAATGCACATACAGTAGACTCTCCTATAACGCGAGTTTTTACAACGCGATTTCGTACAACGCGATAAAAAAAATTGCGACAAATTTATTTATACAACGCGAATTTTCGTATAACGCGTTATAAAATAAAATGCGGAAATTTCCATATTGACAACTGTACAATACATTTAATTTTTATGCACACGCGTTTTTCTTTTTTTTTTTTTTGTTTTTGAACGAAGTAGTGTTGTATACTTTGTCAATTTAATTGCACATGTGTTTCTGTAAGTTTTTTTTAAAATAGTGTCAAATTGAGTTTTAAAGCTTAAAATAATATTTTAACGCATATAAGGTATTAAATAAGAATTTACATGTAAATATTTTGCAAATATAAAAAATTACGAAACTTGCTCCCCAGGCATGATGAATAAAGTTGGAAAAAAAGAAAAATTGAAAAGGAGATATACTGTATCATGTAAAAATGTATTGTATAAAATGATGTATATAGGAAAAATAATTATAAACTAAAACAAAACTAAATGTTATATTATTTTATATGCAAATGTATATATAAAAAAAAAACAAATTACGTAGTGAATAAACTTTAATTTTTTTTTTATATACATTTGCATATAAAATAACATTTAGTTTTGTTTTAGTATATAATTATTTTTACTATATACATCATTTTATACAATACATTTTTACATGATATTTGTCACTAACAATTTACCCTAACAACATTCGCGTTATACAAGTTTTATTTCGTACAACGCGAATTCCTATAACGCGATTTCATACAACACGGAACACATTAATCGCGTTATAGGAGAGTTTATTGTATATCATTCGTGCCCACCTTCGTCTTTTTAGTTTACGTTTCTGCGCGGCTTACTGTTGTATTTATCAAAGAATGTTGCTCATCCTTTAAGCTACAACTCTCAGGAAAATCTGGATCATTTAATGACCATTCTCGACTGATCTCATGAAAATCATTACCCTACATATACCAATAAGAAGATCGTTATATACGGCCAAAGTAATTCATAAACCTTTTACAAATTTGTATAAAGTTGGTGTGTTTCAGAAAATTAGATAAACTGATTTTGTGAACGATCTGTTCAGAGAATATTGAAAAAGTGTAAATTTTTTACCTTTCTATTTTATGAAGGATTTTTTGGAGAGTAAGTGATTTAAACCGTCCATTTTCGACAGTCACGACTCTGGATCAAATCCCGCAATGGGTACTTTTCTCTAAATAAAAAAATGCTTCAATGGCTCCCAGATTATTACAGAATTCAACACCACCAGTGAGTGTAAGACACCAAACGTGTTTCTGGCAAACTTGTAAGTAAAAAAGTTGAACTGCCTTTCAAATGTGTAAACATGTGATGCACTTACAGCAAAATCATTCGATAACTATTACCCACCACGATTATCATAGCACTTGTTCTAGGAATAATTCCAGGTTATATCAAAAGCTCGTCCCCATAAATAAGATTTTAATGCACATTAAATAATATATAGAATACTGAAATGTTATTCTAAACCCTATTACGTTATGTCAATCACGTGGGCACGCTCTTTGACCGAACCTTTAATTTTATTTAAACTTTATTTATATTGGTATATATATTTATGAATAATTGGATTATATATTAGGCTTTCGTTTTGGGAACGAGTTTTGATACAGGCTGGTAACAACAACAATAAAAAAAGGCTTTTTATTTGGACCCATTGCCCTGTAAGGATTCGCCATACATCAACAAAATAATACAGTAATGTTTCCCCCTTTCCCCATGTGCACGTGAGCCTTTGTTTGAAAAGGGATTTATTGACACATCTGTTCTAAAACTTTCCTCACTACCTCTTTTGTGTACGAATCTAGTTACAATTGATCTGTAGAAATTATAGAGTTCTATTGCTATATTTTCTTTTCTGAAATAGTTCTCAGCGTCTTCAGTGGGTTGCTAAATATCCAGAAGGTGTTTTTAAGAGTTTTTTTTTTACAGCCTGGTAACAAATAAAATGGCAAACCAATTTATTATTACCAGCTACATTTCATAAATAAAAGGGAGAGAGGTATTTTAGGTACATAATGAGCTATGTGTTTTTTTTTAAACATAATACCAATAGGTGTTTTTGTCAACGCTTTAAAATGAAAATTTGAAAAATTACCGATATGGAACAAATAAGATGGCGTTTTTTCTTCTTTTGTGCCGTTGTTAACGCACGTCTAATCGACATTTTTCATTCTCAGTGAAAAAGAAAAATGACCCAAATTAAAATTAAAGATTAAAAAAGTAACCTATTATAGAAGCCTAATGGAATGTGTTTTCGAAAAAGAGAGCAGAAAAAAATTGAAGAATTTTGGTCAAAACAGGAAAAAAAGTAGAATTCGTAAATGACCGATTTCCGGATTGGAAATGGTACTGGAAGATAACAAATAAGATTTATCACACATTACCTCGCTTATCGATTTGCCTTATCTCATAAATACCTAATTGGGTGAATATTTGAACTAGATATTTCGTGGAATAAACTTACTCATCGGACTTGTCCTATAACATAGTGTCTTTCAAGTTTGAAATCATGATAGTCCATCTTCGTGCCAATACATAATGAGTATCACCATTAATTAATTCACCTATACAGTAGAACCTCCCTGTAAAGGACACCTAATTGCAGATCCAAAGTGTTCTTTAGAGAGAGGTGTCCTCTTACCGGAGAGTCGCTAAATAGTAAAAATAGTGATTCTGCAAATGAAAACTGTCCTTTGTAAAGAGGTGTCCTCTTACCGGAGAGTTGATAAGTTGTAAAATGGTAATTTTGCAAATGAAAACTGTCCTTTGTAGAGAAGTGTCCTCTTACAGGAGAGTTAGCTAAATAGTAAAAATGATAATTTTGCAAATGAAAACTGTCCTTTAAAGAGAGGTGTTCTCTAGGGCGATTGTCCTCTCATGGAGGTTCTATTGTATTATAATTATAAGAAAGAATTGATATAATAAGTGTTGAAATAGAGACATTGCATTTGGTGTTCCATATATAAATGAAAATTCGAAGCATTTTTGAGCTGATTTTACACAAAACAAAATTCTACCTTTAATAAAGGGCAAAGCCTTTGATATATCAATAATGCTTCCCACTAACCATTTCGAAAGTTGTATCTTGGAACTGCAGCTATTGTAACGGATATTTAGAACATTATGAAAGGAGTATTCAAATGGTCAAAAACTTTTCTCAAAAAAGTTCTCAATGTTGATAACTATTTATTATATTTATTTATTGCGTGTAGATTTTTTATAAACTATTTTATATACACATAGTTTCAAAATATATATGCAAATTATTTCTATAGTATTAGAGAGTGTGAAAATTATATAAATATAAATTTTAGAACATTATTTATACAAGAAATAAAATTTATTTACATATTCGATCTTATATTGAAATAATTAATCATTAAATTAATGATATAAATTTTGAAAATAATAAAGAATATACAAATTAAAGATAAAATTTTCGATCATTAGTGTAGGTGAAAGGTAGTTTTGATAGAGTCTGCAGAGAACTTGTTAAATTCTATATATTCTTCTTTACTGGAAACCATATTGTGATTGCTAGAGGTTAATGATTTGAAGTTTCAAAGAGAGAAACGTGTCCAATCAATACATGCCTTGTAGACATTTGTTCTTCCCATGGAAGAATGAGATCCTATAAATGGGGTAAATGGGCCCTAGGGACTTAGAACACAATGGTGTTGAATCATTTCGATCGTATCAGGATTCTTCGCTCAGGTGTCATAGTTACGTGTTTATTTTTAATTTGCAACTAAGGACTTCGTTTATTATTATTTTTTATACAAAAGTTATAGCTGATCCGCATTCGAAATATTCCTATGAGATACAATTTTTCATTATCAATAGATTTAAATCTCCTGGATATTAATTAAACAAATGCTACAGGTTTCTGGAGATGTGTGGGTTTCTTTATCTTTATTGAATGTGATCTCGAGCTTTCGGGTATCTCTGACCTTCTAAAGGAGTACATGGAAACATATAACATGTATATATAACAAGTTTCTATGTACTCCTGTAGAAGGGAAGAAATGCCCGAAAGGTTGAGATTACATTTAATAAAGATAAAGAAACACATTTCCAGAAACCTGTAGCATTTGTTTGATGGATAATATTTTATAAATAATAATGAATAGAGATTGTTATAAATATATATAAAGGAGTATAATTATTATAAATCTAGTGCTATATATATTTATGAATGTGAATTTGACCTTTTTTTACTTTTTGTTATCAATGTAAATAATCACAATGATTCAATGGGTTACACCACTTTTGTACGTTCCTTCATTTGGATGCAAGGGAGTCATCGAAACATAAGGTGAGCGATTAAAAATAATAGAATTTGGTTTATGTAACACAAATTATCTTCTTTCACAAAAAGAATAGATGTTAGATAATTCACTAATTCAAATGATAAACCTTACTCGCTATTCAAGGCAATTTATTAACCAAATTGTAGTTTCAAAGAACCAATTTTAACTGGTTTATGATAGGATTTAAGGTGTCAATATCTATTTACTACAGTATCTTAAAGGACTTTTAGATAGTCGTTAGGCCTGACGCTATCACTAGTAAAGCGTGGTCTCAAAGAGGCGTTTTACTGTGGTTTTTAGTGCCACCCCAGTGACTTCCATTTCTAGAGTTATCACATCACTTTTGCACGTTCCTTCATTTAGATGTCAGGGAGTCATCGTAACGTAAGGTGTACGATTGAAAATAATTTGGTTGAATCAACATAACGCATTCCTTTATTTTACAAAAACAATAGAGATAGTTTCCATCATTCTTGGTACCAAATAGAAAACTCCAAAAAACAGACCCTCCAACTAAACAGAAGGAAGTCGACACAGTTGGCCAGATGGAAATCTGGTCACCTGCGCCCTCTAGTCTATAAAGAGGGAGCCAAAAGCTTCCCCATGTGCACTAGGTGCAAAACCGAATAGGCCACTCCCCAACATATACTAAATTGTATTGGAAAGGACAAAGGATCCCTGTACAAAGAACCAAAAAGAGTTCTTGAACTTCTTTATGAGCACGACCTCCAAGATCTTGTCTAATTTAGACTAATAAAAAGATAAGAAAAAAAAAAACAATTTTAGATAATTGACTAATACAAATGATAAAGCCTGCTTGCTATTTATGGAAATTTATAAACCAAATTATAGTTTTCTAGAACCAAATTTAACTGGTCTATGATTGTATTTAAGGTGTCAATAGCTATTTACTACAGTATCTTAAAGGACTTTTAGATAGTCGTTCGGCCTGACGCTGCCGCTAGTGAAGCGTGGTCTCAAAGAGGCGTTTTACCGTGGTTTTTAGTGCCACCCCAGTGACTTCCAGTTATCACAAGTCTAGACAAGCAAAACAGCTATCATACTTGAATAGAATATCATTTTAAAAGTAGGCTGAAGTAGATATGGAGAAAGTTCCACCTCGCTGCTTGTCCTTCCATGCCTTTCCCCGTTGATATTTATCACAAATAGGTCTGTTGCTCTAGGTCAAGATCAGAAATTTCATATTTATCTTTGTAGTCTAGTTTGGTTGACACTTTAAAGGGATAGATTAAAAGCAGGATAGTCATTTTAATATAAGAGGTTGTCCCAAAAGTTCGTAAACAATGATTATGATTTATATTTTGCAAGTGTTTACGAACTTTTGGGACAACCTTGTAATTCTGAAACTTGGCCCACCTGCTGATTGACCACTCTTGATATAGAACATCAGATATTAAATCCTTATTCTATAAGAATTCTGTTATAATTTTACAAAGGTTGTCAATAGTACCAAGGTTGTCCCATAAGTTCGTAAACACTTGCAAAATATAAATAATAATATGTTTACAAATTTTTGGGACAACCTTGTATTAGGTATTGCGTAGCCTCTCTTTCATGTTATATAAACTGACGGTATTCTGCAATCAGAGCACAGGCTCGAAGCCGGAATTAAGCATTTTTTTGTCACAAGTGAATATAGCGTCAATGCTCCCATTCATAAACAAGTTCAGCTCTCACAAGGAATATAAGTATCCACAAACAGATCTATGATTGCTCATAAATGAAAAAAAAAAGTTTAGATGCTCTTCTATATCATTAGTTGAAACATTATGTAGAGTAAGCCTTAATTAATTTTTCTTGTATATAAATTTCATATTACAATTAAATGTGATTAGCTTTAAAAATAATAATACAGTCGAACTTGGATAATTTAAAGCCCAAGAGACAAAAAAAATCGAATTATTCAAAAATTCTAATTAAAAACGGAAATTATATTTATAGGAAATTCTAGAGGGACCAAGGTAAATATTGGAATTAAAGACGTTTGAATTATCCTAATGTAATAACATTGATTTTATTACTGGTATTATTAATAATATCCCTGCATATACCCTTCATTTCTGCTTTGGAGAATCTGTATAAGACTAAAAGGTCTTAATAAATACCAAAGAAAGACATTGTTGAACTTGAGCCAAGTAACATGAAAACAATATCATCGCTAGAGTAACTTCGTCCTTTATTATTTTGCGCAATTATTTTGTGTTTTGAATATCTTCCTATTTAGTTCTATTAAATATAAAAATGTTTGGGGTTAATTTTGAAAATGTATTATTTATACCTTCATGAAACCTCGGTTATACTTTGTAATGTTTGAAATTCAAATTCGGGCGAGTACCTTTTTATATAAAATTGAAGATTAGAATCAACTAACCCAACCTCTCAAATAACAGACTACCTCTAGGATTATTTAGAGTTATCTTTTTAAACCTTCATTTGCGTTGAATCCGCGGTAAATCCATGTATAATAAATTTCTCTTCCTCCAATTCGCCCAGACTAATCTATTAGCTTGATTGTCTTTATATAATTTTTCCTGTATATAAATATCATATTACCATTAAGGCACTATTACTCTTTTCCTGCATGTATCCTACATTTCTGCTTGGAGAATCTGTATAAGACTAAAATAACTTAATAAAGCTTTTTGTTTTTGTTGTTGTATTTAGAGTTATCTTTGATTTTGCGCCTCCCTTTCGTTAGAATTCTACTGAACATATCAAGCATGGAAAGGAAAAATTCAACAGTTTTGAAAAGGTACTTCGCACATTACTTAAAATGATGACTTCCCTTTTTTGACACCAACAAAAAGAAGAGAAAGACAGCGGGGAATGCTGCCAGTAAAAAGAGAGAGGTGGCCGATGTCAAAAGGTCACCCCACCAACACAGCAACAAGCGGTGCCGAAATTGCAGGAAATCGCAATAATTCTGAGATAATCAGTCGCCACTGAAGAGTTCAAGTAGTTAGTTGTTTAGAATCCTTGACCTTCCTGGAACAGCTCTTGTTGTGCTGTCTTTGACTGCTGCGTTGAGAATGCTATGAAATCTTTGAAATCCTCTATCTTAGGAATGTATACTAAATTTAACTGAATGTATACTAAATGGAAATTTTGCCGGGCGGAAATTTATTTTAAAAAGCATAGCAAATACGTATTTTGACCATAGATTTGGCCCAGCCACTTTGTCAGCTATACACCTCTTTGGCAGGTTGTGAATATTCCATTGGATCCCGTGTGAATCTCTTGGAAGTACATCCTAATCTGACGAGTGCCCTTAGCCCGAAACCATGGTCTATAGGTGGACGCTTTCTCAGTTTGCCAAAGCTGGTGTTTTAGCTTTCCAACGACCTAAGGCCGCTAGTCTGCGGCGACGGTCTGCGAGTCTGCGACTAGTTTTGACATTTAATTTAACGGGAGAAGAGCCCTATGCTTTTTTAAATTTAAATATTTCCACTTTTCATGAAACCCGACGGTAATGAATTATTATTTGGAATTATGGTATGAAAGTTAAGATACATTTCCCTTGTTCTATAGACTTTTAACTATATTTAATAAATGTTCTAAAGAGGACGTTTACCATAATAAAAGATATTAGAAAATATTGTATAAAAGTGAAATTTTACTGGGATCAATAAATGCTTCAAGTAAATATGGAATTTCCTGATTGTTCCACCGAAAGATGCTGATGGTTTGCGCCATATGTCGGAATAAGTATCAACTAATCGTTGAGGTACAGTCTGCAACATGCTGACGAGAGTCCAACCAAGGTCTAGGCCACGCGACAAGCCGTCAGACCAAGGTCTAGGCCACGCGACAAGCCGTCAGACCAAGGTCTAGGCCACGCGACAAACCGTCAGCCCAAGGTCTAGGCCACGCGACAAACCGTCTGACCAAGGTGTAGTCCACGCGACAAACCGTCAGACCAAGGTCTAGGCCACGCGACAAACCGTCAGACCAAGGTCTAGGCCACGCGACAAACCATCAGACCAAGGTTAGGCCACGCGACAAACCGTCAGACCAAGGTCTAGGCCACGCGACAAACCGTCAGCCCAAGGTCTAGGCCACGCGACAAGCCGCTAGGAACAAACACCGGTCCAGCTAATTACCCCTGACGGCCCTGCGTCCCTCCTGATACGACTACCAATGAGCTTGACCCGGAAGGAATCGTCTTTTTCACCCGGTCACCCGGTTTCTCCCGATATCGAAATATTGGCTGTCTTCGCAAGGCCAAGGTAACACCCTCGATGGATGATTATCCGAGAGGCGCTCGTTAGAATATTTTCACAACGTATTACATTTTTTTCTTTAAAATTCTCGTGGACAACCATTATACCATTTTGCCTCCATACCTTCTTTTTGAATATTTTTATATGCAACGAGTGCTTTTTCAAATTGTACAAACTCTTACAGCAATGAAAATATATTTGGAAGAGTCTGGCTAATCAATGTTTAATATTTCCAGCTATTTTTTTTTGCCAGTTTAAACTACAATACCACTTAACCCATGAATTTGATTGCATTGATTATATTGCTGACAATTTTGAGGAATTTTTGATTATTCAAAGAATTTATTTAAGGAAAATATGGGAACACATAAGCTTTTGTGACAGTATTAATTCATTAAAAAATAGTGTGCGTTTATTTTACAATGAAACATTCGAAATATACACTTACGAACAAAACTTATAGAAATGGAAATTCTTTGTTGTTACAGGTTGTCTATATATATATATATATATTTTTTAAGTAGGCAGAGATAATTTTGTTCACCCTTGGCTATCTCGTGTCTTCAATAAAAGTCACTGTGTATCAAATATCTTTCAGAGTTATTGTCTGAATCCCGATATACATGCTGAAAGGTACAACTTAAGTTTTGTCTCTCCATGAGTATATATAGAGACAATATGGTCCATAGGTCGCCTAGCTACCCATAAGAGAATCCATAATAGAAGCAAATATGTGTCTATTCGAGATATTTCATAATCAAAGACAGACAACTTCTATAAATACCATAAGACTTGAATATAGAGCACTCGTCTCCTAAGAGGAAACCACTTGATCTCATCAACGAAGGGGATCCTCTTGTTGTTGACAGAGCCTCTTCAGGGATCCTCTATATATAGACTTTCACCTCTAAATAGGTAAGCTGAGGTAGCTTCAGTTTAACGCTTATCACAACACTCTAGTGTTTAATGGACCGGATTGTAACTATAGAAATGGTTTACAGAAATGTCACGTGTATTTGTCTTGTTTTTCATTTTCAACTGCAGTCTGAATTGTTTCATCTCACCTCGGCGTAAAACACAACATATGAAAACAAAGAGTCGGGTAGCATTGAAAAGCCTTAGTTATGTTTTAATTGAAATTTGAGAGTTCATAGAAGTTTAAAGTTGATTCATGTGTTAAAGAAACACTCGTGTATTAATGTTTTCATTCCCCCTCTTTATATAGACGGCGCGTTATTGCTTTATATTAATTTAAATTTCTTTGACTATTTGTATGCTAGCTAGTGTTTGTTTGGTTTTTACTCCTGATGAAGATGAATGATATTTCTCGAACCGTCGATGAAAACTTTCTTCTCATAAAGTTGTCAATATATTGATTGATATCACAATGCCCCAGCCATTCAACCTCCATATCTTTATCATAATTAAGATTCCATTAAATTTAAAATATATAGAATATATTGTTAATAAGTACGTAACACTATTTTAAAGCAATTATCAGAAATAGCTGTTGTTGTTGTCGTGTCCAATGAAGAGCTTCAGATGTCCCCATGCATCTCTATCACAGCAGTCGCAATGTCGAAATAGTAAAAGTATTAATTTCAAACTATCTTTCATAAGAGAGAAAATGGTCAAGTTGATGTTGATGACTGTAATGTTGAGATAATTGCTTTATCATAGACAACGCCTCATTAAAGACCATTATTGTTTGTCACAATAGCGTCCTCTAATAATATACTTCATTGGATTCTACCAAATGTCCTAATGGTATAACGGTCAAACTCGCTGCTTCTAAACATGCAAGTCTAGGTTCAAATCACGACTGGCATTTTACCCCCATCAAATTCTATAAGGTTGCTGTGTAGAATTATGAATTGAACTGGAACACTCAAAGAAGATGTAAACTAAGGATTTCTATTTTGCCCTCGATGTGTAACATCTGAATTATTCTATATCTTTTTACTCAACCCACAGGCTGGTGGCTGGCAGGAATCCTGTACTTTTGTAGTTTACTTTCTATGGCTAGTATTTTGATGAGATCGCATGATTCTTCTGTATTAAGATCATTATACGTAAATATTAGATAGAAAAACTAATATGTGTTATTGCATAATAACTTGACGATGGGACGAAAATTACGAACGTTCTGATCATTGATATATCATGCAATAAAAACGCAGTAATAATTTTTCTATTCAAGATGTGCCGTCCTTTATTTCATTTTTGAATATTTCAGGAATTTCGGTATTTTCAGAAAGATACGTAAATATATTTTATCTTTCTTATGTCTTAGGTCTTTTAGACTCGAATACATGCGAAGGAATAAACTTATTACTGTAGACTTTAATACAAAGCGATACCGCTCCATCTATATATAACAAATGGAAACAAAAAGACGCGAATGTTTCTTTTCACAAATAAATCAAACTTCTACTATCTTTACTGCGATGAAAAAAATATTAAGAGGGCTTGGCTCATCAATGGTGAATCCCCTCAGCGGTTTCGTCAATTTAATCTACCAGACCGTTTATATAGAGCTCTAATACTATATTGGATCATTCTGCTTATACAGTAGAACCTCCCTTTGCGGACACCCCGCTAGCGGACAGTTTTCATTTGCAAAATTACCCTTTTTACTATTTAGCAACTCTCCGGTAAGAGGAAACCTCTCTCTAAAGAACAGTTTGGCTCTGCAATTAGATGCCTTTTACAGGGAGGTTCTACTGTATATGCTACAATGAAGGGTGGAATCTTAGAAATGGTATTTAAGCAACTTATGGACTGATGCTTTTAGGGCAGTAGAATTATATTCACACTTGTGTATGTTCTCTGCCAGTAAGAAGACATCTCCAGTACTGTCATAATACCGGATGTGGGACCAGACCAGGATATACCACCACAGGTAGGGAGCCGTGTTCGAGGAACTTCCACCGTTTAAATTAGGCAAATTGGCTGTACTGACCCTGATATGGCCGTGTCCCTAACCTTTCTAAATTCTTTACTTTTCGAATCAGTTAAACTTCCTTTCCTAAATTGATATTTGAGATTTGAGTTTATTAGTTACAATTTTGAAGATTATTTTCTATTAATATTGAATAATATCGTTTCAAATAGAAGCAATCCATATTTAGATAATAGATAGGTTCGATTCGTGTGAGGGAAAAAAAGGATTTATTTGTCTATATTTCGGTTGACTGAACGCCAATCTTTGTCAAAACATGACAGCGTGTTTATTTTGTATAAACAAATGTGGCGCTGAGTTTGTTTATACTAAATAAATACTTTGTTACGCTTTGACAAAGGTTGGCGTTCAGCCAACCGAAATATAGATAAATAAATCCTTTTTTTCGGTCAAACACATACCTTCCTTTTATATATAGATTTAATAATATGTGTATTAATATTAAAGATACGTTCTTCTATTATCAATAACATCATATTAAGATAAATATATATAATAAATATATAATATAGTTTCAGAATACAGACAAGCTATAAGAGGATGTTTCCTTTGAATATCCGAAACTTCCAAGTTGATCAGAACCCCTCTAGTGTTAATAAATCACTTTCTCTCCATCATCGAGAAAACAAACTTTTGATGAATTAGTACAATATCAAATTTCATCATTATTAAATTCATTATTTTAAATTGGGTGTTATCAAAGTGAATAGAGATAAGAAGATATAAATAATGAATTTAAACATAAATCGTCATTTATTATAAGTAAGAACATTCTATAAAAAAAATATATTGAAGAGAAAGGGAAGTTTCGTCCTGAACATCCGTGAAATGAGAATAGCAATCTGAGGATCCATTATTTCACTCTAATGTTAGCCATCATTTCGTGGTACTTATTGGAATCAGAAATATTTTCTAGTATCGTAATTCTGAACTCTCTCTCTCTCTAAAATCAAATCATGACAAATGCTCTAAATAAATCACTAAATTAATTAAATTACTAAATTAATATCTCTCTGTTTGTGGAGCCCTTCCTTTCGTGAATGCTCTTACAGCCGGTATCAGTCTTCTTAAGAACATCCTTCAGAAAACTTATCAGATGCAATAACTTGACAACTATTGATTCTAGGTATATGTAAGAAAAGATATTTCAGAATCTGATAAAATTTTCTAGACGGTTGTTTGATTAGATTTCCAATATATCCTCACTAACATATAACGATTCCTATTTGATTTGGAGAAGGGAAAACCTCCGCTACATTATAACTAAGATCATACGAATATATACATTTTCTTTTACAGAAATCATATATTTGTCTATGGTTTACGATTTCTCAGGGTTATGTCGTATTCAAATGTCTATTTTCATATATTACCAATATAAATGAGAAATTAAGGTGAGAACAGGTATCACCTCCAACATGATCGTTTTAAATCAACACAATGGGACTTAAGCTAATCTACGGATGCTGGATCGACAGTCAGAATGGCTGACTACTTGGATACGAGGTTCTCCGAAGAATGCCGATGTCCAACATAGGTGGAACCAAAGCCAGGAACCTACCAATGAATGATTTAATCGATATCCTTCGATATTTATCTGTAATTAGAGTTTTATTAACTTAAACTGGCTCAAGAATTTCATATAATTCGACTTTATATTCAGAATTAGTTGATTTCTTCCATTAATATAAAACACACAACACTGAGGATTATTTAAGTTTTCAACGCATGTGTAGGTATAAATGCTCGATGATGCTGTGAACTAATCAGTTAAAACCTTTCAACAACACAAGATTGCCTGAGATCATCCACCTAAGCCCAAACGTATCTTCCAAATGTGAACCGATGTACAGACTGTCTGCATGTGTGGGTACAAGTGCTCCCCGATGTATACTCTTTATAATGAGTAAATAGTTCAAACCATTGCTCTTACAACAATCATCAAGACGTAAACACTTCTCGAAACTGAAGTCTGACTAATTATGGGAACAAATCTCTAATCTATGATAAAATATTTCAGAAATCTGCAGCCTGACTGTATGTGTCGGTACAAATGTCCACTAAACCATGACAAGGATAGTGCAGGAACCTACAGCCATACTGTATGTGTCAGTACAAATGTCTAATTTACGAGAATATTTCTGGAACCTGCAGTCTGACTGTATGTGTCGGTGCAAATGTCCACTAAACCATGACAAGGATAGTGCAGGAACCTACAGCCTGACTGTATGTGTCAGCACAAATGTCTAATTTACGATGAGAATATTTCAGGAACCTGCAGTCTGACTGTATGTGCCGGTACAAATGTCCACTAAACTATGACAAGGATAGTGCAGGAACCTGCAGTCTGACTGCGTGTGTCAATACAAATGTCCAATCCATGTCAAGAAGAGTGCAGGAACTTGAAGCCTAAATGTATGTACCGGTAAAAATGTCTAACCTACGATGAAAAGATTCCAGAAACCTGTAGCCAGACTATGTGTCAGTACAAATGTCCAATCCATGTCAAGAAGAGTTCAGGAACTTGAAGCTTGACTGTATGTGTCGGTACAAATGTCTAATCAATGTCAAAAAGAATGTAGGAACCTACAGCCTAACTGAATGCGTCGGTACAAATGTCTAATCTACAATTATAAGATTTCAGGAACATGCAGCCTTACTGTATATGTCGGTACAAATGTCCGCTAAACTATGACAAGAATAACGCAGAAACCTACAGCCTGACTGTATGTGCCGGTACAAATGTCAAATTTACGATTATAAGATTTCTGGAACCTGCAGTCTGACTGTATGTGTCGGTTCAAATGTCCACTAAACTATGACAAGGATAGTGCAGGAACCTACAGTCTGACTGTAGGTGTCAGTACAAATTTACAATGTCAATAAGAATGTAGGAACCTACAGTCTGACTATATATCTCAGTACAAATGTCAACCAAACAATGACCATAATAGGGCAGGAACCTACCGACGATATAGTCGTACTCCTCCTGGAAGCGGTCAGTATCTAGAGGCGCGCTCCACTCGGCCGTCTGGTAGTACACGAGGGCGGCCAGCGGGAGTAGCGCCGGCATCACGGCCAGCAACTCCATGGTGGGCCGTGCACTGACTGACTGACTGACCCACTGTCACGTGGTGGCTGGCCGCCCCCTTTTAGACGTTGTTCACTTCGCGACAATACCCGCTATGTTACCTCACTCTTATATTTTATTTTTATCTTTATACCTTCCACCTACCCCTTCCTTTTTGTAGTATCCACCTACACATAAAGCCGAAAAATACCTTTTCACAAATTTATTAGCAAACTTCAGGATCACTTTGGTGATTAGTGATGGAATGCCTGTAGCACGAAGGCCAACAACCTGTTTGATTTTTCTTGAATTTTATCATAGTGTTATCCCCATTGGTTTATAATTCCATACTTTAATCTTAGACTAATTTTTAAAACTGTTGCAATCCATATTAATTTCAATCAAAGAGAGTGAATAAATAAACTTATTACGAAAGGCTTTTCAACTTTTTATTCTTTTTTATAAAAGTATATCACCATTTTTATTTTTTATATTTAGAGTGTCACATCTTAAATTACAATTATATTATTAAAATTTAATGGATAATTTGTACAGGTTTTTTACACTTACCGTATATTTACATATTTACAAGGCTGGAGACTTGTGGTGTGTGATATTGGATGCTCATTCTTCTGTGAAATAGTCTGTTTTCTTAATTTATTCAGTTTTAACCATATGTTTATCTTTTTCCCTATTTGTCTACTATTTTTCTTAGTTGGTAGAGCAACTTCTGTGGTTAAGGTTCCTTTTCTTCGTTTCTTCTTTATAGTTGCAGGCTTCTTTGTAGGTTGCATTTTCGAGATTTTCATATTTTTCTTATAAGTTGAAAGCATGTCTTATTATGATAGCGTTTATATTTTCTATTTCGAGGTTTTTTATAATGTTATTACTTCTGGAAGAATCAAAGATCAATGTGCAAAGTAAAATTAATTTTCTCGAGAAATATTTTGAGAACAACTGTCTGACATAGAACTATCAGTCTCAATCGGACAAATGGGTTTGAGGATCACACCCTCTGACAGTTCCAGTCAGGTATGTCTACCTATCTGGGTTACCCACTCATCACATCTGACTCAACAAGTCAGACTGTCAATATTTCGAAAACAAATCAATAGATGATATAAATTCTGTGTTTAAAATATAGACTAGATAAAAAATGAACACAGTTAAATCATTCCTGAATATCTTGTATACGATAGTATTGTCTACATTGTCTATATACGTCATCAATCTCCGGAACCAAAACTCGTTATATTTTTATCCGCCGTTTCTCAAACCTATACCTAAGTTTACATAAGGCTTTTTACTGAGAACAAAATGCGGAAGAGTGTCTCTCAAGTTTACTGCGGTCAAATATATATATTAGCTGAAATATTGGCTCCTTATTTGAAAATTAACAGGTTTTGATTGCCATAAATTAGTTCATCCCACCTTTGGAAAACTTATATTAAAGGTGGAGAAGGAACTACCTTTACTCACTAAATTTCTGACTTTTTGAAAAATGAGATATATGATATGAATATCAATATTAAGAGATATCATCAGAGAATTAAGTACACATAATAAACTCTACATTCTCACTATCATCACCTATCGCAATCTCATTCATGACTTCTTGCTTTCTAATCACCCTCTTCAAATAAAAAGGAGTCTTGCACAACAGAAGACATTATGGCTATTTTATCATACTCAGAATATTGGAAGAGGAACTATTGTGCCTCAAATGTAAAAGTTGTGTGAAATGATATTCATGATAGGATGCCCCATAGTGGTCTCCATTATCCCCGGCTACAAAGTAAAGAATCAACAATGGCCAGTGTAGAAATATTTCGATATTTTTAAAACTTTTGTCAGATTCATTGGTTAATAAGCACTTTGTATACTTTAATTATCAGTACTAGAATTCTGAAGAAAACATGAAAATATCGATAAAGTGATGATAACTAGAAAACATTCAATGATTATTGTGTTTCGTCACAACCAAGACTGGAAATAGCTGATCTATCTATTCATTTTTTGATAATTTTATCATTTTAAATACTCAATCAAGTATTGCGAAAAATGTTTCTTGATTAGTAAGTACTTAGGTATTTAAAATATTTTCTCAAATTTTAAACGCAATGGAAAATACCACTTATCATTATTTGCTGCTTTTTCTTTGGACTCCGAAAGAAGATTATATAAAACGAAATGTTTAGTGAAAGGCTTTAGTTGTTGGAATATTTTATCATCATTTCTGAATCAAAATGTGCAATTTAGTCCGCTATTTGGCTACTTTCCCCACAATCTGGATTCATAATATCTGTGACAATAGAGAACTTTCTGATCATGGATACATTCCAGAACTAGAGATGGAATAAACTGTTTGTTCATTCTACAACACCTAAGAAATTCAATAGGAAAACACCAAGAAAGTGGCAAAGCTAAGATGGGCTTCTTAATCATGATGACACATGATTGCATTCAACTTATTCCGGTCTTTTTTTTTTTTTTGGCCATTTTACTTCACCAACGTTCCTATTTCCAAGATTCATCCCCTAATGATCTCAATCAATATCTAAAATAAAAATGTACCATCAAATATAAAATCAAAATAGTTGGTATTCCGGAAAAGAGTTGAGGAATTGATTACTCTGTTTGTTTTTCTAGCTATAAAAAAAGATGGAGAGGTTGAATTGATGCAGTATAGGATCATATTTCGAATATACAGACTACACAGACTGGTAAGTGAATAATTTAATATTAATCACAAATAAAATTGTCAGGTCATTCCCATAATTTATTGATAATATCTTGTATTTTGGCCAGAAATCTGTCTTACTATTTCAACATGTAAAACGCCTTTTAGGAATATTTGGCAAGTAGAATGCTATGAAATCAAAGCCACCCTTATACTGATGGGGAACATAGCTTGAAACCATGGCAATAAGGTTGGCTCCATGCGTGGAGTGGATCTTTGCCAAAGATGTGACTTATTCAGTGACTTGAATTAGTGCGATTTGTGCGCAGTGCTAGTTAATTAAAAGTGCATTGTTTAAATATATATATAGCAGTGTAGTTTATATTCTTATGTTAATTTACATAACTTAAAGTTTCAGGCTTTATTAGGGCTATTTGCATATAGTGGAATGGATTGTCATTGTTATATAAAAAAAAATTGTGTATCTTTAATTTTAGTGTAAACTGTTCGTTGGTACCGAATAATAAAACTCTTTTTCTACTTTTTACTTTCCTCTTCCGACAACTATTTTTTTAACGTACCTATATTAACATGGATCTATAAACAAAAGTGAACTGATTTTAATGGTAGAGAATTCATAACTGGAGATCATCTCAATAACCCTCTATAAACTTTTGAATACGACAAAATATCTTATGTGAGTTCAAAAATTGAATGCTTATTTTTATGGTTTATATTTGATTATTGATATATATAAATTGGAAAATACAAATTCACTCAATATCCATTTTTGCCTCCTATTTCAAACGGCTTCAGGATTCGTTCAGTTGGTCAAGATGCCAAGTCGGCCAGCTTGGATCTTAGAATTCTGCCAAGTTTTCCTAAACCACAGTCCAGAGTAAGGAATGTCTCGAGCTAACCCTATGGTACAGTCTTAGTAGAGAGATGAAAATAGTAACATAGGGATACTATGGTGTGAACGGGGCTACTGTAAAAAAGGGAGAAACATTTGGAGGCTGGTACCTCGATGGAGTGGAAACAGTCGAATTAATGACAGGGAGATTTGCCTTTTTATATATACATCAAATTGTATCACCA
>CP092879.1:27880576-27897099 GCA_030710605.1 Cordylochernes scorpioides | reverse complement strand
AAATTGGTTCACCTGCATGCACTTGTGGAAACGAAAAACAAACCCCTGAACACCTTCTGATAAACTGTCCATTAACTTCTGATCTAAGGGAAGAAAACCAACTTTACCTGACTAATACAAAACAAGTTGCTTGCAATAAAGACCAATACATTAAGTTTAATAGATTCTGCAGGATGTATATTTCAAGGCGAAAGTGTTGACTGTACATATTTCAAGCTAATATTTCTAATTGCTATATGCAAAATTTGACATCGAACGTTTAATTTTCATGATTCCTAATGTTCAATTGTGTTAATTGTATATAATTTAAGATATACACGCAATTATCCTAATTGTGGATATGGCGTGTCCTCCCAACTGTTAAATAAAATGTATAAAAAAATAAATGATTAATTATTTCTTTTTATTTTTCACTGAAAAAGTCATTTTTGTTATCATCATCACATGCAATGCATTTTTTTAACAAACGATAATAAGCAACATTTTAATTTGAATCACCATTATTATAAAACAACAACAAACTTAAATTAACAATATAAAAAAAATGTTTAACATTTAACACAAAAACTTTGCAATAACTATATTATAAAATATCAAAAAACCTCTCTTGCGCAATAAGTTTATATGGTAATTTAAAACAACAACCTCATATTGTGTAGATAACTTATAACAAGATTGCCATGTTGTATATAGAAACACATCTATAAATAATTATGCGCATGATTAATCTGTGTCTTTACATCACCCTATGTAATGTAATTTGTACAAAGTGGATAAATAAATAAAATCTGTAATAGATTTAAGAGTTGAGCTAAAGCAGAGATCGAGCATAGTATTACCAAAACAACAGTCTAAAGATGGAACTCATAAATCAGGTAGATTCACAATTCCCACGACAGGCCACCCACACTGTCACATGTGGCGGAATGCAGAGACCCCTCTCACACCTGGACAGGTAAAGGCGCCCTTTCTCAAAAACGCCCCTGTCACATAAGGTCACCCCGTCTTTAACCTATAAATCATCACCTTACAGGGACTTGACAGTTCAGACAGTTCAGTCAGTTGAGTTTGGTTCACCCTTAGCGTCAGCTCACGTCGGTCGTACCTTATGTCGATCTCAACTATCATGTAGACGAGCAAGAAACTTCTATGTCTCCATCTTTCGCTCCTGGCTCAACTTTTATCTGTTACGGAACTTTCTTAGTGCAACTGTGTCTTCGTTTTTTGTGTGGATATCCCCAAGTTTTTCCACTCTGCCTCGACCACGACTGCCTGTATTTTGTGAGAACTTTTAAAGGTCTTCCAAGGTGCAGAGAGGTACTGGAAAACTCTACATCCTGACTGTTACTCTTGGTCAACACAGTACAACAAGAGCTACCAGGACTTCAACATTATTTCAGTAGTCGACAGGATTCTACAAGTCGACAACACCAAACTTCAACATTATTTCAGAAGTCGACAGGATCTCTACAAAAGCTACTGGAATTCTCATCACTCATTACATGAGTCGACAGGATCTCATCACAGATAAGTCGACAGCAACTCATCATCACATTTAAGCCGACAGGATGACCAAAACGAAGGATGACACAACGAAGAGGTAAGAAGACTGTTCAGATAGGAAGCGAGAAAGAGCGAAGATGGAGGAACAAGCCCGACCATTCCAACGAAACGTCCAAGCAATCTCTCCCCAAGATATTTACGGAAGAAACGCCGCCCGAACTGACTTCCGCATACCCGCTAACCGATCGCCAACGCCAGGAGCAAGCTGACCACCCCAACGACACAGCCGAAAATCCCGCAAGACATGGAAACCGAGCAGCGATGTGGCCCAAACCCTGTGAGAAGTTCTTCACCTTCGACCTGACATCGTCGAGACAATGCTCAAGGCAACAACCTGCAAATCAACTTCACAAAATCTACAAGCTTCTACAAGTCCAACATGGAGCGACTTCCACGTCAACAGGAAAACAACCAAAGAACACGTCTCCTGATTGAACTATCTTCAAAACTGTAAGTTTTAAAACCTACCTTAACTTTATCCTCAAGTTCAAAACTTGATTCCCCATAAATTTTGTATTTATATTTTCACTTTAAGCATTTTAAATCCAATTTTTACCTTTTTTATATACCATTTTTAATTCAATTTTTAATTATTTTTACATTCTTAATTCAAACTTTAGCTTTTTTATATCATTTTTTAGTCAATTTTTAAAACCTTCACAATCTCATGTATCAAATTTACTTTAATTTTTAATCAGATTATAAATTTCAAGTTATTACTCTCAATTTTACTCATAAAAAAAAAAAAAAAAAAATTTCGCCCATCACACATTTTTACTAATTTACTAATCTTACATGCCTTTCCTAAATTTGCCTAAAATGGCATTATCCAAAGCAACGACTTGAAAAAAAATCATTATTATTATTTAAAAAAAAAATCTCATTCATCATAATTCTCAACTTATTTTTGTTTTACTTATTAGTTATCTTTATACCAAAAGACCAATATCTTTATCAATTCTTAAAATTTGGTAATGTTCACCATTCTAAGTAAACGCCACAATTCAAATTATTCTTGTCACTATCACGGCATTGCCTTTTTACAAGGAACATTTTCACGCTACCATAATCAACGATCAAAAATATCAATTTTTAAATATAAATTAACATAGGTGAAACGCATTTTTTTTTTAAATTGTAAAAATCGGAAGATACAATATCTTAAAAAACACCACTAGGGAAAACAACTATCTTTCCCAAAACAAGTTAAAATTAAAGATTCCCTCCACTTCATCGCCAGTAGCTAAATTAGGTCACAACCTACCAAACTTATTAACAACATGTTATTCTAACTTAGATACACTCCCTCGTCTCTACTTTTTACATGCATAATTAAACAACCATACATCTCTCTCCACAAAATCTACAACACCCTCACACATCACTTTCTCCAATTGGCAACAATTTTTAGTGCGCGACTTAACATACAAATCCAAATTTCGAGCCACACAAGCGCCACTTAGCTCTATATCGCGTCACCACAATAAAATAATTTCACATTAAGCGTGCCACATCCACTAACAGTCAAATATTCTCTCGATGTGTTTCGTACAACAACCACCCATGACTTTATTAAATTTGTTATTCCGGGTGAAACAGTTAGATTTGTACCAAACTAAGACTTCACGTGACACCTTTTTATTCACATTTCTCACTTCGTGTCACAGTGCCACCACACAAAACTTTTTCACTTTTCAGGCCAAAGACGCCCTTCACGCCTGTGACACCACAATTCACCCCAAAGCGTGTCTACGTCGAAAGTCGCACTTTCACCACACATCTAAACTTGACATCACCTAATAACATTTTTTCTAAGTCTAAACTAATTTCGAGACACAACACTTACGAACATCGAGAAAACTATATTTTCAAATAGGCAAGAAAATTGCCAAACTTCAACAAAAGAAGAGAGAGAAAAGCAGTTTCAAGTAAGACAGAAAATAAACACCCCGCACGTGTGACCACCCCAAAAATAGAATTTCCGTGAAAAAAAGGAAGTGGACGCCCTTTGTGACGCCACTCCTTTGGACATCTCCTCTCTCCCCCCTCACAAGGCAGATTTTCTTGACCGCTAGCTTTATGATCGCCATTTTAAACCAATGTTTCAAACCAACCATTTAGATTTCCTCGAGAATCTCACAAATCTCACCAACGAGATATCACAACACACAACATACTTTAAACATTTTACATGTTAATTGATAACACCAATTAAAACAATTTGGTTAAGTCTTATATAGACTTTTTAACGCGAAAGAGAAATCATTCTCTACATACCAGCATTGAGGACAAACGAAAAGATCATTTCACATATTCCCAGTTTCAGAGTCATAGAAACACCGATGTTACCAAAGGGATATAATCTAGTCACACACCACAACTGTAACTTTTCGTCAAAAGAGACAATTTTTGTTCAATTTTACACTACTTAAAATTTATCCAATCATTAATAACCTTCAATTATATTATAAATTTTGTATAAAATCTTGAATAATTATTCTTATTCTTACCTTTCAATTATATAAACAATTTTTTTTAATCCAACATTTAAAAAAATAAAAAAAACCTTTAATCAAATTTACTTTTATTTTTCATGATATTATTTTAGTATTGTAAAACATCTAATTGTTTCAAAAATTATTTTTATTTTATTATTTATTATATATTTTATATATTACAGGTTTAGTTTTGTCCACATACTTTTTGTACCCGCAATCATATTTCTATATTTCTATTCACTATATTTTATTTGTTTAAATACCTTTATTATCTGACAAAGTTAATCATCCACTATCGGGCATCTACAACAATCGTTTTCAACAATCATATTCTTTAACCAATTCCCTATATTTTTCATCACTATCTTTTCAGTCCTTGCGTCACATCAACGTAGAAAAACGACAGCACTGCTTGACAATTTATTTTTTGATTTCGTAATTCAACAAACTCCTTGAACACAGTTTCCCAGACTTACCAATCCAAACTTCTGGTCTGAACAAGCTTCAAGAGTTTATTTCATTTCATCCGCAGAGCAAATCACCAACGCATACACAAAGCGTTCACTTTTTTCAACTTTCAATTTTTTTTTTCAGCTCTAGCGGACCACATTCAACCTTTGATTTCGAGTCAAGTCAGATCACCTACTGTCGCTACAATTCTACTTATCGCATGGCTCTATTTCACTCCTTTCTCAATCATATTAATAAGCAACTTTTCTTCAACAACTTTTAACCCAATAATCCTAAAATTGTGACAAAACACTGTAACCCTTATATAGGATCGCAAGTGAAACATTGCCAAGGAAGACAGCTCAAGTCTATATCCTCGCTTTGCACCTGGATCTGAGTATTTGGTTTACATGAGCACTTCTAACAATTACATATTCTTCAACAACTTTTCAACCCAATAACACTACAATTGTGACAAAGCACTGTTACCCTATACAGGATCACAGGTGAAACATTGCCTAGGAAGACGCTCAAGTCCATATCCTCGCTTTGCACCTGGACCTAAGTATTTGATTGCATGTGTAAATCTCACAATTGCTTATTCTTCAACTACTAACCCTGTCCAACGCCCACCAATATTCTCTTAGAATGTGAATTTTTATGTCATCATTTTATTTTAATCATCTTTTTTGTTAATCAAACAAAATGTCATTTTTATTTCACTTTTATATATCCAACAAATATCATCTTGTTATAGCCTTTTTAACCCTCACAGTTTAAATTAATTAAAAGAAATTTTAATTACTTACCTGTGTTAGAGAGGCTTTACCCGCCTAAACCCGGATAAACCCTTTCACTCCCGGGGCCCATCTATGGTAATTTAAAACAACAACCTCATATTGTGTAGATAACTTATAACAAGATTGCCATGTTGTATATAGAAACACATCTATAAATAATTATGCGCATGATTAATCTGTGTCTTTACATCACCCTATGTAATGTAATTTGTACAAAGTGGATAAATAAATAAAATCTGTAATAGATTTAAGAGTTGAGCTAAAGCAGAGATCGAGCATAGTATTACCAAAACAACAGTCTAAAGATGGAACTCATAAATCAGGTAGATTCACAATTCCCACGACAGGCCACCCACACTGTCACATGTGGTGGAATGCAGAGACCCCTCTCACACCTGGACAGGTAAAGGCGCCCTTTCTCAAAAACGCCCCTGTCACATAAGGTCACCCCGTCTTTAACCTATAAATCATCACCTTACAGGGACTTGACAGTTCAGACAGTTCAGTCAGTTGAGTTTGGTTCACCCTTAGCGTCAGCTCACGTCGGTCGTACCTTATGTCGATCTCAACTATCATGTAGACGAGCAAGAAACTTCTATGTCTCCATCTTTCGCTCCTGGCTCAACTTTTATCTGTTACGGAACTTTCTTAGTGCAACTGTGTCTTCGTTTTTTTGTGTGGATATCCCCAAGTTTTTCCACTCTGCCTCGACCACGACTGCCTGTATTTTGTGAGAACTTTTAAAGGTCTTCCAAGGTGCAGAGAGGTACTGGAAAACTCTACATCCTGACTGTTCCTCTTGGTCAACACAGTACAACAAGAGCTACCAGGACTTCAACATTATTTCAGTAGTCGACAGGATTCTACAAGTCGACAACACCAAACTTAAACATTATTTCAGAAGTCGACAGGATCTCTACAAAAGCTACTGGAATTCTCATCACTCATTACATGAGTCGACAGGATCTCATCACAGATAAGTCGGCAGCAACTCATCATCACATTTATTTATTTAAAAACATTAATATTTCGCAAAGTATTTTGATATTTTATAATAGTAAATCACAATTTTTCCTACAATCGAATGTATTTATATATCTAAACCTGTATACAAGAAGTTACAATGTGCTTGAATAAACTCAAAATAAAAAAGAAAACTATAATATAGAGCATATATTAGCATACATATGCTATAAATATATATTTGCTATATATATGACAAATATTTGAGTTTATATCTGAAGATATAACGATGTTTTAGTGGCAATTCTTCGTTGACAAGGTGATGAACAGAATGTCTATTTACAAATAATTAAAATCACAACACAAATGACTTTCTGCCTCTAATTAATCAAAGCCGTAATAACCCTAGCACCAAGTAAATTGGCCATCCACGTCAATCGACATTGGGTGATGCTAACAAAAAAGAAGAAGAAGAGGAAGAAATAGAAAAAGTCTATTGGAGTTTAATTAGGCCTCCCCTAAATCTTGGAGTCATTATAAAATGAATTGGGCCACACGGTGGTCTTGGAACACCTGGCAGTGGGTGAATCTGATTGGATAAATCCATAGCAGACGATACTGTTCACAGTTTCCTATATTTTCCTAGCGCTAATTTTAAAATGTTAATAAGAATGATTATTTAAATTCATATTTATCAAAATAAGAGACACTTTTCGGCCCATAAAAAGTTATATTTTCTTAAAGTTTCGATAAAATCTTGTGTCCTTGTTAGGAAATATAAAAATAAAACATTTAGCAAGGTGTTATAAATGTTTTTCCTGACGAGGACAGAAGATTTTGTTGAAAATAAGAAGTTAAAACTTTTTCTGATCGAAGTGTCTATTTTTTAAGAAATAGGAATGCCGGCCAGGCAATCTCTATCTTCAACATATTGCCACGTGGAAAATTAGGGAAGACCTTCAGGGGGAGACAACAATTTATTCAAGGCAAGCACAAAACTAAAAATGGTAAACAAAAGATAAGCCACGAGGGAAATTTACAGAGTCGCAAGATATAAACATAAAAATGACCACTCTGTTAATAAAAAAATAATAAAATTAATAAATACTATGTTACATAGCTTCTTCCCTATGGGAGCTGTGACCCACAGCTAGCAATTATTGTAGATAATGACATGGATCTGACGTGCTTCTGCCAAGGATTCCATCGAAGTCTTGGAACTTTGTCCCTAGTACCTTTGCGTCCATTTTATTGCGGCGTGAAGAGCGGCTTTGTCGTCGTATCGTCGTCTATAGGAACATCGTCATCTTGGAAGGAAGTCTTGGCTTTGACACGGTGGTGGAATCCTGGAGCCAGTCTCTAAAAATGTATATCACAGCACCCGTGGCTTCAAATTCTTCTCGGCGTTCTTCAGTTTGTCTTCCCTAACTTACCCAGCATCTCCACCAAAATGCCACGTGGAAAATTAGGGAAGACAAAAACTTCAGGGGGAGACAACAATTTATTCAAGGCAAGCACAAAACTATGAATGGCATACAAAAGATAAGCCACGAGGGAAATTTACAGAGTCGCAAGATATAAACATAAAAATGACCACTCTGTCAATTAAAAAAAAATTAATAAATACTATGTTACAATATTTAAATACAGATGGAAATTTTGCTGGGAAGATATTGTTGCACCAGGTTGCGGTTTGGCAGACTCTTCAGCCTTGATTCTCTCCTCAGACATGTCTTGTATCTTACCATAACGTGTTTCAACTATCCTACAAGATTAGATATGTGAATAATGAGATAACTCTACTTTAAGTAGCCTCCAGAATAATATATTTATTTCTCCCATCAAAGTTTAGAGAATTGTGAAATAACACTGTGTACCAATTTACAAATGGTGATTTTATAATACATAATCTATTTATAATACATATTCTCTGTTTATTAAAATAAATAAATATAAAATATCAATATTTGAATTTAAAAATAAATAAAATTTAATATTATAAAATAAAATAGGTGCATTAGCCATGATGCAACAATATTGATATGGAAAAAAAAGGCTACTTCTTCCATCAAAATATATGTAAACACTATCCGCCATCTATTGGCTATCCCAGAGATCTAGCAGTCTCGGCTAGGTCAGTAAGCCACAACAGTTTTTTGTTTGTTTTGTTTAATTTAGAACACCCACCTGGAGACCATGGTTTCGGGCTATAGCCCTCTTTGGACCAGGGTTGCTTTAATTTCATGAGGTCCACAAGGGATTCATGAAATCTTCAGATGGTCTTCAGTTGGGGATTTCGAAATTTCCAAAGTTGATGTTGTGGCTTTGTCACCGAATTGAGTCTGCTATATTGCAGAAACGGTGAATAAATGGTGCATGGTTTATTATTATATTTTATTGCGAAAGATCGCCCTTTTCGTCCCTCTGAATGTCTTAAACATCCTCAATGGGGTGTTTTCATTGGGATCTTAAGTTTTTAAAAGCGCGAATGTTTCTTTTATACATAAAACGAACTTCTACTGTCCTTACTGCGATGAAAAAATATATTGGGAGGGCTTGGCTCATCAGTGGTGAACCCTCCCAGCGGTTTCGCCAATTTAATCCACCAGACCGCTTCTCAGAGCTCTAATATTGTATTGAATCATTCTGCTTTTATATGCTACACTGAAGGATGGAATCTTAGAAATCGTTTTCAAGTAAACTATGGACATGAGCTTATAGGACAGTAGAATTATATTCAAATATTTGCTTCGAGCAATGCTCTTCAGCAAACTATAAAGACAAGGTCATTAGGAATAAATTAACACAAAGCAATTCTACTGTCCTATAAGCTCATGTCCATAGTTTACTTGAAAACCATTTCTAAGATTCCATCCTTCAGTGTAGCATAAAAAAGCAGAATGATCCAATACAATATTAGAGCTCTGAGAAGCGGTCTGGTGAATTAAATTGGCGAAACCGCTGGGAGGGTTCACCACTGATGAGCCAAGCCCTCCCAATATATTTTTTCATCGCAGTAAGGACAGTAGAAGTTCGTTTTATGTATAAAAGAAACATTCGCGCTTTTAAATCCTTTTATTTTATATGTATAGATGGCGCGTTATTGCTTTGTGTTATCTTAAGTTTTGTAAATATAAAATAATCGCAGGGACTCAAATATGAAGAATTAATGTGAATGATTGAGTAAAAACACACTTGTTTATTGGCTAAAAATTCTTTACAGCTACTGCCCTGTGATAGGGCATTGTCATTAAGAAGGAATGAAATGCCTGGATTTGAATATTCAGGTCGTACTCAAATAGCTCTCTTTAAAATACGCTTAAGTATTTCTGAATGGTATAAACAGCATTAAGTTTGTCCTTCAGGGACAAATTCATCGTGGGTAATTCCTTGCTATCGTAGAAGCACGCCAGCATTGTCTTTACTTTTGACTTTTGAAGATGATTTTTTTTTTGCCTTTTGATGATGATGGTGACTTTTAATCAGCATTTTGTCTTTAGTAGTCGAATCATAGCTAAAATACCATGTTTCATTACCTGTCACAATTGAATTAATGATTTTTGTTTCTACTAGATGTTTAAATGATTAATACATCATTTAAATCCAAAAGACAAAAAGTGTGGCAGAACTTGACAATATTGATACAATTTGTACCATGGTCAAGTCTTGCCTCTCCATTAATAATTTTACATATCAGAAAATCTGGGGATTAAGAAATGGCGACGATATATTGATGATATATATTGTGAATATCACCTAGGAGCGGACCAAGCCATCCTTGACACCCTTAACAGTTACCACCCAGAAATTAAGTTCACAATAGAAAGAGAAGAAAACCACACCTTACCATATCTGGATACCCTCATTTTTAGAAATAGGAATAGTTTTCAAACAACTCTCTATTACAAAGACACCGCCAAACCATCATATATCCCGTTTAACTCCTACAGCCCAGTCTCTTACAAAATATCAGTTGTCAAAACCCTAACTAAGAGACTCCATACCCATTGTTCCCTTCGAGCTTTAAAAGAAAAAGAAAAAGAGAATATTTACAATAATCTACGAACATTTGGATACCCACCAGACTTTATAAGAAAACATACATTCATCCCGTTCAAAAAGGTTACACCCACAGTCAATAGAACCAGGGGTTTTATAGATTTCTCCCCTACCAATCAGCGAATAGCCCATGATTTGAGGAAATATGGAATCCAGTTCACCTATCGCAGCACAACACAACAGGACATATACTGAGGAACCCCATTACCAACCAGGAGTTAAAAATGATGTTCAACATAAAAGCAACGCGATCTATTCGGTTGCCTGCAACGATTGTGTAACCGTTTATGTAGGAGAAACAGGCAGAAAAATCGAAAACCGAATCAAAGAACACAAATACAATATCAGCTCAAAAGACCCCAGATCCCTTCTGTACCAACACACGTTAAACACAGGACATAGTTTTGATCTGGATAACCCCATCTGCCATTACAACAACATCAGATACAAAGGGGAAAGATTAATTTTGGAATCCTTGGTTTCTGGATGTAAAGACAGCATAAACAGAATAGATGTCCCGGAACAGTTCCGCTGCCTTTTTTAAAAGAGTTTGAAGAACGAATTCTGCTATGTCCCCCCTTCCCCACTTAGTTTTAAACTTAATTTAGTTTTAAAGAAATTTTTGCATATCTGATTATTTTTCAATTCTCTAATTTACCTTTTAGCATATCTTTGAGCGAATATTTGTATTTATTTTTTCTATTACCTCTATATATTAATAAGAATCTGATTTCGTTTTGTAAGAACGCCCGTTGAAGAACTAATTGTTCGAAAGCTAGCGTCTGTTATTTGTAATAATAAAAGATACTGATTGCGAGAGGTTTTTTGTCTTTTGGATTTAATTTTATGCGCAAGTTCTTTGATCTTAGAATACATCATTTAAATACATCATTACATCATTTGGCATACTCAACAGATTCATGTTTTTGATCATTAGAACAGAAAATGTGGTACAAATCGGAAAGAAAACACACAAGCGTTTTCTTTCCCAATTTTCAACTAAAATTTGAAGAATTGTCTTCCTATAAACATTTAATTCCTCTGCAAGCATGCTTGCAACGATCCTCTTGTATCCTTTCTCTCACCTTTGTGACGAGTTTCTCGGCGCTCACGGAAATTGCTCGGCCATGTCTTTCTTCATCTTCAATTTTTTATTCGCCACACATACACACGCAGTTTCGAAACGTTCAAACTACCCGAATATTTGTTTTCCCGAGATAAGCAATTATTTCCATAAACTTGCCTTAGCAATTCGACTGTTTCTCTCTCAGTGGAGCTTTTTCATATTTTAAAACAGAACTTAATATTGGCTTTTTTTTTCAATTTGCACAACGCCAGTTGTTTACTTACTTGAATTTAAGATGTGTCATTTCCCGGCATTATTTTCGATAATTATTAAATTATGGACAGATTATAGGGAGAGGTTGACATCTGCTGTTTGGTTATTGGGATTTATATCTTACTCATAGAAGCATCAGTCTCATTATTCAATTGTTAGGGACTGTGTATATATGCATGGCACCATGTACAATGAATATGGCGCAGCTGCAGAATTTGGTAGAGAATCACCAGCAGGTCTCCTGCGACACCACACAGGACGAACGGCGCTGCAGTAGCGGTGAGCCAGCGACAGGTCGCTGGAGCAGACTTGTTGCTCAGTACTTGGTTGATTATAATTTTTCTTGGTTAAAAGTGCGACAAAAAACTCTTCCAGATTTAACTCTCTGTCCTGTTCAAATTTCAGCGAGATTAGTTACATATTGAGGGCGTGCATAGCCGACAAACATATATTTATATGTTCCCGGCTTCGCCCGGTTTTTACCCGAGTAAAAGTTTGCCTAACGAACATTTGTTTAAAACGATTCGAGCAAACATCCAATCCCTACTGAATCTATACTTGTCTATACTCTCGATTAATTTGAAAATTTTCCCGGTCTCTTGAAAAATACTCGATAAGTTGAATAAAATCAATATTAATTGGTTCACTCGGTAATTTGAAGTTGAAGGAATAATATCTTGCCACAAACGAATATTTGTAAATAACTGTATTTGGCGAATGTACCCGGCTTCGCCCAGTTTTTACCCTAGTAAAAGTTTGCCTAACGAACATATGTTAAAACGATTATAGAAAACATCCAATCCACCTATATATAGATTTATAAACGTATATAAATATTGTTATATGCGTTTAAATATATTTTTGAAACACATATTTTTTTTTTAAGTATTAAATTTTAAATAAGATATTTTCTTTAAATATATATTAATATTGAAATGCAAAGTTTTTTTACGTCATTGGAATCTTATATTACTAAATCCTCAAATTAAATATTAAATTTATAATACTTGGAACACATTTTAGCATTTTGACAATTTATAAATGTAATTTCACCAGATACCGCTAGAGGCGCTGCTTGCGAGTAAAAGTAGAAAATTTGCAAATAAAATTGCAACGAATATTTATTTAAAATCAAATTCAAACCAGAAACCTTCCCAGTAGTATAGTAAATAACTTCCTAAAGTTTCACGGCGATTGGATAATCTTACCTTTTAAAAACAATTATCGTGTAAACATACTAACAAACTACGTGTAAAATTATCAACCAATCAAATTCATTTATCGTCGCGACCAGTGCGGCGCCAAGCGGTAAAAGGCTGGAACTAACACTTTCTGGTTTTTCATTTAAAAAAAAAAAGCACATTAACCTTTTTAGTTTTTTTAATAGCCTATATGTTAAACAAAATCTTCAGCAACCTACATGCGAAATTTCATAATGATTGATTCTGTAGATTTTGCGCAACGCGATAACAAACATCGATTTTGGATTTCATTTTTATAGATTTATAAAGGAAGGATATATATAAAAGACAAGGGTCGCCTCTCCCGTCAAAATAGATGGCGTCTGGTTTTAGACGTCTATTTTGACGGGAGAGGCGACCCTTGTCTCTTTAGATCAATTTCCTCCCGGCAAAATTTTCATCTATATATATATATTTTTTTTCTTATCAATTTTATATATTTATTCGTCTATATATCTTTATTTAATCTTATTTATTTATATTTATTCATTTATTTTGTATTTAACCATATATAACCTTGTATGAACATTGAAATAAAGTGGTTTCAATATCAATCTCTCTACCTTCTATTATACATAGGTTTGTAAAGAGGATTTAATAATACGCTGTTGTCGCGACCATGAGGTTTGCGAGTAACAACAATACGACAATGTAAAGATGACGTCTCAAGGTTTTTCGTTCGAAAAGTTGTGACGCTATCTACTCCTTTCTTCCGAATGTTCTAGAAATAAGTTCAAGAGCTCACCCAGTAAGAAGAATTGTACCGGAAGATTTCTGCCTTCAAGAAGACAACGCCCTCTAAAGAGGTCTTCATCTAGATCACCTTGTCCCCTTTCTTCAAAGCTCGCCCCTTAATAAAGAAGGTCTTGCTTCCGCCTCAACTGCTGCAACTTACCTGTCCACAATTCTGAGAGATCCCTTTTCACTTCCGCCAAGAACCAACCCTCCTCCTCTCTTGTTCTTATCAATTGGCCTCCATGATTAGCTCCACAGAGCCATTTCAAGAATTCCTGGCAAATCTTGTCCTACTCTAAATTCCTAACCATCAGTTCCTATTTTGAAACACACAAAGAAACAGAAGCAAAAACTTTATTGATACATTATAGTTCTATATAAGATTCTTCGGATAAAAAAAAAATTGAAGGAAGCATTGATATTAATTTCAATACACAAATATTATTATAAATATTGTGGCGAAGAAATAATTTATTATTAATTTAATTTAATTATTCAATGAAAATATATGGAAACAGATTTATTATTTTATATTTGAAAATCATCATTTAGTTGCCTAGCTTGCTTGCTCGATATTCTCTAGCTGTAGAGGGTTGGGGGTTAATTTGTTAATAATCATCGACTAGTCGCCGTGACGTCATCAATAAATACTTTCACACCTTCAGATATACAAAGACTTGATTTCTACGCTACAATATAATATTAAAAATTCATATTTTTTATATTCAGAAAGAGAAAATAGAGAGTGGTAGTGTAGAATGTTATGGAACTCTAGTTAATAACACCTTGAGAAATTGTTCCCTTTTTTAAATGAAGACTGGCATTTCATAGAGAATTGTAAAACTATGAGAACCAGATATTTGACTTTTATGATTTCTTTTTTTATATTATCTTATATTCATTTTACATACATTTTATATTCATCGTGAAGATAGAGGCTGTCTGGCCGTCATTCATATTTCTTGAAAAAAGATACTTCGGCCAGTATAAATCTTTTTATTACCTCAACGTTTCGACAAACAGCTTTTGTCCTCGTCAGGAGCAAGCAAAAATGAATTGTTGTTTGCTCCTGACGAGGACAAAAGCTTTTTGTCGAAACGTCGAGGTAATAAAAAGATTTATACTGGCCGAAGTATCTTTTTTCAAGAAATATTTTATATTCATTTATAAAGTTTTATATTAAAAACAAAATATCCTTACCGTTCACATGAACATTCTAGATAGGTCAGAATATGACAATTTTGTTTTCAATATCAACACCTGACTATTTTTCTTTTTTTTTTCACATAGTGTTATATGCATTCCACATACATTTTACATGGCAGAGCGCCATCTAGTGGAACAAAAATAAATGGAACGTTTATTTAACTTGTTCCCTGATATTTAGCCAACCCAATTTCTTGATAAATCAAGAAAAGTCAACCACGAACGCGTTTGGGGCTGTTGTCTCTCGTCAGTGTGGTGCATACTGTACCTCTACGACCAAAATTTGGTCTCAGAGGCTTCCTGAGAAATCAAGAAATGGGCATTTAAAGGCCAAATTTGCGTAAATACGCTTTTTCATGTGAATAAAAAGGCAAAAAAAAATATATATATATGTTATATAAAAATGAATAGAGATTTCCTGCTTGAATTTAGATCATGTTGAGGATTATGGCAATGGTGATGCAGTCGTGGTTAAATCTTGAAAGTATGATAATAAAAATAATTTTAATCAGTAGTTTAATTGAACTAAAGGAATATATGAAAGAACATAATTTGATAAAAGTAATGCCTGGCTTAAGGCGAGTAGAATAAGGAAAACAATATATTATTTACATAATGTACAAAAGTTTTGAGCCGGCCATAGGGATAGAACAACAATGAGTTTTTATAGGGGAAGAGTGACCTCTGGCGGTCGATTTAGCAGAGTATTTGAATCTATGAAATTATAATTTAAAATAAAATAATATTTTTATATAACATATATAAGGTCAGGTGTTGATATTATAAACAAAAAAGGCATATCCTGACCAGGCTCACATGAGCATTTCTAGATGGGGCTCTGCCAGTAACACACTAGTATAAGGCAATAACGCGTCATCTTTTTATATAATAAATGAAATAATTAGAGCACGAATGTTTATTTTACACATAAAACAAACTTCTACTGTCCTTACTACGACGAAAAAATATTGGGAGGACTTCAGGCTCATCAGTGGTAAACCCTCCCATCAGTTTCTTCAATTTAATCTATCAGACTGCGTTTTTTAGAGCTCTAATACTGTAATGAACGATTCTGCTTATATATGCTACACTGTGAAGGGTATAATCTTAGAAAAAACAATAAAAGTTTATAATACAATAAAATGCGGCTTATGATTGTAGAACAAGGTTTTGAAATTATACCGCAAATGTTTCTTTTGAACGAAAAATCGAAATTTATTTTAAGGAAAAATAACGATTATTTCTAACCTTAGGGATGAAGTATGAAAGTATAATTTGTGAAGAGTAATGGTAAACGGAAAAATAAAGTATCCAGGGATGGGAATCGAACCCACAGTGTTCCGCTTACCGGGTAGATGCCATGTACACTAGGCTACCCTGGGCATATTTTTCGGTTCATAAATATTATATAAAGTAATTTATAATACACAATAAAATGTGGCTTATTATTGTAGAACGAAGTTTTGAAATTATACCGCAAATGTTTCTTTTGAACGAAAAATCGAAATTTATTTTAAGGAGAAATAACGATTATTTCTAACCCTAGGGATGAAATATGAAAGGATGAATTTTGAAGAGTATGGTAACTGTGGGTTCGATTCCCATCCCTGGATACTTTATTTTTCCGTTTAGCATTACTCTTCACAATTCATCCTTTCATACTTCATCC
>CP092879.1:27850427-27880142 GCA_030710605.1 Cordylochernes scorpioides | reverse complement strand
AAGAACTGTCAAACTAATGATAATGTGCTGAGAATGTTCAATTAAATCTAGAGGAGGATCCCCAGAAAGAGGTACCTCAATAGAGGAACACATCAAACCACTGAAGGTGACAAGTGGAGACATTGATCTCTTATACCAGATCACCACCAGGGGTTGTTGAAATTTGATGACTGATGGTTGACCCTCAATTGAAAGGTGACAATTGATGATGGGTCTATTCAGAAAGGTTTTTCTTTATCTAACCCCCTTCCCTCCCTTCAAAGTGTTCTCACAACCCCTGAATGGAATATTTTTCTAATCAATATTTATCAATCGATTTTTCTATTGCAAATTGTATAGCGGCATATCAAAACATGTCAAAGTTATATTGTGAGGCGGAAACGATGTATAAACACTCAGTGAAGTACTTGAGAAAAAAGACAAACATAAATCAATGTTTGTAGGCCACAGACTGAGAATATAAAATTCCTTTTTCCATTTTCGCTTTGCGCAAATATAGAAAACCGGAAGGCCAACTAAGAAAAGAAATTGTATTTTAAAACGCAGACTCCGATGATAAGTTTCTTATTTTTAATTAAATATTCACTCAAGCTTTCGGGCAGTGTGAACCCTTCTTCAAGAGCATATACTCCTGTAGAAGGGTTCAATGTACCCGAAAGCTTGAGAGAAAATTTAATAAAAAATTAAGAAACTAATCCTCTGCGTTTTATTGTGATTTGAAATTCAGAGGATTCTTCCGATATTTTAGAAATTGAATTTTGTATTTATATACTTCTGTAGTACTATCAGCTTATATTCATAGATAACCTATACACTCCAATAAGTCTTTCTTACAAATGCAGGCTATATAAGAAAAATCGTTTCAATAACAAAGTGTAAAACGGTTTTAAAGATCAATTTGGCGATAAAACCCTTTGAGAGGTTCACCAATGATGAGATACAATCCTTTTTATCTAATAAAAAAAAAAACTCCAAATGGCTGAAGTGTTTATTTTTCATATAACTATGAATGCCGGCCAGGCAGCCTCTATCTTTACGATAATTGAAATTTGTATTTATATACTTCTGTAGTACTATCAGCTAATGTTCATAGATAAGTTATACATTCCAATATATCTTCCTTACAAATACAGGCTATATAAGAAACAATATGGACAAATACTATCTCATAGATGTAGGCATTTTACTATATATAACACAATAGTTCACGAATTTATAAAATTTAATTTGAAGTCTCGAGGTATCATTCAACCAGCACGTATCATCCACCACGCACGTATATTTTCAAAATTTTGTTTTACAAACAGAAATAATGTAATATATTTTTCTCCCAATATATAATAATGTGTATATAAAAATTGAATTTATTATTAAGTTGTTAACGCGATAATCCCGTTGAAGGACTGACAAGTCCGAAAGCTTGAAAATAAAAAGTTGCACAATATATTAACCCTGGAAGCTTCATTTATTTTATAATAATATAAAAGTGTAAAACAGTTTTAGAGATTAATTTGGCGAAAAACCTAAAGAGGTACACCAATGATGAGACACAATCCCTTTTATCTAATTTTCTAATTTTCACCTCAATCACTTTGTCTATATAAATTTCATAAAATCTGTAGAATAATATATACATGTAAATTTGTAAATATTTAATTCTAAGTCCTAATTGTTTGCTGTTTTGTTTCCTCTGTATTAGGCGCACATATTCCAATATCGCGCTTGGTTGATTAATAAATTAATTTAAATAAATCGTGGAAATGTTTGTAGAAGTATTTTTTGATTATTTATTCAAAAAGAAGAAGAATTAATATAAAAAAGTATAATATGCAATTTGTTGCTTAAATATAAAGGTTTTATATCTCAAGTGGAAAATTGCAAAAGTTTACTTTAAAAGATAAATTCTTGGATTCTTGAGTTTAATTTTGTTAACTTTGAGTTTTTATTGTTAATTTGCTTAACCTGGTGGGTAATTAACTATTGGCCTATTTCTGCTTTCCTTCCTTTTATTTTCTTCCTTTCTTAATACTGTTGTTTGTGATAAGAGGTTTCTACGTCTTCTTAGAGGACAATTTTCAGTAGTTTTGTTTACTTATGTTAACTTCAATCTCTCCTTCGTAAATATTTAGAAATCACTAGGAATAATGTTGTTAAACGAATTTATTCCAATGTTTTTCTTTTTTCTCTTTTCCTTTGTGTTTTGTGTACTTTGAAAGCAAAAGTCATCTTCTATATGTTAGAGTTTTTATTATTTTTGATAACTCTGTGTATATATATTTATATGATATTTGACCAGGAGTGTCTGGTCACGTGTGTAAATTTATTATATATATATTTTAGGACAAGACTTGTGAGCCAGCTATATCTCTAGGTTGAAGAGTGAATTCAAGAAAACCAGCGAAAAGAAGTTTAACGAACACTAGATGTTCTAATTATGATGTTATTTAAAGAATAAAAAGTATTTTAAATATTAGTATATGGCTTAAACGAATCAATGAATTGTATAATAAATTGTTTGGTTCCAATTTTTTTTATCTTCTAAATCAAATGTATTTTAAAAAAGGTTTATATAGATGGAGAGAGAGATTTTAAGACAGCTTATTAGCAAGGATTAATGGTAGAAAGGGAGAAAAATACAACCATAAGATAAATTTATATCCTGATACTATAACATAGTTATTTGGTTATTTATTCAGCATATTTCTTTCATTATCTCTTCTGATTTTATTGTCGTATCCAATAAAGATCATCAGATGTCCCCATGCATCTCTACCATAAAGCCCTGAGATATGGCATAACTCTTCTTCCAACAAGCATGAGGAGACGGAAGAAATAGTCGAAAGACTGACGATCATCAAACTGAGTTTCAACCTGAAGATCAATCTCAATAAACGAAATATTTTGGTAATTAAGAAAGTCGAGCATGTCACTCGGTGGTTGAAATGGATAAATTCACCTATCTCAGCACTAAATATTTTAGTGGAAGTTGAGAGGAGGGGATTATTAGACTGTTCATAATGGAATCAATATCTTTAACTGTTCTAAACCTAGAACGACTCTAGCATTGCAACAACAACAGAATGAGAATGATAAAACCGGTTACCTTTTCCATTGTGACATATAATTGCGAGTCATGGATAATCCCAAAGGCAACTACTACAAAGATATACGCTTAGGAAATGTGGTGTTGGAGGAAGATTTTGAGAATCTTCTTGAGCCACTAAGAGGACCAATAAAGGATCATCTCAGAATTGAGCATAACTAAACATTTAAATAGCATGATTGAATGAAAGTGCTCAAAATTCTAAGTACATATTACTCAAAGAGACGGAGGAATGGGAAAGCAAATTCTACAGGACTCGAGTGAACAAGAAAAGGGGGATGAGCTAGGTAAAGATGGTAGGGTCACATCAAAGAACTTGTTCGACTAACCCTGGAGTAAACAAGAAAAGCTGTCTTGTCGATGGTGATTGCGCTGAAAGTCCTCACGCATGAGAAAACCGACTGACATCGACAAATAAATCCCCAAAATATTGTATGCGTAATCTAGAGACGGCCTCTAGAATCTATCAGAATCTATGATTGATAAACTTTCCACGACATCAGCTTCGATAAATCGAAAAGCCCACCCGAAAACCGTGGTTTCGGTCTATGGTCATTGTCAATATAGATCGGTTTTAATCTCAAGAGGTATTATAGCTCACATGGAATCTTTCGAATTCACTAAAAATATTTTCTGGCGATCATTAAAGGGCAAATTAATGGGAAAATATCGTTGTTAGGATAGCTGGTAGGAGCGCTTGCGTAAATTCAAAAAAATATTTTTCCCTATGCCAACATAGGCATTCCCTATGCCTCCCCAATCGTGACCGACGAAGACCATACCCCCACACCATGTTATTCATCTAGGATTTCTGAATTTGCTAGAGATGATGTAATGGTAAGGTCAGTGACCCTAAGTGTGCCGAATCTCCGTAGTCTTTTTTGCTTCTACTTTGATATAAAAGATAACGTGTATTCCTGGTAAATATGACTATCTCCCCCTTACGGTATAGTGGAATGACAAGCAAATACTATAGTAAAGGAACTCAATATACAACAACAAGAGCTTTATTAAGACCACCGGTCTTATACAGATTCACCACAGGAAGAAAGTAAGCATAGATACTCCTATACTCCAGGCAACGCAGCACCCAACAACAGCCTCCAGGTCCGACGCATGTCCAGTGGCCACACATTCCTTCGTGCATACGTCAAGGTTAACGTATCACTGAAAGGCTAGTGTTAAAGCAGTCTTTGCTTTCCTCATACAAATGGACCACGACATTCGGCAATTCTATTAATCTCTCCCGAAAGGTGACTGCAGCCTTGTAGAGGAACTCAACATAAAGTCACTGTAGGGAGGCCATGTTTGAGTGTGAATCGGCAAGAATAGATCGGCCAAGAAATCCAACCATGCGTTTGAGCGGCTTATCCTTTACTAAGGGGAGGTTCCAACGGAGAAACCTTCCGTTAAACAAAGAGAGATTTTACACTTCTCTCAAAAGAGGACATTTATTTATATTTTAATTCTTTTTTTGTTTAATATTTACATATTAAATATACACTACTGGAAATAGAAAGTGTTACATCTAGAAGGAAATGAAGAAAAACGTAAATTTGGCTCAAAGTAACTTCTTGTGCGTGTAATGAATGAATACATTTTTGTATGCAAAAATGTTACATGCCACAATCTATCTGAATGCAAAAAAAAAGTAATTTTGAATCAATATTAGCCTAATTTTTGGGAATCTTAATACACGCATGGTCAAAACTTAGGAAAGTTGAAAGTTTGATGCCGCTTTGATGTTTTTTTTTTTTTGTTGTTGTTGTTTTGAAGGAGATAGTGGTAATTTTGTTCAAGCGTATTTTTTGTTATCTCGTATGTCTTCAAGAAAGGACACCGTGTATTAAATATACACTCATATACTCATGGACAAAACTTAAAGAAGTTGTACCTTTTAGCATGTATATCGGGATTCAGACAATAACTCTGAAATATATTTGATACACAGTGACCTTTATTAAAGACATTTGATTAAAGATTGATTGAAGACGAGATAATTAAGGGTGAACAAAATTGCCTCTGTCTCCGTCAAAAAAAAAAAAAGATAACCGGCGACATAAAGACTTTCCACTTCCATAAATTTTGTCCCCATGAGTGTATATATCAAATTCTCCAAGTATTTAATACACAGTGATTATAAAAATCAACCCCAAGGAGAATCCTCTGTAAGACCTGTGTGTCTTAATAAAGGCTTTTGTGTGTGATTATAAAAATCACTGTTAATCAGTGTTAGCAAAAAAAGAAAAATATTGTCTCGGTCTTCTTCAGGAAAAAAAAAAAGACCGGCAACATAAAGACTTTCCACTTCCTTAAGTTTCGTTTATGAGTGTATATTTCAAACTCCCGACGTATTTGATATACAGTGACCTTTATTAAAGACACACGAGCTACCTAAGTGTGAGCAAAAAAAAAATTGTCTCTGTCTCCTTCAGAAAAAAAAAATAAAAAAGCAGATGACCGGCGATATGAAGAGTTTCCACTTCCATAAGTTTTGTTCCCATGATGAGTGTATATTTCAGATCCCCGACCTATTTGATACATGACCTTTATTGAAGAGACACGAGATAACCAAGTGTGAACCAAAAAATTGCCTCTGTCTCCTTAAAAAAAAAAAAGCAGACGACCGGCAACATAAAGACTTTCCACTTCCATAAGTTTTGTACCCATGAGTGTATATTTAAAATCCCCGACGTATTTTATACACAGTGCACTTTATAGAAGGCACACGATATAACCAAGTGGGACCAAAATACCTCTGTCTCCTTCAAAAAAAAAAAAAAAAAGCAGATGACCGGCGATATGAAAAAGTTTCCACTTCCATAAGTTTTGTTCCCATGAGTGTATATTTCAAATCCCCGACCTATTTGGACGTTTGGAGTCAGATAACGCCGCAATGTGAGGAATTTAAAATAAAGGAAGAAAATATCAATGTGGGCCATATAAATTATATTTCAGCAAAGAGGATTAAAATATATTTAGCTCACCTTATCACCGTGGCATGTCTATCATCACATTTGACTTCTTCCTGCCAATTATGCCGAGACACAGGGCGGAGGGAGGAGGCAAGGTTCTGGTGAAGTTTCCTCCTTTTCAAAACTGAACTAAAAGCTGTTTTTTTACAATAATCATTTTGTACTAAAGGGCACGTTTCCAAAATTAGACTCATTGACAAAACTTAAGGAAGTTGTACCTTTTAGAATACCTATATTTTTTATTTAATTATTATATTTTATTATATTCTGCTTCTGCTTTTCACATGTGTATACATGTGGCGCACTTACAGTAAAAGCAGTCGCCTACTTCTACCCACCATGATTATCATGGCCTGTACCACGTGTACTAGAGATAAGCAAAAATATATATATATTTAAAATGTAATTGTGGCATTAATCGTTGAAATTAGTATTCATTTTTTTTTGCCAACGTGTTTCTTTACATATATAAAATATTATCTATGCATACATATTGTAACAAAGTATTTATTAATTTTATTATTTTTATTAACGGAGTGGTCATTTTTATGTTTATATTTTGCTACTCTATAAATTTCCCTCGTGGCATTTTGGTGGAGATGCTGGATAAGTTAGGGAAGAAAAATGAAGACCGCCGAGAAGACCTAGAGGCCATGGGTGCTGTGATTTACATTTTCAGAGAGTGGCTCCAGGATTCCACCGCCGTGCTAAAGCCAAGACTTCCCTCGAAGATGACGATGTCCCTATAGACGATACGACGACAAAACCGCTCTTCACGCCGCAAGAAAAAGGACGCAAAGGTACTAGGGACAAAGTTCCAAGACTTCGATGGAATCCTTGGCAGAAGCACGTCAGATCCATGTCAGTATCTACAATAATTGCTAGCTGTGGGTCACAGCTCCCATAGGGAAGAACCTATGTAACAAAGTATTTATTAATTTTATTATTTTTATTAACAGAGTGGTAATTTTTATGTTTATATTTTGCTACTCTATAAATTTCCCTCGTGGATATATTTTATTTTATTTATTAATATTATTATTATTGAAGGAGAATGTTTGAATTAACATGTATTGGTAATCTGACAAAGGTTACTGTTACGGGTTATCACACAAAAAAAACAATATACTAGGGCCTACAGTAAGAGTAACTTAAACACAGAAAAAGGTACACTAAAGAGTACAACATCACCAACAAAAAGGGGGTAAAAAAAACACGATTTGCTAAATAAAATAAAAACAGTACTTATCTTTTATTTGCAGCGTTGATAAGGAGCGGGCCGGGGTTTCACAGGTATGCAAGGAGATCATCAGACAAACACACAGAGAACGCTATAAGCGTCTCCACTCGAACACCACTCCACGACTCCTCGCATTCCGTTTCAACCCTCTTTTATGTACAAACATGGCCACATTCGTCCAATGAGAAGGCGTGGGAGATCAGTTCACTAAACAAATAAACAACATTCTTCCCGCATAACTGAGAAGAATAAAACTGCTATGTTTGTCAAATAATTTGATAAATCCACTTTTATATAAACAAATAAGTAGAGATTTATGATTAAAATATGAAAATTCCTCAAGTTGTAGCCATAAGTGTAGGTTCAAACTTATGTTTACACATATGTATAAATTTACATATAAACTTTCATTTACAAAATAACAGGGGATGGCAATTTTTCAAAGCGATAGGCAAAGGCTTTCGGGCATGTCCCTTTTTCACCTAACTTCAGAACATTCCTACATTTAGCTTTATCGAGGGCAAACCCTCAAAGCTTTTCATATTCGCTTCAATTTGAAAATTTGTCAAATTCCTCCCTGTTCATTTGTTATTATTAAAACCCGTATATTTCACGCGATTATGAAAAAATCCTTTCATTTATAATTCGAAAGTATTGACTTTGTTTATGAAAAAGAGACACGACTTTTAAAATTAGAAGCAATTTCTACTGGCTCTGAAATGAAATATATTTCATATTTATTTTTCAAATATATGTGATGATTTAAGACCATGGAATTGTTGTAAATAGTCCAGATATCTACTACTACATGTTCCACCACATGACTGTATATAACTTCTTATTTACTGCAAATAGAAAGCCTCAACTAACATCAATCTGTACCGCGTAAGAATCTAATAAAGTATAGCAACTGTACAGATAGAAGGAATGGAGACTAACAGGAGAAAATTAAGGTTAAAACTAATCAGGCTTAGGTTTGAATAGGAAAGCAGGCCTAGCAAACCCAGTCCAACCTTTACGAGGTCGTGGCCCTCCTGGATAATAAAACTTCCCCCCCCCCCCTGTTAACGTCAGAAAAGAGCAGTGACCTGCATGGACCCAGCTCAGCTATAAAAGGAGGTCCCGATCCTCAGTTAGTCAGTCCTTAGTTAGTCTTCGTTCCAGTCCCAGTGCGCCGGACGCTCCGATAAAAGGTAAACCCTTTCCTGCCAGAATTCTCCTCGTCCCATTCCTTTTTGACGTCAGACGCTTCTTAGTGGAATCTCTGTTTGCTTATTTCACCTTTGGCCCAGCTGTGTCGCCTTCCACCACGACTGCACGGTAGAGTTGACATCGAGGTTCGTCTAGCATCAGGTAACACTGGTCCCAGAGGTCCCAATATATCACACACATATTATATATATATGTGTATATGTATATATATATACATTATGTATATATATATATATATATATTGCCACGTTTTTATTTTTTAAAACGCTAATTTTAGTTTAGTAAAACTTTATTTTTAAAGTTTATTATTTTAAAAGTGAAATGTTTGTTAATGAAATAGACATTTTGCCTAAACTCATTTATTGCTGCTTTCTTTTACAAGCCATTTGTTTATGTGTATTTTTACATATCGTTTTTATTGAGTTTTTACTAATTTAGTATGTACATCATTGACTTTTGATGAATGAGAAAAAGAAATTGAAAATAAACATATGAAAAATTAAAGTAACATTTTAAAGGAATTTATGTACAATTGAAAATTGTTTCTGTAACGTCTCATATTCCCCTTCTTGAAGCATTTATTCTCGGGTAATAAATGGTCGAAGTTGAGATATGTGAACGCGTCTCGCTTGCTTTTGGTCTTTCAGAGAGATATCGTAGGTTACATCAGATATCTTTTTTTGAATGACAAATGGTCCTTCATATTTTGGTGATGTCTTGATGAGACGAGGGTCGTTGAAGGCAATTTTTCTTATGACCAAGTCTCCTTCTTTAAAGACATACTTGGGGTGATGGCTATCGTGTTTAATCTTCCACTTACTTCTAATTTGTTCTGTCCGCAGGGAGAGCTTTCTTCCTAGCTTCTTCAATTGTAATTGGAGTTTGGTCGGCAAATTCGGGTACATTACCGATTCCATACATTAAGAAAAGCGGTGAAAAACCAGTCACGTCATGTGGTGTGGAATTATAATTTTTGACAACTTGCGGTAACAATGAGCTCCATTTACATCTAGGTTTCTCTAGAACAGCTATTCTCAGTTTTGTCATTATCGTATCATTTAATTTCTCACAAATGCCATTGCACTGAGGATGATAAGGCGAAGTATATGTGTGTTTAATTCCTTGTAAAGAAAGAAATTTGTTGAACTCTTTTGATATAAAATTTTTGCCATTATCTGTTAAGATAGTATTGATCGAATTAACAGATTTGATTATCTTATCAAGACATTGAGTGACAGCTTGAGCAGTGTTTGTTATTGTGGGATATGCCCATAGATAACGAGTTGCGTGATCAACAAAAACTTGAATGAATTTATGCTTTGTGTTAGCTGCTGCTGTTCCCAGTACAATAGTGTCACAACCGATCATTTGTAATGGTTGGATATTTGACGTTGGAGTGATCATTTCTCCTAAAGTTGGGTCATGTCTGACCTTCACTAGTTGACAAGATTTACAAGATCGAACATAATTCTTGATATCAGTTGTTATTCCTTTCCACCAATAACATTGAGTTATAAGTTTGCATGTTTTGGTTATTGATGGGTGACTCAATGAATCGTGATATTCTTCCAATATTTTTTTGGTAAGCGAGTTTGGGACAACTGCTTTAAAAACTCCTTTTTGTTTGATCATTACCACACCGTCGTGAGTGTGGGAATTTTTCAAGAAACTCAAATCTGAATTTTGTTGGTGTTCTTGAAGTTCTTGAGTTGCAATGTTAACAACTGGGAGTCTTGATAAGGCGTCAACATGAGTTTGTTGCTTTCCAGAACGATGAACGATGTTACATGATTTCGAGGATAAACTAAGAATCCATATAAAATACTTAGGTTTCGGTTTCTTCATGGTGAAAAGCCATTGGAGCGCCGCATGATCAGTGATGATTTCAAATGGTTGGGTTTCTATGTATACATGAAAGTGATCAGTTGCTTGTATTACGGCTAGACATTCCATCTCATAAGCAGAATAATTCTCTTGGTGTGGTTGCAGTGTTTTGGAGTAATAAGCAATTACATGTTCCTCATTGTCTGGACCAATTTGTGTTAGGATTGCTCCATTTCCATATTTGGAGGCATCTGTATAAACTTTAGAGGGGTAGTCCGGGTTGTAAATAGCAAGGACAGGTTTTGTAGATAGTGCCATTTTAAGTTTAGCGAATGACTCCTCTACTTCCTCATTCCAGATGAAGGGCTGATTCTTCCGAGTGAGTCGAACCAAGGGGAATGAAATTTTAGAAAAGTCCTTCACAAATTTTCTGTAATAATTTGCCAATCCCATGAACTGACGAACTTTCTTTACAGTATCAGGTCTTGGAAAGTCTTGAATAGATTTTACTTTTCCTGGATCAGGTTTTAATTGATTGTGACTGATGATATCTCCGAGGTATTTTACTTCAGTTCTTCTAAAAATACATTTCGACAATTTTAATTTCATGTTGTACTGTCTTAATTTGTCAAAAACTTTACTAAGAAGCTCTATGTGATCTTGCCATGTTTTCGTGTACACCAATATGTCATCTTGGAAAGAGCAAGTTCCTTTCCATAATAATTCACCTAGAATATGTTGGATTATCCTTTGAAACGTTGAAGCAGCATTTTTTAAACCAAATGGCATCACTAAAAACTCATAATGACTATCGTTTGTGACGAATGCAGTTTTTTGAATAGATTGCGGGTCCATTTCGATCTGCCAATAACCCCATGCAACATCAAGGGTAGAGAAGAATCTGGATCCATGCAATCGATCAAACATGTCCTGTATGTGAGGTAGGGGTTGCCTGTCATCCAGTGTGATCTCATTAAGACGTCTGTAATCAATGCACATCCTTTTATTTCCATCCTTCTTGGGAACCATGACAACAGGAAATGCCCAAGGAGAATCTGAAGTTCTTATTAACTTGTGTTCAAGAAGTTCTTTAACTTGTTCAGCTATCTCTTCATACTCTTTTAGAGGACGACGATAGGGTCTAAGAGAAATTGGTTGTTCACTTTTCGTGATGATCTTATGTTGTATAGCTACTTTTCCCAAATCAATAGCATGCTGAGTAAATACATTCCTATTGTGTTCAAGTAATTCTTTTAATTCATGTTCTCTTATCTCTTCTAGATGATTTACAAGAATTGGATTTTGTAATCCATCAAATTTGGTGTAAATTGTTTTGTCTTTGACATCTATTAAAAGATTAAAAAGAGATGCAACATCTAATCCGATCAAGAGTGGATATTTAAAGTTCTTCATTACATGGAGAGTTACAGGTTTAATTAGTTTATCTATTCTTACCTTGGTCTGAAGGCTTCCACATGTCCTGGTAACACCATCCGCTTGGCTGATGTGAATGTCTGAATTTGGTTGAAGTTGAAGACGGGTTCGCTTGAACAATCGCCAATTGATTATTGATACTGTTGCTCCAGTATCCACAAATGCTTGCGCAGGAATTCCATTTACTTCAACACTTATGTTGATAAGCTTGAAATCTCCTTGTGTAGGGGTATTTGTCAAAGTACTTACATTCAACAATTCCGGGGCTCCGCATACTTGTTTCACTGAAGTGTTTTGATTAGGCCTATCCTTTTTATAATTAGGATCATAATCCTTACAATCTGTGACCCAATGTTTAATTTTTATTCCTTTTTTTGAACATATTGGACACCAGAACGGGCAAACATTTTTTCTATTATCATTATTTTTTGTCGCGAGATGTATTTTGTTTTTAGGCTTAAACTGAATTGAAGCCCTATTTTGTTCAATTGAAGCTGCGATATGAAACCATTTGTGGCGTCAGTTGGCTGTGCAGCCACAATTAAATCTTTCCAATCATTTGGAAGTCCGTCTGTTAATAAATGAATTTTTTCCTCCTTCGTTAGATGGGTTTGATTTAACAGGCGAATTTTATCTTGAAAATAATTTTCTATTGATTCTTCTCGTTTTAATCTTCGATGTGATGCTGAGACAATTGGATTTGCGTTGTATGAACCAAATCTTTGAATCAACTTTTCCTTTACAACTTCCCATCTTTTTATTGCAGGATTTGAAATAATCTCGTCTGCATACCATTCAAGTGCTGAATCTGTCAAGTAGTACATAAGATTTTTGATTTTTTCATCTTCTTTTAAAGAATTATTTTCAAAATCATATAATTTGATCCATGACTCAGGCCTAATTGCCGACTTCGAGCCGTTGAATTTTTGCAACCGGTTGTTTGGATTTTCCGCCATTTTTTTTTTTCCGTATCCTTTTCGACTGCGCCAAATGCCACGTTTTTATTTTTTAAAACGCTAATTTTAGTTTAGTAAAACTTTATTTTTAAAGTTTATTATTTTAAAAGTGAAATGTTTGTTAATGAAATAGACATTTTGCCTAAACTCATTTATTGCTGCTTTTTTTTACAAGCCATTTGTTTATGTGTATTTTTACATATCGTTTTTATTGAGTTTTTACTAATTTAGTATGTACATCATTGACTTTTGATGAATGAGAAAAATAAATTGAAAATAAACATATGAAAAATTAAAGTAACATTTTAAAGGAATTTATGTACAATTGAAAATTGTTTCTGTAACGTCTCAATATATATATATATATACATAATGGGAGCATAAACAATGAATCCCATGATATCCCAATTATGAATATCCCTGAAGATGGTCGTTCATTAGAGGTTGAATTAGAAAATCAAATTTTTGATTTAACATCATTGTTGTTCGAGGAAGTTTATCCAATGGTTAGTCAAGGAGGGAGGTTATATAGAAAATAAAGTGACTTCACAACTTAAAAATTTCTAATGTCTGTATAGGGATCAATGCCACAACTAAATGTTGATATTTTTATTCTGAAATATCAGCAACTCTCTCAGTTGCACATAAATAAATATATTTTTCTTGAAAATATAATGATGTTATTTATACACACACACACACAAGCCTTCATTAAGACATTCCGTCTTATACAGACGATTCTCCTGTTAGAAATGAGAAGCAGGGGAAGAAACTGAATCCTCCCTCAGAAAAGAGAAAAAGGAGAAAAGGAAAGAATATTTATGTACAAAAGTTGAGACTATATAATGTTGTTATTTATTCTTCTGTATGAATTTCAGCGTTCTGCGCAAAGAATATCCTATAAACGCATTATTTTATTTTTTTTTAAATGGAAGATGTATTTTTTTCATAATTTAACGATTATTAATATGTATACTCACATGTAATATAGGTTTAGCTAGTAGAGAGGATTTCTTCATAATTATATTCATTATGATAACTGTTTTTTGGAAATGTCTTTTGCGAATACATATATATACTATGATCCTATAATATATGCATATACATTTGAGTTGTTGAAATAGAGCAATCTCCATAAATATATCTTTAATTAAAAAGGCAAATATTGATAAATAAATTAGTTTTGATCAAATATATGTATGTCTTTTTTAATTAAAAATACATTATTGAGTGTATATATATATATGTATTTAAAAAGAGTATAAAGTGTATTTGCAATAAACGAAACTTATTTATGCAGTGAGAAGAGAGAATATAATGTAAAAACACGGAAAGCCTAAAAATTATGATTAGAATTATGAAATAGAATATACACTGCGTGACATTGAAAATGGAACACCAAGAAATAGTGGCCAGAAAATTATGCAAATTTCAGGGTAGACGCGCCTAACCGAGTTATGCAAATGATGTAAAATGCGCAGCTCTCGTGCGCACATGGAGTAAGATATAAGGGAAAGAACTTGCAGAAAGGACAGTATTCGTGTCGTTATTTCTTCAAGGAAAATCATTGTAGAAATTTTGTTCTTGTGTCAAAAGACACGTGTAATAACAGAGAATGTCAGGTCATCGTGAACGGAGGCAGTTCAAGCAGACAGACGCTTTTACGAGGGGCATGGTGATCGGACTGAAAAGGGCAGGTTGGTCCATACGTCAAATCGCAGCTGATACACACCTTGGTGCGTCCACGGTGCACCGACTGTGGAGAAGATGGTTGGAACAAGGAAATGTGGCAATTTATAGGAATGTCGGTGCAACCAGAGTGACGTCAGCACGTGTGGATCGGCGTATCCTTCGACAAGCAGTGGCGGCCCCACAAGCCACTTGTACCGCCATCCTGCAACATGTGCAAGACACCCTAGATCATTCCATCTCGACCAGAACCATTTCCCGTCGATAGGTTGCTAATGGCTTGCACTCATGCCGTCCGCTAAGAAGACTGCCATTGACCCCACCGAATAGGCGCCAACGTTTGGAATGGTGCCGGGCTAGATCGACGTGGATGACGGAATGGCACAGGGTCGTGTTCTCAGATGAGTCGCGTTTCTGCTTGTCCAGTGATAGTCGCCGTGTACGCGTGTGGCGTCGACGTGGAGAAAGGTCCAATCCGGCAGCAATTGTGGAACGCCCCACCGTGCGACAACGTGGAATCATGGTTTGGGGCGCAATCGCGTATGATTCCAGGTCACCTTTACTTCGTATTCAGGGCACTATGACGGCCCAACGATACGTTGATGATGTGCTGCGACCGGTGACACTCCCCTACCTTCAGGGGGTACCCAATGCCCTTTATCAGCAGGATAACGCCCGACCGCACACTGCTCGCATTAGCCAACAAGCTCTGCAAGATGTACAGATGCTTCCCTGGCCACCGTACTCTCCTGATCTCTCACCAATCGAGCACGTCTGGGACATCATTGGAGGCCGTTTGCATGCCTTGCCACAGCCGCGTTCAGAAGACGAACTGTGGCAAATGGTTGAGAGGGAATGGAGAGCCATCCCTCAGGACGCCATCCGTACTCTGATTGACTCTCTACCTAGACGTGTTGCTGCGTGCATCGCCGTCCGCGATGGTCCTACTTGCTACTAAGCCGACGCCGTTCTCGCTCTGTATTATGACTATCATTTTGAAATAAAGATCACTTATTGTTCGTCCCTGTCTCTTTCTGTCTGCCGAGTTTCATCACTTTCTGGCCACTATTTCTTGGTGTTCCATTTTCAATGTCACGCAGTGTATATTATATGCATAAAACATATAAAATAGAGAGAACATATTGTTGAAAGTCGTAACATACAATATGTAAATATCCTTTTTTGAGTGTATGACTAGAGATGTAGATTTTTCTATTGAATGTATAAATTGTTATTATGTAAATTTCCCTTTTGTATATAACTGAGCCGTGTTGTTGAAATAAAGAGTTTTCTTAGAGTTTCTGAGAGTTTCTTACTAGAGCGAGATCTTCTGCGTGTAGTAGCCGCTGGTTTCTGCCTGCGTTATTTTCCTTCCTGGCTTGATCACCCAAGGCAGTCCAAACTGATATCAAGACTCTAGGTGAGGGTCTTACTTGTTGGGAGAAGGTTCTTCAATCTTGACCTCTCGTAATCTCAACATTTAATGGCGTCCCCGGGTGGGCTGCGTGGGCCGGTCAAGTAGAGAAGGCGGGAAGACCTGTAGGCGCTGTCTCCCGAGGAACAGAAGGCGGGAAGACCTGTAGGCGCTGTCTCCCGAGGAACAGAAGGCGGGAAGACCTGTAGGCGCTGTCTCCCGAGGAACAGAAGGCGGGAAGACCTGTAGGCGCTGTCTCCCGGGTAAAACAGGCTCAAGGTACAAGAAGCTAAGGAAGCTCAAGGTACAAGAAGCTAAGGAGGCTCAGGGTACAAGAAGCTAGAGAAGCTCAAGGTACAAGAAGCTAAGGAGGCTCAGGGTACAAGAAGCTAGAGAAGCTCAAGGTACAAGAAGCTAAGGAGGCTCAGGGTACAAGAAGCTAAAGAGGCTCAAGGTACAAGAAGCTAAGGAAGCTCAAGGTACAAGAAGCTAAGGAGGCTCAGGGTACAAGAAGCTAGAGAAGCTCAAGGTACAAGAAGCTAAGGAGGCTCAGGGTACAAGAAGCTAGAGAAGCTCAAGGTACAAGAAGCTAAGGAGGCTCAGGGTACAAGAAGCTAAAGAGGCTCAAGGTACAAGAAGCTAGGGAAGCTCAGGGTACAAGAAGCTAAAGAAGCTCAAGGTACAAGAAGCTAGGGAAGCTCAGGGTACAAGAAGCTAAAGAGGCTCAGGGTACAAGAAGCTAAAGAGGCTCAGAGTACAAGAAGCTAAAGAAGCTCAGGAAGCTCGGGGGACCAGAAGCTCAAGAAGCTCAAGAGAAAAGGAGCTCGAGAAGCCCTTTGTTAAAGGTTAAAAAGAGCTCAGTGAAGCTCAAGGTTTAAAGGAGCTCGAGAAGCCCTTTGTTAAAGGTTTAAAGGAGCTCGAGAAGCCCTTTGTTAAAGGTTAAAAAGAGCTCAGTGAAGCTCAAGGTTTAAAGGAGCTCGAGAAGCCCTTTGTTAAAGGTTAAAAAGAGCTCAGTGAAGCTCAAGGTTTAAAGGAGCTCGAGAAGCCCTTTGTTAAAGGTTTAAAGGAGCTCGAGAAGCCCTTTGTTAAAGGTTAAAAAGAGCTCAGTGAAGCTCAAGGTTGAAAGGAGCTCAAGAGGCCCTTTGTTAAAGGTTGAAAAAGAGCTCAGTGAAGCTCAAGGTTTAAAGGAGCTCAAAAGGCCCTTTGTTAAAGGTTAAAAAGAGCTCAGTGAAGCTCAAGGTTTAAAGGAGCTCAAAGGGCAAAAAAGTTGAAGAACCTACAAGGTAAAAAGGATAACTACAGGGTGAGATGGAGGATGTTAGCAGAAGGCGTAGAGAGGCGATAAGAGGCGTTTTTACCGAGGTGGTAAATGATATGAATACAGAGTTAAGGAATCCTCTTATTGACAAAAGTGGCATATATGCCAAATTTGATAGATTGGAAGCTCTCTATTTGGAGCTGGTGGTGTTGAACGAACAATACCAGGAAATTTTATTAGCCAAAGCTGAGGCTACCGATGATGAAATAGATAGGGAGTTTGAGGAGTGTGAGCCCTACATCACGGAAAGATATTATTTAAAGACTAGAATTCGCATAATGCGTGAGCAGGATAGGGATGCTCGGGTCAATACTTCTCAAATTCCACCAGGGGCGTCTAGTGCCTCTCCGAATACAGAGGCCGATAATCGGAAAGTTATCAAACTTCAGGCTACTTCTACGTCTCTATCGAAAAGCCCGGAAGAGTCCATGAAAAATGAAATTGAAGGCGTGGAAAAAGAGGATTCTGTAAAAACTGCTAGAGCTACGGATGTGGGGCCTACTCTAGCTAAAGCTAGAATGCTAAAGGAAGCTTGTCCAGCTCCCTCTATAATAGATATTGAATATGAGGGCAAAAAAGGTGCAGTGAATGCTATTAAAGAAAAGGAATTGAGCGCAGCAGTTGAAGGCGGTGAAGGGAAAGAAACAGAAGCGGCAGTTAAACGCAATAAAGTGAAGGATTCTGAAACTGCAGTTGATAGCTATGTAGGTGTGAAGGAAGCTGAGGCTAAAGACAAAGCAAATGAAGCGGAAGCAAAACCTGATAAAGTGAATTCTAAAGACGGAGATAAAGGAGATCAGGTAAAAGAATCTGAAGCAGGAGATGAAGGCGACGGAAAGAATGATTCTGAAGCGAAGCCTAAGGGCGACGGAGTAAAGGATTCTGAAGATGAGCCTAAGGGCGACGGAGTAAATGATGCTGAAGCAAGACCAAATGGAGATACGGAATCTAAAATAAAGAATAAGGGAGATCTACAAAAACTTGAGGGCAACCCAGGGGATTGTCTCTCAAGGTGGGGGCAATTTGGTAGAAACAATGCCAATGAAAAATATGAAGAGGTAAATTTAAAGGATAAGGAAGATTCTGAAGCGAAGCCTAAGGGCGACGGAGTAAAGGATTCTGAGACTGCAATTAAAGGTTATAAACCGGTGAGCAATTCTAAAGCAGTAGCTGAGGGTACTGATTTAAAGGTGGAAGAAAAGCTAAATGTAGAACAGGGTACTGATTTAAAGGTGGAAGAAAAGCTAGATGCAGAACAAGGTACTGAATCAAGGGTGGAAGAAAAGATAGATGTAGAACAGGGTACTGATCCAAAGGTGGGAGAAAACCTAGATGCAGAACAAGGTACTGAATCAAAGGTGGAAGAAAAAACTATTGATCCAAAAGATTGGTTTAAGAGTGAGTCCAGGGCTGCGCCTATACGGCCAGTATTTGGCGACACATCCTGTCGAGGACGCGGCGGACTATCTTTGAGGCGATATTTGAAGAGGAGACCCATTCTACTAAGGAGAATCCCGGAAATAGGGATAGAACTTCGGAAAAATAAGTACGGAGTTTTGGCCGACATGGGGAGATATTTCCAGGTAATGGCCATCAAGGAAAATGATTGGGACTACCTCCGATTTCTTTGGAAGAGGAAGATGGACGCTTGAGGGGCAACCTCCGGTGGTATGTATGGAGAGGGTGCCGCAGTATGCCGGATTTTTTCTTTTTACAAAAAAGAAAGGTGGGGGTATGTTGAAAGTCGTAACATACAATATGTAAATATCCTTTTTTGAGTGTATGACTAGAGATGTAGATTTTTCTATTGAATGTATAAATTGTTATTATGTAAATTTCCCTTTTGTATATAACTGAGCCGTGTTGTTGAAATAAAGAGTTTTCTTAGAGTTTCTGAGAGTTTCTTACTAGAGCGAGATCTTCTGCGTGTAGTAGCCGCTGGTTTCTGCCTGCGTTATTTTCCTTCCTGGCTTGATCACCCAAGGCAGTCCAAACTGATATCAAGACTCTAGGTGAGGGTCTTACTTGTTGGGAGAAGGTTCTTCAATCTTGACCTCTCGTAATCTCAACACATATACACACAGATTATATGTAACTGAACATATAAAAATTACATATAACATAAAAAAAATGTAATGCTAAGAACCTTTATAAGATAATAACACACAACGCCATCTATCGGTAAAAAGAAAAATAAATAAATTTATCATCATTATCGGCCCTAATTATTTTGCCCCATTTTTAAAAGACAAATTTCTACTACCGCTAAACGGAAGATGAAATATTATTGGGAGGGCCTGGATCATCAGTTGTGAACCCTCCCAGTATATAAATATATTATATAATAGCTGTGTAAAGCGTTCTCTCTGTGGAAGATAAATTGAAGAAACCACCGGGAGAGTTCACCACTGATAAGCCAAGCCCTCCTAATACATATATAAATCATCTTCCATTTAGGAGTTAAAGAGAAATTTGTCTTATAAAATAGAACAGAGTATTTAGTGATGATGATGATAAATCCACTTTTCTAAGTAATAATATTTATTATGACAAATGAAAACATTAAGACGCGAATGTTTCTTTTCACAAATAAATCAAACTTCTACTGTCCTTACTGCGATGACAAAATATTGGGAGGGCATCAGTGGTGAACCCTCCCAGCGGTTTCGCCAATTTAATCTACCAATATAATTCTACTGTTCTAAAAGCTTATGTCCATAGCTTGTTTAAATACCATTTCTGAGATTCTACCCTTCAGTGTAGCATATATAAGCATAATCGTAAAATACAGTATTAGAGCTCTAAGAGGCGGTATGGTAGATTAAATTGGTGAAACCGCTGGTAGGGTTCACCACTGATTAGCCAACCCTTCTCAATATTTTTTCATCGCAGTAAGGACAGTAGAAGTTTGATTTATTTGTGAAAAGAAACATTTGCGTCTTAATGTTCTCATTTGTTATATATAGATGGCCGGTTATTGCTTTGTATTAATATTTATTATGAACTAGCCGAATGACCCGGGCAACGCCCGGGTTTTACCCGATTAAATGTTTTTATTCAAATACTATTCGTTACTATTATAAATTGGCGCCGTGGATGTCACTCTTGTGAAACGTCCCGCTCCAAACTTTGTGTCTGAGAAGCGATATTTTTATAGAAAGATGATTTGGCTTTTGTTTTCTGCTCGAATGAATGTTTTTCTGTTAGAATTTTGTTCCTGCGTACAAAATAATGAACTGATTTCACCCGTGGTCTCTGCTTTTTGGAATTTTTCCCGATATAATTTTGTATCTGATAATCAAACATGATACAGCAATATCGTCATCATCATTTTCTGACTAAAAATATATAGTTTTAATAATTGATTTATATATATATTTAAATAGCCTATCGTCTTCCCCGTATTTTTTTACCTATGTATGGAAATTTTGGTTTGAATTAGTGAACTACTGCGAATTTGTATACCGGACATACAAACCAACAAACAAACAAACAGACAAACATACAAACATTCATTTATATATATATAGAAGATATAAAATAAATACTTTATTTTTTTCTAAACATCATACAATTCACTTTTATAATGAATATTACATAATGTATAAATGCAATGGTAAACTCTAAATATAGAGTACCTATTATACACTGGGAGTTTAAGATGTACATATACTGTGTGTGTATGTTCAATACAGCGACTCTTACATGCCATTATTTTATAGCTACTGGCTTATTTCTTGCCACAGAGACTCTAAACACAATCACTTGAAAAAAATATGCTCCAATGGCTTCCGATTCTTGAAAAAGTCCAACCCCACCAGCGAGTGCAAGTAACCAAACGGGGCTCTGTCACATTTATAAGTGCAAAGTCGAACTGATTTTCACATGTGTAGATATGTGGTGTATTTACAGTAAAAGCAGTCGCCTTATTCTACCCAGCATGATTATCATGGCCACGTGTACTAGATAAGCAAAAAAAAAACCAATCACTTGAAGGATTGGCATCTCTGAAATATATGAGACATTTATATATTGTCATAATTCAAGCATATATATAATATAGAGTCGGTGGACGAGTGGGTAACACCCTCGATTCCCGACAGTCATGAACCGGGATCGAATCCCGCATTGGGACCTTTATTTTAATATGTAAATAACCTTCACATATATTCTTCATTTTGTTGCAAATATCATTGAGCGGTACCTAATAAAGTGATTTTGGAACAATATGTATATATAATATAGTTGATTTAATTATTTGTAAATACTTTAAGAAATTGTTATGTTCATTAAAAACCTCGATATAATCTACAATATTGCATATACTATAATTTTATATTTCCATATACAGAGACTAATATCGTTTTGAGAATAGAGCAATCCATAAATAAATCTTTAAATAAAAAGGCATATATTGGATCAAAATATCATTTATTTTACCAATATTCCAGTTGGCTGAACGCCAACCTTTTTCAAGGTATTAATATGTTATAATACCTTGATAAAGGTTGGTGTTCAGCCAACTGAAATATTGGTAAAATAAATGATATTTTGATCCAATTACGCCTTTTTATTTAAATACACTAATATATATATAAATGTATATAATAAAAGAGGTATATATTGGATTGAATAAAATATTTATTTATCAATATATGTCTTTTTTATCTAAAGATTTATAAATATGGATTGCTCTATTTTCAGGAAAATATAAATAAATCTTTATATTAATTTTATATTAATATTTTATCTCCCTCTCCCAACAGATACTGTATATAGGAATATGTCCAACAGCCCTTTCACCATTTTGTCAAAAACATTGGATACTCTCAACTAAAAAGAAAGACAAATATTTCGATATTCAGGGAGAACATTTTATAGCTATGCCATGATTTGATATAAAAGCCTAAAACAAAAATATCCATACCATCGTGAATTAGCAGATTATCTAAAAAAAGCAGGAATTATTTAGTTTTAAATGTTTAAGTTTTACTAATATAGTTTTGAATATAATTTCCATCGCATTTTCACATCATGCTGATATTTAATAGAACCTTTTTCATGAATATGAGTAATCCACATGAATTTATTAATCAAAAGACTCTTATTTTGATGCAGAAATATTAAATTTTAAAATAATAAAATGTTTTATTCTTGTTAAAATGGCAATTCTCTCGGATTTCGTGATATAATTGTTTTGACCAGTGACCTGTTACTCTGTGGTATGTTGCGGTGTATATATGGATGGAGTATCGTTGTTAGTTAGTTAGTTGTGTTATCTTACCGTGACCGGTTCAATAAAATCCTCCGGTGTTCAGTGCCCTCTCCTATCTTCCTCCTTTTTCAACAGGTTATGGGCCCAGGATTACTTTAAAGAAATTGTAGCATCAAGAAAGTATTCAAAATGTCAAGCCTTTATCAAATAGAAAAATTAAATTCTGAAAATTTTGAAACATGGAAGATGCAAATGAAAATGATTCTTATCCATTCCGACCTTTGGGAATAGGCAAATAGCATAAGAATCAAGCCTGAAACCGAGGTAGAATCCAACGAATGGGAGAAGAACGACCAGAAGGCGCTGGCTACTATAGTCCTAAGTTTGAGCCCTCCAGAAATAATACATGTTAAAAAATGCACAACTTCTGCAGAAGCATGGAAAAATTTAAATAAAGTGCATCAGCCAAAAGGGCCTGCAACTAAGGTTTTCCTTACGAAACAGTTGATCCTCTTGAAGATGAATCCTAATGAAAGGCTGCAGGACTACCTTAACAAGTTCAGCAGTTTAGCTGACAGGCTGAGTGAAATGGATGCTCAAGTCCCAGAAGACTTCCTTTCCATCCTTCTGTTGTGTAGCCTTCCCGAGAGTTATGAGGGTTTTAGAACTGCCATTGAAACTAGGGACGAACTGCCTAGCTTTGAGGCTTTAAAAGTGAAAATGCTGGAGGAGGAAATTAGGCAAACTCAATTGAACGGCACAACTAATACCGAACAAGCTTTCCTTGGAAATCCAGAAAGAAAGAATTTTCCCAGCACATCAAAACCAAAGCCAAAGGGATTCCCATTTAGCTGCCACTTCTGTGGAAAAAAGGGACATAAAGCTGCCGACTGCAGAAAAAGAAAGTCCCGGAACCCTAAAAATGAAATGGTTGCGTCCTTTGGGACAAAATATTTGAGCAAACTTGGCGCAAATGAATGGTGTCTGGATAGTGGCGCAACTGCCCACATGTGCAGCTCAAGAGACTCATTCGTTCATTTTGAGGAGACTGCACCAGTGAAAATTACACTGGGCAATGGTGGATTCATTGAAGCTCTGGGAAAGGGGAAGGTAAAATTGGAATGTTCGGGTAAAAAACGGAACAGTAACCTTATCCTTGGAAAACGTATTATTTGTTCCTGAATTAAACGGCAATTTGTTTTCCATCAGTAGGTGTACGGGCAAATATAATATTGTAAAATTTCAAGTACAGAAAGGCTGAAATAGTGAATTTGCATACAAAAATTTGCATACAGGCCTATGAAAGGAATGGACTTTACATCTTAAGTCAAATCAATTGTCCTAAGGCATTAGCGACAAGAGAAATTTGCATAGCTGGAGAGAAAAATTACGAAAAATGGCATAGTAGATTTGGCCATTTAAATTTGCAAGATCTCAAAAAGCTAAAAATGCAAAATATTGTATACGGCCTGCCAATTTTTGATGTTAAAAATTTTACCTGTGAAGTTTGTTTGAAAGGTAAACAAACAAGGCTACCTTTTCAGAAAGAGTCTTTTACAAGATCAAGGGAACCACTGGAGCTGGTTCATACTGACATTTGTGGTCCCATGAGAACAAAATCATTGGGTGGCGCCCTTTATTTTTCAACATTTATTGATGACTTCTCAGGATTTATCTTCACATTTATAATGAAATCGAGAAGTGAAGTATTCAAAGGATTTAGAATATTCAAAAATTATGCTGAGAAGCAAACCGGAAAAAGGTTGAAATGTATTAGGAATGATAATGCGCCTGAATACCTTAGCAAAGAATTCAAGGATTACCTAGAAGGAGAAGGTATAGGACGTCAGCTCTCTGTCGAATATACACCTCAACAGAACGGTGTAGCTGAAAGAGCGAATAGAACTCTACTGGATATGACTAGGTGCTTCATGATCGAAGGTGATTTACCTGAAACTTTATGGGCTGAACTAATACACACGGCAACTTATATCAGAAATAGATGCCCGAGAAATAACGATTGTAAAACTCCACATGAGTTATTTACCAAAAGAAAACCTGTAGTTTCACATTTAAAAATTATAGGAAGTAAATCGTTTGCCGTGAATAATAGGCCGAATAGATCTAAATTCGCACCTCGCAGTGAGGAATACAAGTTAATAGGCTATTTCACAGAATCTAAGGCATACAGACTTTGGAAGCCTGGTACACGTACAATTATAAAAAGTAGAGATGTACGTTTTATTGAACCAGAATTGTCCAAAATTAGGAATGAAGTCGTTGAAATTGATGTTGGTTCAGAAAGGGCTTCTTTCAAGGAAATCCCTCTAGTAGAAGAAAGAGGAAGTACATCAGAAATTGATCCAAAAGCTGAAATTGAAAGCCAATCGGATCTAGAAGTATCTGAAGTGTTAAACGAGCCATCAGAAAGTGGAGTGATAATTTCTAGAAGAGGAAGAGGAAGACCAAGGTATATTAGAACGGGAAAACCTGGCCGACCAAGAAAGGAATATCCTACAGCCAATTTGTCAACGCAAGAACTTCTAGAGGCGAAATACTTGCCAGATCCAAAAGACGCAGAGGAAGCGCTGTCAGGAAGGGATTCTTATTTTTGGAAGAAAGCAATGGAGGAAGAGTTTGATTCCTTGATTGAGAACAAAACTTGGGAATTGGTTGATCCCCCTAAGAATCGAAACATCATAGGAACCAAATGGGTATTCAAAACGAAATGCAATAGTGATGGTTCTGTTGAGCGCCATAAGGCTCGCCTAGTAGCAAAAGGCTATTCACAGCAGTACGGAATAGACTACGAGGAAACTTTTGCCCGAGTAGTGCGCCAAAGTACTATTAGAATGTTTTTAGCCTTGGCTGTTGAATACAACTTGATACTACATCAGATGGACGTTCAATCTGCTTATTTGAATGGAGAAATTAAAGAAGAAATTTTCATGACACAGCCGGAAAACTTTGTCTCAAGAAAATATCCAGAGAAGTTATGTCGACTCAAGAAGGCCATTTATGGGTTAAAACAAGCTGGAATAGTTTGGCATGAAAAGCTTGACACTGAATTAAAGAATTTGGGACTGAAGCAACTTCAATCTGACAATTGTGTCTATATCAAGCATGATGAAGGTATTCTCCTGGTGGCAATCTATGTTGATGATCTGATAATTGCGGCTGAAAGAGAAGACACGTTGAAATCCTTTAAATAAAGTATGAAAAGGATATTCAAAATAAAGGATCTTGGAGGGATAAATTGTTGCCTGGGTATAAGGATACAAATGAAAGAGGATGGTTCAATATCCATAGATCAAGAGAGATATATTGAAGAACTTCTGGCGAAATATAGAATGAAAGAGGCAAAGCCTATTTCTACACCCATGGACTCGAACTCCAAGTTAACAAAAATTTCATCTATAGAAGGTGAGAATGAGCCAGTGAAAAAGGTAGAATACCAATCACTGATTGGATCATTGATATATCTCTCAGTGTCGACAAGGCCCGATATGCCTATGCAGTTAGTGCTTTGGGACAGTTCAGTAATGATCCTAGGAGACAGCACTGGAATGCTGCCAAGCGTGTCCTCCGCTATTTGAAAGGCACCTCATGTTTGAGCATTACCTACAGGAAATCTAATGAGGCTCTTCATGGTTATGTCGACGCTGATTGGGGTGGAAACCTCGTGGATAGAAAATCTCATACGGGAATTGTTTACTTTTTGGCAAGAGGTCCAATAGCCTGGGAATCGAAGAAGCAGCAGACTGTCACTCTTTCGAGCACAGAATCTGAGTACATCGCACTTTGTGAAGCAGGAAAGGAGGCAGTCTACCTTAGAGCGCTGTTGGACGAGATGGGATTTGGTGAATTGCTGAATGGACCGACTGTTCTGAAGACGGATAACCAGGGTGCTCAACAGCTGGCGAGGAATCCGGTTTATCATGCCAGAACTAAGCATATTGACATCAAATGGCATTTCATCAGAAGCATTTGCAGCGATGGACTTGTCGAGGTCGTCCACACACCAACCCAGGAAAATGTTGCCGACATCCTTACTAAAGGCCTACCAAGGTTTTTGTATGAAAAACACGTCACTGGATTTGGAATGTAGAAATCTGATGAATTGAGAGGAAGTGTTAAAATGGCAATTCTCTCGGATTTCGTGATATAATTGTTTTGACCAGTGACCTGTTACTCTGTGGTATGTTGCGGTGTATATATGGATGGAGTATCGTTGTTAGTTAGTTAGTTGTGTTATCTTACCGTGATCGGTTTAATAAAAATCCTCCGGTGTTCAGTGCCCTCTCATATATTCCTCCTTTTTCAACAATTCTGTGTGTGCAATCCAAAATAAACTCCCTTGATTAATATGTATTGTAACAAAGTATTTATTAATTTTATTATTTTTATTAACAGAGTGGTCATTTTTATGTTTTTATTTTGCTACTTTGTAAATTTCCCTCGTGGCTTATCTTTTGTTTATCATTCATAGTTTGTTCTTGGCTGAAATAAATTGTTGTCATATCCCGAAGTTGGTCTTCCCTAATTTTCCACGTGGCATTTTGGTGGAGATGCTGGGTAAATTAGGGAAGACCAACTTCGGGATAAGACAACAATTTATTTCAGGCAAGAACAAATTATGAATAGTAAACAAAAGATAAGCCACGAGGGAAATTTACAGAGTAGCAAAACATAAACATAAAAATGACCACTCTGTTAATAAAAATAATAAAATTGATAAATACTTTGTTACAGTATTATCAAAGCGAAAATTTTACGCTCCAGGAGCCTGGGTTACCTTTATGTTATGTGAATATTTCAGAATTCTGAGGATAAGTTTCTTTTAAAAGATTCTAATTCCTGAATATTCAGCTTTCAGATATGAAAGCCCTTCTACAGGAGAAACATTTTGTATTAAATCGTCAATAGAACTAGAGTTAAAGTGTGTTCTCCTGTAGAAAGAGGCTTTAATGTCCGAAAGCTAGAGAGATTTGAGATTTAAAAATATTTTATTGTCAATGGTGGTAATGTAAAAAATTCATAAAAAGAGGAATATATGAAAAAGATAAAATAAAAGAGTAAACTAAATACAGTAAAGTCCAGGAGACAACGACAAAGAGTCCTCCTCCAGACAGTAAGTCACGTTCTCCCCTCATCTCAAGGCTCAGAAAGAACCTGTGAATTGATGACTTGGCAGACGCGAGGATGGCGTCGTCATCTAGCCTTTGACCGAAGAGCCAGTCGCCCTGCAGGTCGGGTGGTTGCTGTATGATGTTGAAGGTTTCCCGTATGAGGGGCCTGATAGAGCTGCAGTAGCGGTGGGCCTACGTCAGAGAGAGAGAGATTCATGAATAGATATCTTTTAAAAGAAATTTATCCCCGTAAGCCTCTGATATTTTACTTTTAATATTGACACGGGGATTATTGTATTGTAAAATGTAGAAGTCTGATATATTTGTGAAAAGAAACATTCGCGTCTTAATGTCTTCATTCGTTATATATAGATGGCGCGTTATTGCTTTGTATTAAAATGTATTTATGTTAAAAATTGTTCTCTTTGTTCTGTTTATTTTGGACCTTGCATGTCCTCGGACGTTGGTGGACTAAAAGAGAAGATTCCTCGGCACATTCCACCGTAGAAAATCTGATCCTGGGTGGGGCGATGGAAGTAGCTTAGCTTAACTTGTTTTCTTAACCCCTCTTACCTTCTTTTTAACTTGACATATTTTCTTTCTACGTTCAATCAAATTGTGAAAATGTAGAATAATTTATAGGACAATTACTTGTATTGTTACACACATACGCATATTATATACATGATGGCTCATTAGTCATGAAAAACTTTATTTTTTTTATTAAAAATTAAAAGGCAAACTTGAATAAAATAATTATAGTTTTTTTATTTATTCTAGTTTGTCTTTTTTTTTTGCTTATCCCTAGTACACATGGTATAGGCCATGTTAATCATGGTGGATAGAAGTAGGCGACTGCTTTTACTGATGGTGCACCACATGTCTACATATGTGAAAAGCAGTTCGACTTTGCACTTACAAATGTGCCAAAACCCCTTTTGGTTACTTGCACTCACTGGTAGGGTTGGACTTTTGCAAGAATCGGGGGCCATTGAAACATTTTTTTGTCATTAAAAAGTGCCCAATGCGGGCAAAGTTAAAAAAAAAAAAGAGTTCAGGTTTTATGGGCCACCCTGTATATTTGAAATATTTCATTGGGTGATTGTGTAAAATTATTAATAAATAATTCAAAGAAAATAATGGGAAGAAACATTAAAGCTATTAAATATGGTGATACAATTTGATGTATATCTAAAAAGGCAAATCTCCCTGTCATTAATTCGACTGTTTCCACTTCATCGAGGTACCAGCTTCCAAATGTTTCTCCCTTTTTTACAGTAGCCCCGTTCACACCATAGTATCCCTATGTTACTATTTTCATCTCTCTACTAAGACTGTACCATAGGGTTAGCTCGAGACATTCCTTACTCTGGACTGTGGTTTAGGAAAACTTGGCAGAATTCTAAGATCCAAGCTGGCCGACTTGGCATCTTGACCAACTGAACGAATCCTGAAGCCGTTTGAAATAGGAGGCAAAAATGGATATTGAGTGAATTTATATTTTCCAATTTATATATATCAATAATCAAATATACACCATAAAAATAAGCATTCAATTTTTGAACTCACATAAGATATTTTGTCGTATCCAAAAGTTTATAGAGGGTTATTGAGATGATCTCCAGTTATGAATTCTCTACCATTAAAATCAGTTCACTTTTGTTTATAGATCCATGTTAATATAGGTACGTTAAAAAATAGTTGTCGGAAGAGGAAAGTAAAAAGTAGAAAAGAGTTTTATTATTCGGTACCAACGAACAGTTTACACTAAAATTAAAGATACACAAATTTATATAACAATGACAATCCATTCCAATATATGTAAATAGCCCTATTAAAGCCTGAAACTTTAAGTTATGTAAATTAACATAAGAATATAAACTACACTACTATATATATATATTTAAACAATGCACTTTTAATTAACTAGCCCTGCGCACAAATCGCACTAATTCAAGTCACTGAATAAGTCACATCTTTTGCAAAGATCCACTCCACGCATGGAGCCAATCTTATTGCCATGGTTTCAAGCTATGATCCCCATCAGTATAAGGGTGGCTTTGATTTCATAGCATTCTACTTGCCAAATATTCCTAAAAGGCGTTTTACACGGTGAAATAGTAAGGCAGATTTCTGGCCAAAATACAAGGTATTATCAATAAATTATGGGAATGACCGGACAATTTTATTTGTGATTAATATTAAA
>CP092879.1:27635616-27850327 GCA_030710605.1 Cordylochernes scorpioides | reverse complement strand
TATTTAATAGCTTTAATGTTTCTTCCCATGATTTTCTTCGAATTATTTATTAATAATTTTACACAATCACCCAATGAAATATTTCAAATATACAGGGTGGCCCATAAAACCTGAACTCTTTTTTTTTTTTAACTTTGCCCGCATTGGGCACTTTTTTATGATAAAAAAAATGTTTCAATGGCCCCCGATTCTTTCAAAAGTCCAACCCCACCAGTGAGTGCAAGTAAGCAAAAGGGGTTTTGGCACATTTGTAAGTGCAAAGTCGAACTGCTTTTCACATATGTAGACATGTGGTGCACCATCAATAAAAGCAGTCGCCTACTTCTATCCACCATGATTAACATGGCCTATACCATGTTTACTAGGGATAAGCAAAAAAAAGGCAAACTAGAATAAATAAAAAACTATAATTATTTCATTGAAGTTTGCCTTTTAATTTTTAATAAAAAAAATAAAGTTTTTCATGACTAATGAGCCATCCTGTATATAATATGCGTATGTGTGTAACAATACAAGTAATTGTCTTATGAATTATTCTACATTTTCACAATTTGATTGAACGTAGAAAGAAAATATGTCAAGTTGAAAAGAAGGTAAGAGGGGTTAAGAAAACAAGTTGAGCTAAGCTACTTCCATCGCCCCACCCAGGAGCAGATTTTCTACGGTGGAATGTGCCGAGGAATCTTCTCTTTTAGTCCACCAACGTCCGAGGACATGCAAGGTCCAAAATAAACAGAGAGAACAAAGAGAACAATTTTAACATAAATACATTTTAATACAAAGCAATATCGCTCCATCTATATATAACGAATGAAGACATTAAGACGCGAATGTTTCTTTTCACAAATATATCAGACTTCTACATTTTACAATACAATAATCCCCGTGTCAATATTAAAAGTAAAATATCAGAGGCTTACGGGGATAAATTTCTTTTAAAAGATATCAATTCATGAATCTCTCTCTCTCTGACGTTGGCCTACCGCTACTGCAGCTCTATCAGGCCCCTCATACGGGAAACCTTCAACATCATACAGCAACCACCCGACCTGCAGGGCTTCGGTCAAGGGCTAGATGACGATGCCATCCTCGCGTCTGCCAAGTCATCAATTCACAGGTTCTTTCTGAGACATGAGATGAGGGGAGAACGTGACTTACTGTCTGGAGGAGGACTCTTTGTCGTTGTCTCCTGGACTTTACTGTATTTAGTTTACTCTTTTATTTTATCTTTTTCATATATTCCTCTTTTTATGGTTATTTTACATTACCACCATTGACAATAAAATATTTTTAAATCTCAAATCCCTCTAGCTTTCGGACATTGAAGCATCTTTCTACAGGAGAACACACTTTAACTCTAGTTCTATTGACGGTTTAATACAAAATGTTTTCTCCTGTAGAAGGGCTTTCATATCTGAAAGCTGAATATTCAGGAACTAGAATCTTTTAAAAGAAACTTATCCTCAGAATTCTGAAATTTTCACATAACATAAAGGTAACCCAGGCTCCTGGAGCGTAAAATTTTCACTTTGATAATACTGTAACAAAGTATTTATTAATTTTATTATTTTTATTAACAGAGTGGTATTTTTTATGTTTATATTTTGCTACTCTGTAAATTTCCCTCGTGGCTTATCTTTTGTTTACTATTCATAATTTGTTCTTGCCTGAAATAAATTGTTGTCTTATCCCGAAGTTGGTCTTCCCTAATTTACCCAGCATCTCCACCAAAATGCCACGTGGAAAATTAGGGAAGACCAACTTCGGGATAAGACAACAATTTATTTCAGCCAAGAACAAACTATGAATGGTAAACAAAATATAAGCCACGAAGGAAATTTACAAAGTAGCAAAATAAAAACATAAAAATGACCACTCTGCTAATAAAAATAATAAAATTAATAAATACTTTGTTACCATACATATTAATCAAGAGAGATTATTTTGGATTGCACATACAGAATAAAACATTTTATTATTTTAAAATTTAATATTTCTGCATCAAAATAAGAGTCTTTTGATTAATAAATTCATGTGGATTACTCATATTCATGAAAAAGGTTCTATTAAATATCAGCATGATGTGAAAATGCGATGGAAATTATATTCAAAACTATATTAGTAAAACTTAAACATCTAAAACTAAATAAGTACTGCTTTTTTTAGATAATCTGCTAATTCACGATGGTGAATTTTTGTTTTAGGCTTTTATATCAAATCATGGCATACCTATAAAATGTTCTCCCTGAATATCGAAATATTTGTCTTTCTTTTTAGTTGAGAGTATCCAATGTTTTTGACAAAATGGTGAAAGAGCTGTTGGACATATTCCTATATACAGTATCTGTTGGGAGAGGAAGATAAAATATTAATATAAATATTTTTTTTATATTCCTGAAAATAGAGCAATCCATATTTATAAATCTTTAGATAAAAAAGACATATATTGATAAATAAATCATTTATTCAATCCAATATATACCTCTTTTATTATATACATTTTTATATATATTAGTGTTAAAAATAAATAAAGCATCTCCTGGCCACGAGCACATGTGCTTTTTAGATGGCAGAGCGCCATCTATTTTTGCTCCACTAGATGGCGCTCTGCCATCTAAAAAGCACATGTGCTCGTGGTCAGGAGATGCCTTATTTATTTTTAATATCAACACCTGACACACTTATCTTTTATTTTTTCTATTGTTTTTCATATATTAGTGTATTTAAATAAAAAGTCATATATTGGATCAAAATATCATTTATTTTACCAATATTTCAGTTGGCTGAACACCAACCTTTATCAAGGTATTATAATATATTATACCTTGAAAACCGTTCAGCCAACTGGAATATTGGTAAAATAAATGATATTTTGATCCAATATATGACTTTTTATTTAAATATTTATTTATGGATTGCTCTATTCTCAAAACGATATTAGTCTCTGTATATGGAAATATAAAATTATAGTATATGCAATATTGTAGATTATATCAAGGTTTTTAATGAACATAACAATTTCTTAAAGTATTTACAAATAATTAAATCAATTATATTATATATATATTGTTCCAAAATCACTTTATTAGGTACCGCTCAATGATATTTGCAACAATGAAGAATATATGTGAAGGTTATTCACATATTGAAATAAAGGTCCCAATGCGGGATTCGATCCCGATTCATGGCTGTAGGGAATCGAGGGTTTTACCCACTCGTCCACCGACTCTATATTATATATATGCTTGGATTATGACAATATATAAATGCCTCATATATTTCAGAGATGCCAATCCTTTAAGTGATTGTTTTTTTTTTCTTATCTAGTACACGTGGCCATGATAATCATGGTGGGTAGAATAAGGCGACTGCTTTTACTGTAAGTGCACCACATGTCTACACATGTGAAAATCAGTTCGACTTTGCACTTACAAATGTGACAGAGCCCCGTTTGGTTACTTGCACTCGTTGGTGAGGTTGGACTTTTTCAAGAATCGGGAGCCACTGGAGCATATTTTTTTCAAGTGATTGTGTTTAGTCTCTGTGGCAAGAAATAAGCCAGTAGCTATAAAATAATGGAATGTAAGAGTCGCTGTATTGAACATACACACACAGTATATGTACATCTTAAACTCCCAGTGTATAATAGGTACTCTATATTTAGAGTTTACCATTGCATTTATACTGCTTTGTGTATGCCAAAGTTTATTCTCACATCTCAAATTATTATGTAATATTCATTATAAAAGTGAATTGTATGATGTTTAGAATATAAAGTATTTATTTTATATTCATAATAAATATTAATACAAAGCAATAACCTGCCATCTATATATAACAATTGAGAACATTAAGACGCAAATGTTTCTTTTCACAAATAAATCAAACTTCTACTGTCCTTACTGCGATGACAAAATATTGAGAAGGGTTGGCTAATCAGTGGTGAACCCTACCAGCGGTTTCACCAATTTAATCTACCATACCGCCTCTTAGAGCTCTAATACTGTATTTTACGTTTATGCTTATATATGCTACACTGAAGGGTAGAATCTCAGAAATGGTATTTAAACAAACTATGGACATAATCTTTTAGAACAGTAGAATTATATTGGTAGATTAAATTGGCGAAACCGCTGGGAGGGTTCACCACTGATGAGACAAGCCCTCCCAATATTTTGTCATCGCAGTAAGGACAGTAGAAGTTTGATTTATTTGTGAAAAGAAACATTCGCGTCTTAATGTTTTCATTTGTCATAATAAAGATTATTACTTAGAAAAGTGGATTTATCATCATCATCACTAAATACTCTGTTCTATTTTATAAGACAAATTTCTCTTTAACTCCTAAATGGAAGATGATTTATATATGTGTTAGGAGGGCTTGACTCATCAGTGGTGAACTCTCCCGGTGGTTTCTTCAATTTATCTTCCACAGAGAGAACGCTTTACGCAGCTATTATATAATATATTTATATACTGGGAGGGTTCACAACTGATGATCCAGGCCCTCCCAATAATTTTTCATCTTCCGTTTAGCGGTAGTAGAAATTTGTCTTTTAAAAATGGGGCAAAATAATTAGGGCCGATAATGATGATAAATTTATTTATTTTTCTTTTTACCGATAGATGGCGTTGTGTGTTATTATCTTATAAAGGTTCTTAGCATTCAATTTTTTTTATGTTATATGTAATTTTTATATGTTCAGTTACATATAATCTGTGTGTATATGTTCTCTCTATTTTATATGTTTTATGCATATAATATACACTGCGTGACATTGAAAATAGAACACCAAGAAATAGTGGCCAGAAAGTGATGAAACACGGCAGACAGAGAGAGACAGGGACGAACAATAAGTGATCTTTATTTCAAAATGATAGTCATAATACAGAGCGAGAACGGCGTCGGCTTAGTAGCAAGTAGGACCATCGCGGACGGCGATGCACGCAGCAACACGTCTAGGTAGAGAGTCAATCAGAGTACGGATGGCGTCCTGAGGGATGGCTCTCCATTCCCTCTCAACCATTTGCCACAGTTCGTCTTCTGAACGCGGCTGTGGCAAGGCATGCAAACGGCGTCCAATGATGTCCCAGACGTGCTCGATTGGTGAGAGATCAGGAGAGTACGGTGGCCAGGGAAGCATCTGTACATCTTGCAGAGCTTGTTGGCTAATGCGAGCAGTGTGCGGTCGGGCGTTATCCTGCTGATAAAGGGCATTGGGTACCCCCTGAAGGTAGGGGAGTGTCACCGGTCGCAGCACATCATCAACGTATCGTTGGGCCGTCATAGTGCCCTGAATACGAAGTAAAGGTGACCTGGAATCATACGCGATTGCGCCCCAAACCATGATTCCACGTTGTCGCACGGTGGGGCGTTCCACAATTGCTGCCGGATTGGACCTTTCTCCACGTCGACGCCACACGCGTACACGGCGACTATCACTGGACAAGCAGAAACCCCACTCATCTGAGAACACGACCCTGTGCCATTCCGTCATCCACGTCGATCTAGCCCGGCACCATTCCAAACGTTGGCGCCTATTCGGTGGAGTCAATGGCAGTCTTCTTAGCGGACGGCATGAGTGCAAGCCATTAGCAACCAATCGACGGGAAATGGTTCTGGTCGAGATGGAATGATCTAGGGTGTCTTGCACATGTTGCAGGATGGCGGTACAAGTGGCTTGTGGGGCCGCCACTGCTTGTCGAAGGATACGCCGATCCACACGTGCTGACGTCACTCTGGTTGCACCGACATTCCTATAAATTGCCACATTTTCTTGTTCCAACCATCTTCTCCACAGTCGGTGCACCGTGGACGCACCAAGGTGTGTATCAGCTGCGATTTGACGTATGGACCAACCTGCCCTTTTCAGTCCGATCACCATGCCCCTCGTAAAAGCGTCTGTCTGCTTGAACTGCCTCCGTTCACGATGACCTGACATTCTCTGTTATTACACGTGTCTTTTGACACAAGAACAAAATTTCTACAATGATTTTCCTTGAAGAAATAACGACACGAATACTGTCCTTTCTGCAAGTTCCTTCCCTTATATCTTACTCCATGTGCGCACGAGAGCTGCGCATTTTACATCATTTGCAACACTCGGTTAGGCGCGTCTACCCTGAAATTTGCATAATTTTCTGGCCACTATTTCTTGGTGTTCCATTTTCAATGTCACGCAGTGTATATTCTATTTCATAATTCTAATCATAATTTTTAGGCTTTCCGTGTTTTTACATTATATTCTCTCTTCTCACTGCATAAATAAGTTTCGTTTATTGCAAATACACTTTATACTCTTTTTAAATACATATATATATATACACTCAATAATGTATTTTTAATTAAAAAAGACATACATATATTTGATCAAAACTAATTTATTTATCAATATTTGCCTTTTTAATTAAAGATATATTTATGGAGATTGCTCTATTTCAACAACTCAAATGTATATGCATATATTATAGGATCATAGTATATATATGTATTCGCAAAAGACATTTCCAAAAAACAGTTATCATAATGAATATAATTATGAAGAAATCCTCTCTACTAGCTAAACCTATATTACATGTGAGTATACATATTAATAATCGTTAAATTATGAAAAAAATACATCTTCCATTTAAAAAAAAAAATAAAATAATGCGTTTATAGGATATTCTTTGCGCAGAACGCTGAAATTCATACAGAAGAATAAATAACAACATTATATAGTCTCAACTTTTGTACATAAATATTCTTTCCTTTTCTCCTTTTTCTCTTTTCTGAGGGAGGATTCAGTTTCTTCCCCTGCTTCTCATTTCTAACAGGAGAATCGTCTGTATAAGACGGAATGTCTTAATGAAGGCTTGTGTGTGTGTGTGTGTGTGTGTATAAATAACAACATTATATTTTCAAGAAAAATATATTTATTTATGTGCAACTGAGAGAGTTGCTGATATTTCAGAATAAAAATATCAACATTTAGTTGTGGCATTGATCCCTATACAGACATTAGAAATTTTTAAGTTGTGAAGTCACTTTATTTTCTATATAACCTCCCTCCTTGACTAACCATTGGATAAACTTCCTCGAACAACAATGATGTTAAATCAAAAATTTGATTTTCTAATTCAACCTCTAATGAACGACCATCTTCAGGGATATTCATAATTGGGATATCATGGGATTCATTGTTTATGCTCCCATTATGTATATATATACATAATGTATATATATACATATACACATATATATATATAATATGTGTGTGATATATTGGGACCTCTGGGACCAGTGTTACCTGATGCTAGACGAACCTCGATGTCAACTCTACCGTGCAGTCGTGGTGGAAGGCGACACAGCTGGGCCAAAGGTGAAATAAGCAAACAGAGATTCCACTAAGAAGCGTCTGACGTCAAAAAGGAATGGGACGAGGAGAATTCTGGCAGGAAAGGGTTTACCTTTTATCGGAGCGTCCGGCGCACTGGGACTGGAACGAAGACTAACTAAGGACTGACTAACTGAGGATCGGGACCTCCTTTTATAGCTGAGCTGGGTCCATGCAGGTCACTGCTCTTTTCTGACGTTAACAGGGGGGGGGGGAAGTTTTATTATCCAGGAGGGCCACGACCTCGTAAAGGTTGGACTGGGTTTGCTAGGCCTGCTTTCCTATTCAAACCTAAGCCTGATTAGTTTTAACCTTAATTTTCTCCTGTTAGTCTCCATTCCTTCTATCTGTACAGTTGCTATACTTTATTAGATTCTTACGCGGTACAGATTGATGTTAGTTGAGGCTTTCTATTTGCAGTAAATAAGAAGTTATATACAGTCACGTGGTGGAACATGTAGTAGTAGATATCTGGACTATTTACAAAAATTCCATGGTCTTAAATCATCACATATATTTGAAAAATAAATATGAAATATATTTCATTTCAGAGCCAGTAGAAATTGCTTCTAATTTTAAAAGTCGTGTCTCTTTTTCATAAACAAAGTCAATACTTTCGAATTATAAATGAAAGGATTTTTTCATAATCGCGTGAAATATACGGGTTTTAATAATAACAAATGAACAGGGAGGAATTTGACAAATTTTCAAATTGAAGCGAATATGAAAAGCTTTGAGGGTTTGCCCTGGATAAAGCTAAATGTAGGAATGTTCTGAAGTTAGGTGAAAAAGGGACATGCCCGAAAGCCTTTGCCTATCGCTTTGAAAAATTGCCATCCCCTGTTATTTTGTAAATGAAAGTTTATATGTAAATTTATACATATGTGTAAACATAAGTTTGAACCTACACTTATGGCTAAAACTTGAGGAATTTTCATATTTTAATCATAAATCTCTACTTATTTGTTTATATAAAAGTGGATTTGTCAAATTATTTGACAAACATAGCAGTTTTATTCTTCTCAGTTATGCGGGAAGAATGTTGTTTATTTGTTTAGTGAACTGATCTCCCAAGCCTTCTCATTGGACGAATGTGGCCATGTTTGTACATAAAAGAGGGTTGAAACGGAATGCGAGGGGTCGTGGAGTGGTGTTCGAGTGGAGACGCTTATAGCGTTCTCTGTGTGTTTGTCTGATGATCTCCTTGCATACCTGTGAAACCCCGGCCCGCTCCTTATCAACGCTGCAAATAAAAGATAAGTACTGTTTTTATTTTATTTAGCAAATCGTGTTTTTTTTTACCCCCTTTTTGTTGGTGATGTTGTACTCTTGAGTGTACCTTTTTCTGTGTTTAAGTTACTCTTACTGTAGGCCCTAGTATATTGTTTTTTTGTGTGATAACCCGTAACAGTAACCTTTGTCAGATTACCAATACATGTTAATTCAAACATTCTCCTTCAATAATAATAATATTAATAAATAAAATAAAATATATCCACGAGGGAAATTTATTGAGTAGCAAAATATAAACATAAAAATTACCACTCTGTTAATAAAAATAATAAAATTAATAAATACTTTGTTACATAGGTTCTTCCCTATGGGAGCTGTGACCCACAGCTAGCAATTATTGTAGATACTGACATGGATCTGACGTGCTTCTGCCAAGGATTCCATCGAAGTCTTGGAACTTTGTCCCTAGTACCTTTGCGTCCTTTTTCTTGCGGCGTGAAGAGCGGTTTTGTCGTCGTATCGTCTATAGGGACATCGTCATCTTCGAGGGAAGTCTTGGCTTTAGCACGGCGGTGGAATCCTGGAGCCACTCTCTGAAAATGTAAATCACAGCACCCATGGCCTCTAGGTCTTCTCGGCGGTCTTCATTTTTCTTCCCTAACTTATCCAGCATCTCCACCAAAATGCCACGAGGGAAATTTATAGAGTAGCAAAATATAAACATAAAAATGACCACTCCGTTAATAAAAATAATAAAATTAATAAATACTTTGTTACAATATGTATGCAGAGATAATATTTTATATATGTAAAGAAACACGTTGGCAAAAAAAAAATGAATACTAATTTCAACGATTAATGCCACAATTACATTTTAAATATATATATTTTTTTGCTTATCTCTAGTACACGTGGTACAGGCCATGATAATCATGGTGGGTAGAAGTAGGCGACTGCTTTTACTGTAAGTGCGCCACATGTCTACACATGTGAAAAGCAGAAGCAGAATATAATAAAATATAATAATTAAATAAAAAATATAGGTATTCTAAAAAGTACAACTTCCTTAAGTTTTGTCAATGAGTCTAATTTTGGAAACGTGCCCTTTAGTACAAAATGATTATTGTAAAACACAGCTTTTAGTTCAGTTTTGAAAATGAGGAAACTTCACCAGAACCTTGCCTCCTCCCTCCGCCCTGTGTCTCGGCATAATTGGCAGGAAGAAGTCAAATGTGATGATAGACATGCCACGGTGATAAGGTGAGCTAAATATATTTTGATCCTCTTTGCTGAAATATAATTTATATGGCCCACATTGATATTTTCTTCCTTTATTTTAAATTCCTCACATTGCGGCGTTATCTGACTCCAAACGTCCAAATAGGTCGGGGATTTGAAATATACACTCATGGGAACAAAACTTATGGAAGTGGAAACTTTTTCATATCGCCGGTCATCTGCTTTTTTTTTTTTTTGAAGGAGACAGAGGTATTTTGGTCCCACTTGGTTATATCGTGTGCCTTCTATAAAGTTCACTGTGTATAAAATACGTCGGGGATTTTAAATATACACTCATGGGTACAAAACTTATGGAAGTGGAAAGTCTTTATGTTGCCGGTCGTCTGCTTTTTTTTTTTTTTAAGGAGACAGAGGCAATTTTTTGGTTCACACTTGATTATCTCGTGTCTCTTCAATAAAGGTCATGTCTATATATATACTCTTCAATAAAGGTCGGGGATCTGAAATATACACTCATCATGGGAACAAAACTTATGGAAGTGGAAACTCTTCATATCGCCGGTCATCTGCTTTTTTATTTTTTTTCTGAAGGAGACAGAGACAATTTTTTTTTTTGCTCACACTTAGGTAGCTCGTGTGTCTTTAATAAAGGTCACTGTATATCAAATACGTCGGGAGTTTGAAATATACACTCATAAACGAAACTTAAGGAAGTGGAAAGTCTTTATGTTGCCGGTCTTTTTTTTTTTTTCCTGAAGAAGACAGAGACAATATTTTTCTTTTTTTGCTAACACTGATTAACAGTGATTTTTATAATCACACACAAAAGCCTTTATTAAGACACACAGGTCTTACAGAGGATTCTCCTTGGGGTTGATTTTTATAATCACTGTGTATTAAATACTTGGAGAATTTGATATATACACTCATGGGGACAAAATTTATGGAAGTGGAAAGTCTTTATGTCGCCGGTTATCTTTTTTTTTTTTGACGGAGACAGAGGCAATTTTGTTCACCCTTAATTATCTCGTCTTCAATCAATCTTTAATCAAATGTCTTTAATAAAGGTCACTGTGTATCAAATATATTTCAGAGTTATTGTCTGAATCCCGATATACATGCTAAAAGGTACAACTTCTTTAAGTTTTGTCCATGAGTATATGAGTGTATATTTAATACACGGTGTCCTTTCTTGAAGACATACGAGATAACAAAAAATACGCTTGAACAAAATTACCACTACCTCCTTCAAAACAACAACAACAACAAAAAAAAAACATCAAAGCGGCATCAAACTTTCAACTTTCCTAAGTTTTGACCATGCGTGTATTAAGATTCCCAAAAATTAGGCTAATATTGATTCAAAATTACTTTTTTTTTTGCATTCAGATAGATTGTGGCATGTAACATTTTTGCATACAAAAATGTATTCATTCATTACACGCACAAGAAGTTACTTTGAGCCAAATTTACGTTTTTCTTCATTTCCTTCTAGATGTAACACTTTCTATTTCCAGTCGTATATATTTAATATGTAAATATTAAACAAAAAAAGAATTAAAATATAAATAAATGTCCTCTTTTGAGAGAAGTGTAAAATCTCTCTTTGTTTAACGGAAGGTTTCTCCGTTGGAACCTCCCCTTAGTAAAGGATAAGCCGCTCAAACGCATGGTTGGATTTCTTGGCCGATCTATTCTTGCCGATTCACACTCAAACATGGCCTCCCTACAGTGACTTTATGTTGAGTTCCTCTACAAGGCTGCAGTCACCTTTCGGGGGAGATTAATAGAATTGCCGAATGTCGTGGTCCATTTGGATGAGGAAAGCAAAGACTGCTTTAACACTAGCCTTTCAGTGATACGTTAACCTTGACGTATGCACGAAGGAATGTGTGGCCACTGGACATGCGTCGGACCTGGAGGCTGTTGTTGGGTGCTGCGTTGCCTGGAGTATAGGAGTATCTATGCTTACTTTCTTCCTGTGGTGAATCTGTATAAGACCGGTGGTCTTAATAAAGCTCTTGTTGTATATTGAGTTCCTTTACTATAGTATTTGCTTGTCATTCCACTATACCGTAAGGGGGAGATAGTCATATTTACCAGGAATACACGTTATCTTTTATATCAAAGTAGAAGCAAAAAAGACTACGGAGATTCGGCACACTTAGGGTCACTGACCTTACCATTACATCATCTCTAGCAAATTCAGAAATCCTAGATGAATAACATGGTGTGGGGGTATGGTCTTCGTCGGTCACGATTGGGGAGTCTTTTGCGCCTATGTTGGCATAGGGAAAAATATTTTTTAGAATTTACGCAAGCGCTCCTACCATCTATCCTAACAACGATATTTTCCCATTAATTTGCCCTTTAATGATCGCCAGAAAATATTTTTAGTGAATTCGAAAGATTCCATGTGAGCTATAATACCTCTTGAGATTAAAACCGATCTATATTGACAATGACCATAGACCGAAACCACGGTTTTCGGGTGGGCTTTTCGATTTATCGAAGCTGATGTCGTGGAAAGTTTATCAATCATAGATTCTGATAGATTCTAGAGGCCGTCTCTAGATGACGCATACAATATTTTGGGGATTTATTTGTCGATGTCAGTCGGTTTTCTCATGCGTGAGGACTTTCAGCGCAATCACCATCGACAAGACAGCTTTTCTTGTTTATTCCAGGGTTAGTCGAACAAGTTCTTTGATGTGACCCTACCATCTTTACCTAGCTCATCCCCCTTTTCTTGTTCACTCGAGTCCTGTAGAATTTGCTTTCCCATTCCTCCGTCTCTTTGAGTAATATGTACTTAGAATTTTGAGCACTTTCATTCAATCATGCTATTTAAATGTTTAGTTATGCTCAATTCTGAGATGATCCTTTATTGGTCCTCTTAGTGGCTCAAGAAGATTCTCAAAATCTTCCTCCAACACCACATTTCCTAAGCGTATATCTTTGTAGTAGTTGCCTTTGGGATTATCCATGACTCGCTATTATATGTCACAATGGAAAAGGTAACCGGTTTTATCATTCTCATTCTGTTGTTGTTGCAATGCTAGAGTCGTTCTAGGTTTAGAACAGTTAAAGATATTGATTCCATTATGAACAGTCTAATAATCCCCTCCTCTCAACTTCCACTAAAATATTTAGTGCTGAGATAGGTGAATTTATCCATTTCAACCACCGAGTGACATGCTCGACTTTCTTAATTACCAAAATATTTCGTTTATTGAGATTGATCTTCAGGTTGAAACTCAGTTTGATGATCGTCAGTCTTTCGACTATTTCTTCCGTCTCCTCATGCTTGTTGGAAGAAGAGTTATGCCATATCTCAGGGCTTTATGGTAGAGATGCATGGGGACATCTGATGATCTTTATTGGATACGACAATAAAATCAGAAGAGATAATGAAAGAAATATGCTGAATAAATAACCAAATAACTATATTATAGTATCAGGATATAAATTTATCTTATGGTTGTATTTTTCTCCCTTTCTACCATTAATTCTTGCTAATAAGCTGTCTTAAAATCTCTCTCTCCATCTATATAAACCTTTTTTAAAATACATTTGATTTAGAAGATAAAAAAAATTGGAACCAAACAATTTATTATACAATTCATTGATTCGTTTAAGCCATATACTAATATTTAAATTATTTTTTATTCTTTAAATAACATCATAATTAGAACATCTAGTGTTCGTTAAACTTCTTTTCGCTGGTTTTCTTGAATTCACTCTTCAACCTAGAGATATAGCTGGCTCACAAGTCTTGTCCTAAAATATATATATAATAAATTTACACACGTGACCAGACACTCCTGGTCAAATATCATATAAATATATATACACAGAGTTATCAAAAATAATAAAAACTCTAACATATAGAAGATGACTTTTGCTTTCAAAGTACAAAAAACCCAAAGGAAAAGAGAAAAAAGAAAAACATTGGAATAAATTCGTTTAACAACATTATTCCTAGTGATTTCTAAATATTTACGAAGGAGAGATTGAAGTTAACATATGTAAACAAAACTACTGAAAATTGTCCTCTAAGAAGACGTAGAAACCTCTTATCACAAACAACAGTATTAAGAAAGGAAGAAAATAAAAGGAAGGAAAGCAGAAATAGGCCAATAGTTAATTACCCACCAGGTTAAGCAAATTAACAATAAAAACTCAAAGTTAACAAAATTAAACTCAAGAATCCAAGAATTTATCTTTTAAAGTAAACTTTTGCAATTTTCCACTTGAGATATAAAACCTTTATATTTAAGCAACAAATTGCATATTATACTTTTTTATATTAATTCTTCTTCTTTTTGAATAAATAATCAAAAAATACTTCTACAAACATTTCCACGATTTATATTTAAATTAATTTATTAATCAACCAAGCGCGATATTGGAATATGTGCGCCTAATACAGAGGAAACAAAACAGCAAACAATTAGGACTTAGAATTAAATATTTACAAATTTACATGTATATATTATTCTACAGATTTCATGAAATTTATATAGACAAAGTGATTGAGGTGAAAATTAGAAAATTAGATAAAAGGGATTGTGTGTGTCTCATCATTGGTGTACCTCTTTAGGTTTTTCGCCAAATTAATCTCTAAAACTGTTTTACACTTTTATATTATTATAAAATAAATGAAGCTTCCAGGGTTAATATCTTGTGCAACTTTTTATTTTCAAGCTTTCGGACTTGTCAGTCCTTCAACGGGATTATCGCGTTAACAACTTAATAATAAATACAATTTTTATATACACATTATTATATATTGGGAGAAAAATATATTACATTATTTCTGTTTGTAAAACAAAATTTTGAAAATATACGTCTGTGGTGGATGATACATGCTGGTTGAATGATATCTCGAGACTTCAAATTAAATTTTATAAATTCGTGAACTATTGTGTTATATATAGATGACATCTATGGGATAGTATTTGTCCATATTGTTTCTTAAATAGCCTGTATTTGTAAGGAAGATATATTGGAGTGTATAGCTTATCTATGAACATTAGCTGATAGTACTACAGAAGTATATAAATACAAAATACAATTATCGTAAAGATAGAGGCTGCCTGGCCGGTATTCATAGTTATATGAAAAATAGACACTTCAGCCATTTGGAGTTTTTTTTTTATTAGATAAAAAGGATTGTATCTCATCATTGGTGAACCTCTCAAAGGGTTTTATCGCCAAATTAATCTTTAAAACCGTTTCACACTTTGTTATTGAAACGATTTTTCTTATATAGCCTGCATTTGTAAGAAAGACTTATAGGAGTGTATAGCTTATCTATGAACATAAGCTGATAGTACTACAGAAGTATATAAATATACAAAATTTAATTTCTAAAATATCGGAAGAATCCTCTGAATTTCGAATCACAATAAAACGCAGAGGATTAGTTCCTTAATTTTTTATTAAATTTTCTCTCAAGCTTTCGGGTACTTTGAACCCTTCTACAGGAGTATATGCTCTTGTAGAAGGGTTCACACTGCCCGAAAGCTTGAGTGAATATTTAATAAAAAATAAGAAACTTATCATCGGAGTCTGCGTTTTAAAATACAATTTCTTTTCTTAGTTGGCCTTCCGGTTTTCTATATTTTCGCAAAGCCAAAATGGAAAAAGGGGGATTTTATATTCTCAAGTCTGTGGCCTACAAGCATTGAGAATTGTGTTATGTTTTCCTTTTTTCTCAAGTACTTCACTGAGTGTTTATACATCGTTTCCGCCTCACAATATAACTTTGACATGTTTTGATATGCCGCTATACAATTTGCAATAGAAAATTCGATTGATAAATATTGATTAGAAAAATATTCCATTCAGGGGTGAGAACACTTTGAAGGGAGGGAAGGGGGTTAGATAAAGGAAAACCTTTCTGAATAGACCCATCATCAATTGTCACCTTTCAATTGAGGGTCAACCATCAGTCATCAAATTTCAACTGGTGGTGATCTGGTATAAGAGATCAATGTCTCCACTTGTCAACTTCAGTGGTTTGATGTCTTCCTCTATTGAGGTACCTCTTTCTGGGGATCCTCCTCTAGATTTAATTGAACATTCTCAGCACATTATCATTAGTTTGACAGTTCTTGATCATTTCCTGGGGAAGGGGGGGCATGGGCCCCAAAACCAAGCCCTGGGTTTATGAATATAACATCAGTTACTACAAGAAATGAAATCATTAAAGCAATAATGTTTTTTTTACACATCAAACAAATTTTATATTGTAAAACGAAGTTTTGAAATTATACCGCAAATGTTTCTTTTGAACGAAAAATCGAAATTTATTTTAAGGAGAAATAACGATTATTTCTAACCTTAGGGATGAAGTATGAATGGATGAATTGTGAAGAGTAATGGTAAACGGAAAAATAAAGTATCCAGGGATGGGAATCGAACCCACAGTTACCATTACTCTTCAAAATTCATCCTTTCATACTTCATCCCTAGGATTAGAAATAATCGTTATTTCTCCTTAAAATAAATTTCGATTTTTCGTTCAAAAGAAACATTTGCGGTATAATTTCAAAACTTCGTTCTACAATCATAAGCCACATTTTATTGTATTATAAATTACTTTATATAATATTTATGAACCGAAAAATATGCCCAGGGTAGCCTAGTGGACATGGCATCTACCCGGTAAGCGGAACACTGTGGGTTCGATTCCCATCCCTGGATGCTTTATTTTTCCGTTTACCCTTACTCTTCACAAATTATCCTTTCATACTTCATCCCTAAGGTTAGAAATAATCGTTATTTTTCCTTAAAATAAATTTCGATTTTTCGTTCAAAAGAAACATTTGCGGTATAATTTCAAAACCTTGTTCTACAATCATAAGCCGCATTTTATTGTATTATAAACTTTTATTGTTTTTTTTTCTAAGATTATACCCTTCACAGTGTAGCATATATAAGCAGAATCGTTCATTACAGTATTAGAGCTCTAAAAAACGCAGTCTGATAGATTAAATTGAAGAAACTGATGGGAGGGTTTACCACTGATGAGCCTGAAGTCCTCCCAATATTTTTTCGTCGCAGTAAGGACAGTAGAAGTTTGTTTTATGTGTAAAATAAACATTCGTGCTTTAATTATTTCATTTCTTATATAAAAATATGACGCGTTATTGCCTTATACTAGTGTGTTACTGGCAGAGCCCCATCTAGAAATGCTCATGTGAGCCTGGTCAGGATATGCCTTTTTTGTTTATAATATCAACACCTGACCTTATACCAGGTCTATTAGTATGAAACGCGAAAATGCGCGCCAGAGGCCGCTGTGCAACTTTATTTGAGCCGACGGTGGCGCTGTTGTAGGCGTTTTGTTCTTTGACTCATGTGGCATGAGCATGCGTGCAGTTTTAGAAAAATTCAAATCGTGAAAAATTTCTGGAGCCCGTGGAAAATGGCGATTTCCGAGCTAAAAAGTGCCCATTTTCGGGAAGTTTTGTTGTTCGCCTTCAACTGGAAGAAAAGTGCCACTGAAGCCCACCGAATGCTCGAGGAAGTTTACAGCGACCACGCTCTGAGCAAATCGCAGTGTTACAGGTGGTTTAAAAAATTCCAAAGTGGCGATTTTGAACTTGATAATGAACCACATGGAAAACCGCCCCAAAAGTTCGAGGACGCTGAACTGCAAGCTTTGTTGGATGAGGACAGTACCCAAATGCAGGAGAAACTCGCAAAACAGCTCCAGGTGTCTCAAGGTGCTGTTTCTCTACGTTTAAACAGCCTCGGAATGACCCAAAAGCTTTCCAGATGGGTCCCCCACGAGTTGAGCGAAAGGCAGCAATAACGGCGTCTGGTAACCTGCGAAGGGCTGCTCGCCAGGCATGAAAAGAAGTCATTTTTTGCACCGAATCGTAACTTCTGATGAGAAATGGATCCACTTCAGCAATCCTACGCGCCAAAAGTCGTGGGGCCTGCCCGGCCAATTTCCAAAACAGACGCCTAGGCCCAATCGCTTCGGAAAAAAAGGCAATGCTTTGCATATGGTGGGACCAGACCGGCGTAGTATATTTCGAGCTCCTGAAACCTGGCAAAATGGTCAATACTAGTCGCTACGAACAACAAATGCACAGTTTGAGAGAGGCGTTGAATAAAAAAAGACCGGAATGGCGTGAAAAGCACAACAATCTGATACTGCAGCATGACAACGCTCCAGCCCACAACGCTACGGTGGTCAAAAACACCATAAAAGACTTGGGCTGGGAATTCTAACCCCACCCGCCGTACTCACCAGACTTAGCGCCATCGAACTACCACCTTTTCACATCTTTAGGACACGCCCTAAAAAACCAGGAATTTTCGAACTCAGACATACTCCGAAAATGACTTGTTGACTGGTTCGACTCAAAAGGAATATAAATTTTCAGACAAGGAATTCGAAAATTGCCTGAAAAGTGGTCCGAGTGTATAGCTAATCAGGGCAGTTACTTTGAATAAAAAATCTTTTGTTGTATGGAATTGGTGAACTTTTGAATTCAATGAAAATTTTCGCGTTTCATACTAATAGACCTGGTATATATATATATAAATATTATTTTATTTTAAATTATAATTTCATAGATTCAAATACTCTGCTAAATCGACCGCCAGAGGTCACTCTTCTCCTATAAAAACTCATTGTTGTTCTATCCCGATGGCCGGCTCAAAACTTTTGTACATTATGTAAATAATCTTTTGTTTTCCTTATTCTACTCGCCTTAAGCCAGGCATTACTTTTATCAAATTATGTTATTTCATATATTCTTTTAGTTCAATTAAACTACTGATTAAAATTATTTTTATTATCATACTTTCAAGATTTAACCACGACTGCATCACCATTGCCATAATCCTCAACATGATCTAAATTCAAGCAGGAAATCTCTATTCATTTTTATATAACATATATATATATTGCTTTTTTTTCACATGAAAAAGCGTATTTACGCAAATTTGGCCTTTAAATGCCCATTTCTTGATTTCTCAGGAAGCCTCTGAGACCAAATTTTGGTCGAAGAGGTACAGTATGCACCACACTGACGAGAGACAACAGCCCCAAACGCGTTCGTGGTTGACTTTTCTTGATTTATCAAGAAATTGGGTTGGCCAACTATCAGGGAACAAGTTAAATAAACGTTTCATTTATTTTTGTTCCACTAGATGGCGCTCTGCCATGTAAAATGTATGTGGAATGCATATAACACTATGTGAAAAAAAAAATAGTCAGGTGTTGATATTGAAAACAAAATTGTCATATTCTGACCTATCTAGAATGTTCATGTGAACGGTAAGGATATTTTGTTTTCAATATAACACTGTATAAATGAATATAAAATATTTCTTGAAAAAAGATACTTCGGCCAGTATAAATCTTTTTATTACCTCGACGTTTCGACAAAAAGCTTTTGTCCTCGTCAGGAGCAAACAACAATTCATTTTTGCTTGCTCCTGACGAGGACAAAAGCTGTTTGTCGAAACGTTGAGGTAATAAAAAGATTTATACTGGCCGAAGTATCTTTTTTCAAGAAATATGAATGACGGCCAGACAGCCTCTATCTTCACGATGAATATAAAATGTATGTAAAATGAATATAAGATAATATAAAAAAAGAAATCATAAAAGTCAAATATCTGGTTCTCATAGTTTTACAATTCTCTATGAAATGCCAGTCTTCATTTAAAAAAGGGAACAATTTCTCAAGGTGTTATTAACTAGAGTTCCATAACATTCTACACTACCACTCTCTATTTTCTCTTTCTGAATATAAAAAATATGAATTTTTAATATTATATTGTAGCGTAGAAATCAAGTCTTTGTATATCTGAAGGTGTGAAAGTATTTATTGATGACGTCACGGCGACTAGTCGATGATTATTAACAAATTAACCCCCAACCCTCTACAGCTAGAGAATATCGAGCAAGCAAGCTAGGCAACTAAATGATGATTTTCAAATATAAAATAATAAATCTGTTTCCATATATTTTCATTGAATAATTAAATTAAATTAATAATAAATTATTTCTTCGCCACAATATTTATAATAATATTTGTGTATTGAAATTAATATCAATGCTTCCTTCAATTTTTTTTTAATCCGAAGAATCTTATATAGAACTATAATGTATCAATAAAGTTTTTGCTTCTGTTTCTTTGTGTGTTTCAAAATAGGAACTGATGGTTAGGAATTTAGAGTAGGACAAGATTTGCCAGGAATTCTTGAAATGGCTCTGTGGAGCTAATCATGGAGGCCAATTGATAAGAACAAGAGAGGAGGAGGGTTGGTTCTTGGCGGAAGTGAAAAGGGATCTCTCAGAATTGTGGACAGGTAAGTTGCAGCAGTTGAGGCGGAAGCAAGACCTTCTTTATTAAGGGGCGAGCTTTGAAGAAAGGGGACAAGGTGATCTAGATGAAGACCTCTTTAGAGGGCGTTGTCTTCTTGAAGGCAGAAATCTTCCGGTACAATTCTTCTTACTGGGTGAGCTCTTGAACTTATTTCTAGAACATTCGGAAGAAAGGAGTAGATAGCGTCACAACTTTTCGAACGAAAAACCTTGAGACGTCATCTTTACATTGTCGTATTGTTGTTACTCGCAAACCTCATGGTCGCGACAACAGCGTATTATTAAATCCTCTTTACAAACCTATGTATAATAGAAGGTAGAGAGATTGATATTGAAACCACTTTATTTCAATGTTCATACAAGGTTATATATGGTTAAATACAAAATAAATGAACAAATATAAATAAATAAGATTAAATAAAGATATATAGACGAATAAATATATAAAATTGATAAGAAAAAAAAAAATATATATAGATGAAAATTTTGCCGGGAGGAAATTGATCTAAAGAGACAAGGGTCGCCTCTCCCGTCAAAATAGACGTCTAAAACCAGACGCCATCTATTTTGACGGGAGAGGCGACCCTTGTCTTTTATATATATCCTTCCTTTATAAATCTATAAAAATGAAATCCAAAATCGATGTTTGTTATCGCGTTGCGCAAAATCTACAGAATCAATCATTATGAAATTTCGCATGTAGGTTGCTGAAGATTTTGTTTAACATATAGGCTATTAAAAAAACTAAAAAGGTTAATGTGCTTTTTTTTTTAAATGAAAAACCAGAAAGTGTTAGTTCCAGCCTTTTACCGCTTGGCGCCGCACTGGTCGCGACGATAAATGAATTTGATTGGTTGATAATTTTACACGTAGTTTGTTAGTATGTTTACACGATAATTGTTTTTAAAAGGTAAGATTATCCAATCGCCGTGAAACTTTAGGAAGTTATTTACTATACTACTGGGAAGGTTTCTGGTTTGAATTTGATTTTAAATAAATATTCGTTGCAATTTTATTTGCAAATTTTCTACTTTCACTCGCAAAATAAAGATATATAGACGAATAAATATATAAAATTGATAAGAAAAAAAAATATATATATAGATGAAAATTTTGCCGGGAGGAAATTGATCTAAAGAGACAAGGGTCGCCTCTCCCGTCAAAATAGACGTCTAAAACCAGACGCCATCTATTTTGACGGGAGAGGCGACCCTTGTCTTTTATATATATCCTTCCTTTATAAATCTATAAAAATGAAATCCAAAATCGATGTTTGTTATCGCGTTGCGCAAAATCTACAGAATCAATCATTATGAAATTTCGCATGTAGGTTGCTGAAGATTTTGTTTAACATATAGGCTATTAAAAAAACTAAAAAGGTTAATGTGCTTTTTTTTTTAAATGAAAAACCAGAAAGTGTTAGTTCCAGCCTTTTACCGCTTGGCGCCGCACTGGTCGCGACGATAAATGAATTTGATTGGTTGATAATTTTACACGTAGTTTGTTAGTATGTTTACACGATAATTGTTTTTAAAAGGTAAGATTATCCAATCGCCGTGAAACTTTAGGAAGTTATTTACTATACTACTGGGAAGGTTTCTGGTTTGAATTTGATTTTAAATAAATATTCGTTGCAATTTTATTTGCAAATTTTCTACTTTCACTCGCAAGCAGCGCCTCTAGCGGTATCTGGTGAAATTACATTTATAAATTGTCAAAATGCTAAAATGTGTTCCAAGTATTATAAATTTAATATTTAATTTGAGGATTTAGTAATATAAGATTCCAATGACGTAAAAAAACTTTGCATTTCAATATTAATATATATTTAAAGAAAATATCTTATTTAAAATTTAATACTTAAAAAAAATATGTGTTTCAAAAATATATTTAAACGCATATAACAATATTTATATACGTTTATAAATCTATATATAGGTGGATTGGATGTTTTCTATAATCGTTTTAACATATGTTCGTTAGGCAAACTTTTACTCGGGTAAAAACCGGGCGAAGCCGGGAACATATAAATATATGTTTGTCGGCTATGCACGCCCTCAATATGTAACTAATCTCGCTGAAATTTGAACAGGACAGAGAGTTAAATATGGAAGAGTTTTTTGTCGCACTTTTAACCAAGAAAAATTATAATCAACCAAGTACTGAGCAACAAGTCTGCTCCAGCGACCTGTCGCTGGCTCACCGCTACTGCAGCGCCGTTCGTCCTGTGTGGTGTCGCTGGAGACCTGCTGGTGATTCTCTACCAAATTCTGCAGCTGCGCCATATTCATTGTACATGGTGCCATATAACATATATTCACAGTCCCTAACAATTGAATAATGAGACTGATGCTTCTATGAGTAAGAAATAAATCCCAATAACCAAACAGCAGATGTCAACCTCTCCCTATAATCTGTCCATAATTTAATAATTATCGAAAATAATGCCGGGAAATGACACATCTTAAATTCAAGTAAGTAAACAACTGGCGTTGTGCAAATTGAAAAAAAAGCCAATATTAAGTTCTGTTCTAAAATATGAAAAAGCTCCACTGAGAGAGAAACAGTCGAATTGCTAAGGCAAGTTTATGGAAATAATTGCTTATCTCGGGAAAACAAATATTCGGGTAGTTTGAACGTTTCGAAACTGCGTGTGTATGTGTGGCGAATAAAAAATTGAAGATGAAGAAAGACATGGCCGAGCAATTTCCGTGAGCGCCGAGAAACTCGTCACAAAGGTGAGAGAAAGGATACAAGAGGATCGTTGCAAGCATGCTTGCAGAGGAATTAAATGTTTATAGGAAGACAATTCTTCAAATTTTAGTTGAAAATTGGGAAAGAAAACGCTTGTGTGTTTTCTTTCCGATTTGTACCACATTTTCTGTTCTAATGATCAAAAACATGAATCTGTTGAGTATGCCAAATGATGTAATGATGTATTTAAATGATGTATTCTAAGATCAAAGAACTTGCGCATAAAATTAAATCCAAAAGACAAAAAACCTCTCGCAATCAGTATCTTTTATTATTACAAATAACAGACGCTAGCTTTCGAACAATTAGTTCTTCAACGGGCGTTCTTACAAAACGAAATCAGATTCTTATTAATATATAGAGGTAATAGAAAAAATAAATACAAATATTCGCTCAAAGATATGCTAAAAGGTAAATTAGAGAATTGAAAAATAATCAGATATGCAAAATTTTCTTTAAAACTAAGTGGGGAAGGGGGGACATAGCAGAATTCGTTCTTCAAACTCTTTTAAAAAAGGCAGCGGAACTGTTCCGGGACATCTATTCTGTTTATGCTGTCTTTACAACCAGAAACCAAGGATTCCAAAATTAATCTTTCCCCTTTGTATCTGATGTTGTTGTAATGGCAGATGGGGTTATCCAGATCAAAACTATGCCCTGTGTTTAACGTGTGTTGGTACAGAAGGGATCTGGGGTCTTTTGAGCTGATATTGTATTTGTGTTCTTTGATTCGGTTTTCGATTTTTCTGCCTGTTTCTTCTACATAAACGGTTACACAATCGTTGCAGGCAACCGAATAGATCGCGTTGCTTTTATGTTGAACATCATGTTTAACTCCTGGTTTGGTAATGGGGTTCCTCAGTATATGTCCTGTTGTGCTTGTGCTGCGATAGGTGAACTGGATTCCATATTTCCTCAAATCATGGGCTATTCGCTGATTGGTAGGGGAGAAATCTATAAAACCCCTGGTTCTATTGACTGTGGGGGTAACCTTTTTGAACGGGATGAATGTATGTTTTCTTATAAAGTCTGGTGGGTATCCAAATGTTCGTAGATTATTGTAAATATTCTCTTTTTCTTTTTCTTTTAAAGCTCGAAGGGAACAATGGGTATGGAGTCTCTTAGTTAGGGTTTTGACAACTGATATTTTGTAAGAGACTGGGCTGTAGGAGTTAAACGGGATATATGATGGTTTGGCGGTGTCTTTGTAATAGACAGTTGTTTGAAAACTATTCCTATTTCTAAAAATGAGGGTATCCAGATATGGTAAGGTGTGGTTTTCTTCTCTTTCTATTGTGAACTTAATTTCTGGGTGGTAACTGTTAAGGGTGTCAAGGATGGCTTGGTCCGCTCCTAGGTGATATTCACAATATATATCATCAATATATCGTCGCCATTTCTTAATCCCCAGATTTTCTGATATGTAAAATTATTAATGGAGAGGCAAGACTTGACCATGGTACAAATTGTATCAATATTGTCAAGTTCTGCCACACTTTTTGTCTTTTGGATTTAAATGATGTATTAATCATTTAAACATCTAGTAGAAACAAAAATCATTAATTCAATTGTGACAGGTAATGAAACATGGTATTTTAGCTATGATTCGACTACTAAAGACAAAATGCTGATTAAAAGTCACCATCATCACCAAAAGGCAAAAAAAAAAAAATCATCTTCAAAAGTCAAAAGTAAAGACAATGCTGGCGTGCTTCTACGATAGCAAGGGAATTACCCACGATGAATTTGTCCCTGAAGGACAAACTTAATGCTGTTTATACCATTCAGAAATACTTAAGCGTATTTTAAAGAGAGCTATTTGAGTACGACCTGAATATTCAAATCCAGGCATTTCATTCCTTCTTAATGACAATGCCCTATCACAGGGCAGTAGCTGTAAAGAATTTTTAGCCAATAAACAAGTGTGTTTTTACTCAATCATTCACATTAATTCTTCATATTTGAGTCCCTGCGATTATTTTATATTTACAAAACTTAAGATAACACAAAGCAATAACGCGCCATCTATATATATAAAATAAAAGGATTTAAAAGCGCGAATGTTTCTTTTATACATAAAACGAACTTCTACTGTCCTTACTGCGATGAAAAAATATATTGGGAGGGCTTGGCTCATCAGTGGTGAACCCTCCCAGCGGTTTCGCCAATTTAATCCACCAGACCGCTTCTCAGAGCTCTAATATTGTATTGGATCATTCTGCTTTTTTTATGCTACACTGAAGGATGGAATCTTAGAAATGGTTTTCAAGTAAACTATGGACATGAGCTTATAGGACAGTAGAATTGCTTTGTGTTAATTTATTCCTAATGACCTTGTCTTTATAGTTTGCTGAAGAGCATTTCTCGAAGCAAATATTTGAATATAATTCTACTGTCCTATAAGCTCATGTCCATAGTTTACTTGAAAACGATTTCTAAGATTCCATCCTTCAGTGTAGCATATAAAAGCAGAATGATTCAATACAATATTAGAGCTCTGAGAAGCGGTCTGGTGGATTAAATTGGCGAAACCGCTGGGAGGGTTCACCACTGATGAGCCAAGCCCTCCCAATATATTTTTTTCATCGCAGTAAGGACAGTAGAAGTTCGTTTTATGTATAAAAGAAACATTCGCGCTTTTAAAAACTTAAGATCCCAATGAAAACACCCCATTGAGGATGTTTAAGACATTCAGAGGGACGAAAAGGGCGATCTTTCGCATTAAAATATAATAATAAACCATGCACCATTTATTCACCGTTTCTGTAATATAGCAGACTCAATTCGGTGACAAAGCCACAACATCAACTTTGGAAATTTCGAAATCCCCAACTGAAGACCATCTGAAGATTTCATGAATCCCTTGTGGACCTCATGAAATTAAAGCAACCCTGGTCCAAAGAGGGCTATAGCCCGAAACCACGGTCTCCAGGTGGGCGTTCTAAATTAAACAAAACAAACAAAAAACTGTTGTGGCTTACTGACCTAGCCGAGACTGCTAGATCTCTGGGATAGCCAATAGATGGCGGATAGTGTTTACATATATTTTGATGGAAGAAGTAGCCTTTTTTTTTCATATCAATATTGTTGCATCATGGCTAATGCACCTCTATTTTATTTTATAATATTAAATTTTATTTATTTTAAATTCAAATATTGATATTTTATATTTATTTATTTTAATAAACAGAGAATATGTATTATAAATAGATTATGTATTATAAAATCACCATTTGTATATTGGTACACAGTGTGATTTCACAATTCTCTAAACTTTGATGGGAGAAATAAATATATTATTCTGGAGGCTACTTATATATAAAGTAGAGTTATCTCATTATTCACATATCTAATCTTGTAGGATAGTTGAAACACGTTATGGTAAGATACAATACATGTCTGAGGAGAGAATCAAGGCTGAAGAGTCTGCCAAACCGCAACCTGGGGCAACAATATATTCCCAGCAAAATTTCCATCTGTATTTAAATATTGTAACATAGTATTTATTAATTTTTTTTTAATTAACAGAGTGGTCATTTTTATGTTTATATCTTGCGACTCTGTAAATTTCCCTCGTGGCTTATCTTTTGTTTACCATTCATAGTTTTGTGCTTGCCTTGAATAAATTGTTGTCTCCCCCTGAAGTTTTTGTCTTCCCTAATTTTCCACGTGGCATTTTGGTGGAGATGCTGGGTAAGTTAGGGAAGACAAACTGAAGAACGCCGAGAAGAATTTGAAGCCATGGGTGCTGTGATATACATTTTTAGAGACTGGCTCCAGGATTCCACCACCGTGTCAAAGCCAAGACTTCCTTCCAAGATGACGATACGACGACAAAGCCGCTCTTCACGCCGCAATAAAATGGACGCAAAGGTACTAGGGACAAAGTTCCAAGACTTCGATGGAATCCTTGGCAGAAGCACGTCAGATCCATGTCAGTATCTACAATAATTGCTAGCTGTGGGTCACAGCTCTCATAGGGAAGAAGCTATGTAACATAGTATTTATTAATTTTATTATTTTTTATTAACAGAGTGGTCATTTTTATGTTTATATCTTGCGACTCTGTAAATTTCCCTCGTGGCTTATTTTTTGTTTACCATTTTTAGTTTTGTGCTTGCCTTGAATAAATTGTTGTCTCCCCCTGAAGGTCTTCCCTAATTTTCCACGTGGCAATATGTTGAAGATAGAGATTGCCTTGCCGGCATTCCTATTTCTTAAAAAATAGACACTTCGATCAGAAAAAGTTTTAACTTCTTATTTTCGACAAAATCTTCTGTCCTCTTCAGGAAAAACATTTACAACACCTCGCTAAATGTTTTATTTTTATATTTCCTAACAAGGACAAAAGATTTTATCGAAACTTTAAGAAAATAAAACTTTTTATGGGCCGAAAAGTGTCTCTTATTTTGATAAATATGAATTTAAATAATCATTCAATATTAACATTTTAAAATTAGCGCTAGGAAAATATAGGAAACTGTGAACAGTATCGTCTGCTATGGATTTATCCAATCAGATTCACCCACTGCCAGGTGTTCCAAGACCACCGTGTGGCCCAATTCATTTTATAATGACTCCAAGATTTAGGGGAGGCCTAATTAAACTCCAATAGACTTTTTCTATTTCTTCCTCTTCTTCTTCTTTTTTGTTAGCATCCCCCAATGTCGATTGACGTGGATGGCCAATTTACTTGGTGCTAGGGTTATTACGGCTTTGATTAATTAGAGGCAGAAAGTCATTTGTGTTGTGATTTTAATTATTTGTAAATAGACATTCTGTTCATCACCTTGTCAACGAAGAATTGCCACTAAAACATCGTTATATCTTCAGATATAAACTCAAATATTTGCCATATATATAGCAAATATATATTTATAGCATATGTATGCTAATATATTCTCTATATTATAGTTTTCTTTTTTATTTTGAGTTTATTCAAGCACATTGTAACTTCTTGTATACAGGTTTAGATATATAAATACATTCGATTGTTGGAAAAATTGTGATTTACTATTATAAAATATCAAAATACTTTGCGAAATATTAATGTTTTTAAATAAATAAACTTATTGCGCAAGAGAGGTTTTTGATATTTTATAATATAGTTATTGCAAAGTTTTTGTGTTAAATGTTAAAATATGTTTTTACATTGTTAATTTAAGTTTGTTGTTGTTTTATAATAATGGTGATTCAAATTAAAATGTTGTTTATTATCGTTTGTTAAAAAAAATGCATTGCATGTGATGATGATAACAAAAATGACTTTTTCAGTGAAAAATAAAAAGAAATAATTAATAATTTATTTTTTAAAATTTTATTTAACAGTTGGGAGAGAAACGCCATATCCACAATTAGGATAATTGCGTGTATATCTTAAATTATATACAATTAACACAATTGAACATTAGGAATCATGAAAATTAAACGTTCGATGTCAAATTTTGCATATAGCAATTAGAAATATTAGCTTGAAATATGTACAGTCAACACTTTCGCCTTGAAATATACATCCTGCAGAATCTATTAAACTTAATGTATTGGTCTTTATTGCAAGCAACTTATTTTGTATTAGTCAGGTAAAGTTGGTTTTCTTCCCTTAGATCAGAAGTTAATGGACAGTTTATCAGAAGGTGTTCAGGGGTTTGTTTTTCGTTTCCACAAGTGCATGCAGGTGAACCAATTTTGCCAATTCTAAACAAATATGTGTTGAAGTCATCATGTCCTGTAAAAATTGAACGTTATAGAAGTTGGGTTGAACATAGTTAGGAATTCTTGAAGTATCAAAGAATCCCTTGAAATTATCATTGGCACCTCCATAGTATTCCTCAAATTTCTGGTTTAAAAAATTAGATATAATTTTTCTTTTAGTTGAATCAGATTTTTTGTATCAAAAATTTATTTTCAGTATATTTGTTTCAATAAAATCCGTGAGCTTTGGTGTTCTAGCAACAATATGAGTACAGTTTGAAGATGTTGAATTATAAACCTGTGTACTGTGCTTCAAAATTTTGTACTGCAGAAAGTTTAATTTATCTTTGACTTTTTTGGGTTTATACCCAGTTGTACAAGATCGTGGAACCATAAGTTAGTGTATTGTGAAACAGTGTCTTATAAAGTACTATTCTTCTTTTGCTGTCCAGTCCTCATTCTTTCCCGGTTAATCCAATTAGGTATCCACTAGTTCTATTTGTCTTAGTAATAATCTCCTCAGTATGAGGCACAAAATCCAATTTGTTTTATTTCTATGATTTTTAAAAGTTATTCCCATAATCTTCAGTTTTTCCACCCGATTGGCAGTGATAGTGTTCGGAATTTTTGCAGCTATTTTGCTATTAAACAAGTATAAGATTTTCGTTTTCTCTTCAGATACGGTCAACTTATTGCTCTCACACCAGTCTAATATTCTCCCCATGACCTTTCCTGTTGTATTCCGAAGTTCTGTCAAGTTGTTTCCCCAACATATCACAGTTATATCATCCGCATAAGCAATGATTTCACTGTTTGATTCTGAATAGTTATCCAATAAATCGTTTAGAATAATATTCCATATTGTAGGGGATATAGGCCCACCCTGTGGGGACATCCCTTGCTCAATTTTTTATGGGTTTCATTTGATGAATATCTAAAAATCTCACTCTTCCATTATCAAAGAAAGACTGTAGTAGTTTTATTATTGAAGCTTGAACGTTGTCCTCATCTAGCCTTTTTAGCACCATCGGCCACCATGCATTGTCGAACGCTCCACTTATATCAAATGCGATTATAGCTGTATATTCTTTGTTTTTATGTTCTAGAGCTATTTTGACAATTTCATTTAATGCAGAGATAGTAGATCTTGATCTCTTCTAAATCCATGTTGACGATTGTTGAGCAGTTTCGAGTCTTCATAAAATTTTATTAGTTTGTTGTTAATTATTTTTTCAAATATTTTGGAAATGTTTGAGTTGAGACAAATGGGTCTGTAGCTTTTATAACTTTTCAGGTCTGTTTTACCTGGTTTGGGAATAATTATTACCTCTGATTTTTTCCATTCATCCGGATAATAATTTAAATCTAAGCATTTTTGAAAAGGTTTCACCAGTATTGCAACTATTAGTTGTTTAGTATGTTTTAGCATATTGTTAGAAATATTATCAATTCCAGGCGTTTTCTCTTTGAGTTTAGCTCATCAATTATTCTATTTACTTCATTGGGCGTTATTATTATATTTTTTTTATTATGAAATCCTAGAGTATAGTTCCTTATGTTTATGTGGAAGGTTGTGTCTTCATTATCGCTATAATCGGGGAAAAGGTTGTTCAAAAGTTCCGCTGTCTTCTGGAAACGTTCTTCATCTTTATTCACTTCTAAAATTTCCAAAAATCCCTTTCGGTTAGAACCGTTTTTAATATTTTTGTATACCTGTATAAATTTCCATATGGATTTTTTTATTTGAAGTCCTCTGAGAAAAACCTCAAAGACATTCTATTAGACTTATTTATTTCCCTGACGTATTTGTTTCTTGCACTTTTGTACTGTTGTTGAATACGGATAGAAGGATTTTTGCCCGATAATAGGAGTTACGGAGGTATTTACAATAGCTCTCAAGGCGTGTCAAGTCCGCGTTCCACCATCTGTTTATGTTGTTTTTATTGGTTTGTTTTTTCCTAGTTTAAGTGTATTATATGCTGCTTCAATGAGCGCGTTCGAAAGTTCTTTTACCGCGCTATCGACGTCTTTCCTTGTATTTGCTGTATTTAAAAAGTTTTCAATATTATTTTGATCTATTTTATTGAAATTCTGGCCAAAATTTGACCAGTTCGCCTTTTCTTCACTGAATTTCCATGTAGAATAATTAGTAGCTGTGGTGAAATGTCAGTTGTATGTACTTCATAGATTATTGCAACATGATCAGAGATCTACGATATTTGTTCTGTGTGCCAGTCTCTGATAGCTGCTATTGCTTGTTTGTTAGTCAGCGTCAGATCAATCACACTAGCATTTCGACATGTAGTGGATTTATTATTATGTATGATTAAGTTCGTTTCGTCAATGATGGGGATCAATCTATGCCCGTTGTAATTTTTTGTGGAATCATACCATAATGGCGATCTGGCGTTAAAGTCACCACTTATAATGAGGGGCGTGTTTATAAATGTTTCAGTTTGTGCTCTGAAGAAAGTTTCGTGCTCCTTTCTCATAGAATTGGGGTGAATATAAATGTTTGATAAAGCAATTTTCTTACTTTCTGTTTGTATAATAATGGTTGTGGCGAAGGAGTTAGTAAATTCTTTTATTAATTTAATGTGTAACGCATTGTTTCTAACAATTATTGCTGTATTTATATTTGCGTGGACTGTTCTCCAGATGATATTTTATATTGTTTCCTGGAAAAATTATCTCTTCTTTTATAAGGCTCCTGAATCAGAATTAAGTCTGTGTTTATAAATTTTTTGGATGAACATAGTTCACTTATGCAGGTATTGCTTTTCCTAGCATTTTGTTGAATAATTTTAATTCTATCAGTAGCTGTGTTTCTTCCATTCATATGCATTCAAATGGTGTTTAATTCTTGTTCTCTTCTTCTTGAATTGTTGAGTAGTCGGTACGCTGCATCGTATTTTTTATCTCTCTTTCGTAGTTCGTGCAAGCTTGGGTATTTGGTTTATGACATAAATTTCCGTTCTTAAAATATGGGTGACTGCAGCAATTGCTACATCTTATTATTTCGGAGCAGTGATGCTGTCCTTCCATTACACATTTTACACATTTTTTAATATTTGGGCAGTTTCTGGTCCGATGTCCAGGGTGGAATGAGTAACAATTTTGGCATTGATCAACAAGAACTTTATCCCTAATATCGCACCGTTGGATATCCGTATATATTTTGCCAAGTTTTTAATAATAGCATAGGCCCCCGGGGAGACCCTCAGAACTACATCTTGCTCAGCCTTTACAGATTTAATTGGAAATAAGACCTTGATCTCATTATTTAGCCCAGCAAGTTCTGGGTTCATCTCACAAATTATTGATACCAAATTTGTTATATCTGTTATTTTGTTAATCGACTTAACCAAAATTGTAGTATCTCTTAGTTTTGGCTTATATATTTTGATGATTTGGTTGATTTCGTCAAGCTTCTTGAAGCTTTCAATCAGTTGGTCTATATTCTGATCATTAGGCAGTTTAAGGATCGTCCCTTTTCTTGTATTTTTTATTCTATTGATTCTTGTTTTATTACCCTCTTGTCTAAGAAATTTGATACCCTCATTTCTTGAAGAAATTTGATACCCTCATTTCTGTTATATTATCCTTTATCTGTTTTATTGTTCCCCTTAAATATCCTATATCTTGTTTATTTAATGTTTTCTGACCGTTATCAAATTTATCTGTAAAATATTTGCATAGTTCATCCAATCGTTCTACAATTAGAGAATTCTCTCATTTCCAAATTTTACATATTTAATAATAAAACTTCTAAAATTCAAACAGCAATTGCCGATCAAAAGTCAATATTATTTTCGATTTAAGCTATTTATATATAATATGTTATCTTTATAACAGGCAAGGAAGAAGTTTTATAAACAAAACTTACCGGAGTTGGCAGAGCCAAGCGACGCACGTCCGACGTCTCTGATGAGATATAATAAAATTCACAAACGTGACAATATATAAATAGATATATCTTTTTTCTTATTTTTTCTCTCTTTCTCTTGTTTATCTTCTCATTGGGTGCCAGTGTTCTTAGCGAGGATTTGCGCTTTGTTGTTATAGTTTAATGAAGATGAATACAAAATATACCTCTTAGTTCTATATATTTGTTTTTTATATATGATGGTCGATTTTGATAACAATACAGTGGACCCTCGGTTTACGAGCACCTTGGAGTACGAGCTTTTCGCAGTACGAGCAAAATACACTGGTGTCCAAAAAATAAGAAACTTAACCAATATTGAAATTTCTCAAAAGCTAATTTATTAACAAATATAAAATTTAGTACACAAATAGTTTAAACTATGGAGAATTTGACTAGCTATATGAAAATAATAAAAAATATTTGAAATTATGAAATATGCAAATTATTACCAACATACCCAAAGCTAAGGTTCCAGATCTTAAAGAAATAAGATATCAATAGGGAGTATGATCACCTCTAACAGCTATCAAGGTCTCACAGCGAGCACTCGTACTGTTTACCAGGCTTTGGAGGAGGTCCAGGGGTAGTAAACCCCACTCCTCCAATAGAGCAGTTCTTAGCTCAACGAGGGTTTTGGGAGAGGGGTGACGAGCTCCAATACGCCTCCCTAGAGCATCCCACACATGCTCTATTGGATTCAGGTCCGGAGATCTGGCTGGCCAATCCATCCTTCGAATATTCTCATTGTGGAGATATTCATTGACTAGCCTAGCCCTATGCGGACGAGCATTATCGTCCATAAAAAATAAATTGTGACCAATTTGATCTCTATAAGGTCTTAGATAGGGCTCAAGGATCTCGTCCCTGTACCTTTGGGCAGTTAAAGTGCCCCCAGAAAAAATGTGGAGGGGTGTGCGTCTGCTAGAACTGATGCCAGCCCAGACTAAGAGACTGCCCCCTCTAAAACTCTCTATTTCCCTGATGTTACTGGGATGATAGCGGGTTCCAGGCTCCCTTCAGATGAAAACTCGTCGAGAATCTGTGTTTAAACTAAATCTTGACTCGTCACTGAAGAGAACATTGGCCCACTGATCATGAGTCCAGGCGTGATGTTCCAAGCACCAATTCAAGCGGGCTCTCCTGTGAGCAGAGGTTAAAGGGATACAGACCATTGGTCGTCTTGCATAAAGAGCACCTTCGTGAAGCCTTCGGTAAACAGTTTGTCTTGAAATTCTCGTTCCAGTAGCACTTGAGAGTTCATTAGAGAGTTGAATAGCTGTCATCTCCCTATGGCGCTTGGCAGTTACGACCAGATAACGGTCTTCAGAGGTAGCTGTTTTTCTTTTTCTACCAGAACCTTCTTTTCTTTTGATGGTTCCTGTCTCAATGAACTGTTTCCATATTTTGCTGACCACAGATTTATTCACATTTAGCCATTTTGCTACTTCAACTTGTGATTGCCCTGCCTCCATTCTTCCAACAGCTCTCCATTTTAAATCATCTGCTAAAATTTTTCGTAAACTCATAATTAACTAAGGATTAAATAAAATTATAATTGGACACTTCTTAGATGGGGTAAACGACACACCAAATAGCACACTTATAAAGACAAGCAAAAATTTGCATATTTTCAATTTTACCGAATCGAATGGTTGCGATAAATAAATTCTACGACTTAAAATACCTAATTAAATTACTTTTTAGCTTTTAGCGTTGTATATTTTAAAACATATCATTAAAAAACAAAAGTTTCCTTTTTTTTGGACACCAGTGTATTTTGAAAAATTTTACCTCGGATTACGAGTGAAATTTCGCATTACGAGCAACTCGTGATGGTTGCCCGTAATCGTGATGGATGAAAATTCACTGGGATCCCTCCCTTCAGATCAGATTCGGGAAATATGTAAAATGTGGGAAACTGTGCAATTGTTTGTAGCAAGAAGAATTGCCCGAGTTTCAATTATTAAAAATAAGAAATTAGTTTCGCACTACGAGCGTTTTGGAGTACGAGCATGGCTCTGGAACGGATTATGCTCGCAAACCGAGGGTCCACTGTATACCTAAAAAGGTTTAAATATTTATTTATATTTAGTTTTAGCGTCTATGAAAGAATTCAAGTCATTTTTCAGGGGGTCGATGGAAGGATGGTCTAAACTATTGGTTTTCGACCGCTACGACCCGGGATCGAATCCCGCATTGGGCACTTCATTCTGATTTAAAAAAAAAATGCTCCAATGACCCCCGATTCTTGCAAAAGTCCAACCCCACCAGCGAGTGCAAGTAACCAAACAGGGTTCTGCTACATTTGTAAGTGCAAAGTCGAACTGATTTTCACATGTGTAGACATGTGGTGCACTTACAGTATAAGCAGTCGCCTACTTCTACCCACTATGATTATCATGGCCTGAACCACGTGTACTAAGGATAAGAAATAAAAAGTCATTTAAATCTGCCTCTTTCTGTTTTCTGTACTGTAAAAGTCCGATGTTCGATGAAAAGATGCCTAGCAACCAGCACACCATGACCTCAGAACACTGGGGTCATTAATCTGGAAGGATAATTTAGATTACTCTAGAAACTCTTGTAAATATTTTGGTCTCATTTTATTCTGGACTTTAAAACAATTACCTTGGTACCATGGCTACTATTGATGTATATAGAGGACTATTCGTTTTCTATTGAGGTTTATTTCAATACTCAGATAAATACAGGAAACATGGTTCTTGATGTATTGTCAAACTATTTGACGAATAGAAACCCTTTAGGGTATTTCAATTAGCCGGATTTTTTTTTGTTTTGTTTTAATTTGTTTAGAGCGCACAAAATGATCTTTCACGCAATGGGATTAGGCAGACCTAGCCATGTTTGTAGACAAAGGGACTCGAAGGGTTCTTTCCGAGTTAGTTGTCTGAATACCCCTCAAAGCGTCCTCTATGTTCGGTATTTTTTTGCTGGTCCTTCGTACACCTTGGATCCCTGTAGCTGCGACCATTCAAGAATGAAAGTTTTGGTGTAATTTGTTGTGTTTGTTTATCTTATATTTTAGCTTATTCGGCTTTGAGAATAAGTGCCAAATTTGTTTGTGTGTGCATATACGTGTTTGTATGCGAGCGTGTTTGTATATGCAGTGCGTGTTTGTATGTGCTTGCGTTTGCTTGTATGTGCATGTGTATGTTTGCATATGTGTGCTAGTGTGTGTTTGTATGTATGTGCGTGCATGTGTTTGTATGTGCGTGTGCTTGAATGCTCTTGCTTGTGTGTTTTTATGTGAGTGCTAGTGTGTATTTGTATGTGCGTGTGTTTATTTGTATGTACTTGCATGTGTGTGTCTGTATGTGTGTGTGGGTATGCTTTTTTGCGCTTGCGTGCGTGTTCTTGGATGCGTGGAAGTGTGGGTGTTTGTATGTGTGTGCGCGTGTGAGCTTGTGCGTTTTCGTGTGAGTTTATCTGAATACGCACGCATGTCCGTGTATTTAGACGTAGTACTTTGTGTGTGTGCGTGCTACTCTGAAACTTTGTAAATTTAACATTCGGAATATTGATAAAGTTTAAAAATAGACTCTAATTTATTATCTCTGTTGAGACATAACATTACAATAAAACGGGTAGATTGGAGAATAACCTCTCGAAACATTGTATTTGTAAAAATAAAAGAAAATGTTTTTATTTTTTATATATTGATCCAAAATAAATATTAATTATATATTATATATTACAATAAAAAATAAAACATCTAAATTCCTAGAAAAACGTTGAGTTTATCTCTACCTTCAATATGTGGTTCTGAAAATTTACTTTTTCAAAATATTGAAAATTATTAAATTTGAACGCATACATTACATATTGGCTTCTAAGAAAAATAGCATCCAGCTATTTCTTTATATCTGTTTCTGAAGCTATGATATTTAAGAAGAAAATTAATATAAACCAAATTATTCCTAGAAACTATTTAAACATTATATATATATTTTTAAAATGTCTATAAAAACAAATACCAAGGTTTATATTTAATTTGAATCTCTAGAATCATCAACAAAATTCACCAAATAAGCCACATAAATGTTCTATATTAACATATATTATTATTTCGGGTGAATCTGGTCCCCTTTCTCAATCAAAAATTCCTCCAAGACCATAGTCTGTTGTAAGACGTTGTTGCTTTGATGTTCTACTTAATGGGGATTTTCGTGGGTAAATTTCCCGGCTGGTTTCTACTTGCCTTCCACATCCAAATTCTGTTGATTTAATACAAGGTTGTACTAGGTTAATCCTCCTTTAGAAGCCGTTTCCAACTTCACGTGCAAGCAAGTGTTCTCTTCCATTTTCTTTTATTTTTACAAATCCAATGTTTCGAGAGGTTATTCTCCAATCTACCCGTTTTATTGTAATGTCATGTCTCAACAGAGATAATAAATTAGTCTATTTTTAAACTTTATCAATATTCCGAATGTTAAATTTACAAAGTTTTTCAGAGTAGTACACACACACAAAAAGTACTATGAGGATGGAGTTCGATACTTATATGGCCACCTCCTAGTGATTCGCTTTAGACCTTTGTCACCCTGCGAGGCGCCAGGTGGATGACTCAATGAGATGCTATTTTGATTAAATTATGTCCAGCTATATCAGAATAGTCGTTTTATGATGGCGCAGTATTCTAAAGAGCGCGATAGTGAAGTAATGGATGGTTCGGTATTCAAGATAGGTCGATAATAGAGGTTCAGTCAGTTGTATAATCAACAGTAAATTTCAAAAGGCTATACAGAGCTTCTTAAGGTCAAAAGAAGAGAGGAAAGGCGTGAGGCGTTAATACCGAAAAAATAAATTGTTAGCTTTAAACAAAAGGACAACAATTCTATGGATGCTTTGAACGGCTGAGGTTTTTGCGTTACGATCAGAGTCGTTATCGAAGCTTCATTCTGCTAGCCATAAATAGTATTCAGCCAAATGTCACTTATAGATATTCATATTGCTCGGTCCTTTGGTGTGTCCTTACTTTTATTGAATTAACGTATTATATTTTCTGTTCCAAAATAACTTTATTAGGTATTGCTCAAAAATATAAACCTAGCTTATGTTATTTACAATGAATAATATGAACAGGTTCTTCACACATAAAAACAAAGTGTCCAAAGCGGGATTCGATCCCGGTTCATGGCTGTCGTAAATCGACGGTTTATATCGCTGGCCAGCGACTTATTGCATTATTTTTGTATTATATTTTGGCTATATAATTGAAGGAAGATTGATCGATTTACCTACAGGTTTATGGAGATAGTTGTATCCTAATGCCGCGTTTTCCCACCGTTAGATGTCCAAGAATGTCATCTCTGGTCAGATGGTGACAGTAACAAAAGGCTGGTGTATGTACCACCCTTCCATCACTGCACATATTATATTTTCTTTTATAGAGCTACCATAGACAATTTTATAATTGAGATAATTGTTATCTTAACATGGTACATTTTCTTGCGATGGATAACCGGTGCTATGACATTATCTTACCTATCTTTTGATATAACCCGGACTCCTAGATCATTTAACATTAAAAAAACACACACACACACATTCACAATAAAAATAAAGTTCAGAAAAAAAAAAGTTATGTATAAACGCGTATCGGGATTTTGTTAGTTTTTCCAGAAAAATAATGTTTTTTATTTGAAAACGCTTTCCTCTAAAAAGAACAAACATATTATTACTTTTCATCGCTAATTTTTCAAGAGTCCTACAGCACAAAGAAGTTTGGCCAATCGCCTAGGACTATTTCAGTGAACAGCAAGTCACATTATCATCAAAATTTTGAACCATCAACAACATCATAAACCGCGGGAATTTTGCTTCAACGCTAAGCATGTTAAGGAACGCTTCGCCACGGTCATCAAAGTGAAGGGAAGCTTCTTGTCACGGTATAAATAGCAATAGGTAGTTACCTTAGATGAATCATGGATCTACTTGGATGACTTCAACAAATTTCCAGGCAATTTTTATAGAGAAAAAGGAAACTCTGGCAGAAATGAATATTGGAAGGCATTGTAAAAGATTCTGTTCATATGGTTAAAGTCATACTTCCAAGCCATACTTCTTAAAGCCCTACTTCCAAGTCCCCGAGGTCCTGGTATTAATAAATGGAAGTTAAAACTATTTTCCTCTAGTCTAATCAAATAATACAACAACAACAACAAAAAGCCTTTACCGAGGACCTCTCGTCCTATATAGGATTCGCCAGTTTACAGAGTAATTGAAGAGAAGAGAACTAAGAATACAGAGAGAAACCTATATGTAGTAGGTATAGTATAGTATTTTCTACACTGTGACTATATACAACCTAATCAAATAATTTGATGCGTCTTCAAAATATTTCTGTGGTTTCGTATACTAAACGCGCAAACACATTAGAAGGCCTTTGGAAAGTCAGCAAAGAAGTATGGCAAGAACTTCCCTTTACGTCCTCCGTAAAAGTTCGTTACAGTGGAAACTGAATCGTATAGAACCTAGGTTATCATATAGATCCCCTGAAATATGATGGTCCAAGTGGCTTAAATAAACAAAATTCTAATTTGATATCTTTCAATTTTATCTTACTCAACTACCTGTATATATAAATATATTTTTGACACCATTCTCAATAAATTATTTAAGAATAATTTATTTTGAGAGAGAGATATTTATTAATACAAGTATATTACTTGTTTAAAAGTATATTTAATAATACAATTACAAAACTTGTATATTTTGAGAATTCATTTAAAAACATAATTTCAAAAATAGCCAAAAAATATTATTTTAAATATAGAAAACAGTAAAAACTTGATTAGAAAATTTCTCATTCTATAAACATGGCATCAGAAGATATTTTAAAAATCATTATAACAGCCTGATCCAACACATGCTTTACTCTCTTAGCTCCTTTTTTACGTTTTATTCAGCTTACGTACTTTTCGCCTAAAATACTCTCTCATTGATACACAAGAAGTAATCTATATTCACCTATAGGGATAGATTGTTAGCACAGTTTGTACCACGCTGACGAGAGCTAGCAACACAGAACTCGTTGGCTGAACAAAATATTTTAAACTATTATTCTGGAACAATATTAATCAAAATTGATTTGATATGTATTCCGATATACAAGGTTGTCCCAAAGGTTCGTAAACACTTGCAAAAATTTTTGACATACTAATATTATTCGCGTTATGTATAAATTAATTGTATTATGCATTATTATGTATTCGCCGTAATAATATTACAACAACAACAGCAACAAAAAGCTTTATTAAGACCTTTTAGTCTTATACAGATTCTCCAAGCAGAAATGTAGGATAAATGCAGGAATAACAGTAATAGTACCTTAATGATAATATGATATTTATATACAGGAAAAATTATATAAAGACAATCAACCGTAATAATATTGTTCACCAAGTAATAAGAAAAACGTTTTAAGAAAAAGACGAACTTTTGGGACAACCTTATATGATGAAAGTCATCAGTACTGTTCATTTTCTTGATCGTGGGATGTTTTTTTTTTCATAAATCGATATAGTTTCAGGATGTTTTTCATGCGATAGTTCTCGGCATTGTGTTAAAGACCGACCTTTGTCAATAGGGCACAAGAACCCGCCCTACTCCACTCTAAAAAACGACACCCACCCCCTGCTAAGGGACAATCGATTATTTAAAAAGAATGTCAACGGTCACCTTGATGACATCATGGTAGGTCACCGGCTTTTGAAGGAACAATGAAAGAATCTTATGTGAACAATAGCTCATGCCAATAACACATTTTTTCTATTATTTTGTATAAATATATTCTTGATATTATACATAGTATCTGCCCGTTGAAGAGAATAATATTTGCTCAAAAGCTTGAAAAAAACAAAATTAAAGCTCTTTACCTGAATTTTATTGTTCCTTTTTCAATGAAAGAATTTGTTGAAAGCCTTTTTAAACCTATTTTTCTTTTTTTTTGTGGCTTATTTTTTTCTTATAAATTTTATATTATTATTGTTTTAAATTGGTATGATAATTCATAGTGATAAATTCTCTCTCTCTCTCTCTCTCTTGGGAATAAATCTTTAAAATTATTTATTAAACATATTTTCAATGAATATCTACTTCTTGATTCTTCGATGTATATAATCCAATGGGTTAATTTCACATTTTTAGATAACTTGTTGGGGTCAGTCTGTTTATACTCAGATTATGATATCAAAATATAAACAAAGAGAAAAAAAGAAATTGGTCAAATCTTTTAAAATATATTCTTACGAGTTTTTTTCTCCTATTATATATATATAATATAATTTTGCCCCCCCCCAATATATAATTTGTTAATTTTATTAATTTCTTATTGTTTTTTATATAATTTTTACAAATATATTCTTATATATCCCGGTGTAAGCAATTTTTGTCATTACTACATAATATATGTATTCTTATTAGTAGGGTTCGGTGGAAGGATGGTCTAAACCGTTGGTTTTCGACCGCTACGGCCCGGGTTCGATTCCCGTATTGGACACTTTTTTTATATAAAAAAAAAATTGCTCCAATGGCCCCCGATTCTTGCAAAAGTCCAACCCCACCAGCGAATGCAAGTAACCAAACGGGGCTCTGGCACATTTGTAAGTGCAAAGTCGAACTGCTTTTCACATGTGTAGACATGTGGTGCACTTACAGTAAAAGCAGTCGCCTACTTCAACTCACCCTGATTATCATGGCCTGTACCACGTGTACTAGGATATAAGCAAAAAAAAATTCTTATTAGTTAGTAATAGAATCCCAAAAAAATAGCAAATTGAAAATGTAAAATTTGAATGTACGATATGTTAATAATGACATCTATATGAGTATTTCTGTTTTTATTTTTAAATTAATGACATACACTCATGGAAAAACTTAAGGAAGTGGAAAATATTTTATGTAGCCGGTCGTCTATTTATTTAAAGAAGACAAAGAATTTTTTTTTTTACACTTGGTTATCTCGTGTGTCTTAAATGAAGGTCACTGTGTATCAAATATCTTTCAGAGTTATTGTCTGAATCCCTATATGCATACTGAAAGGTACAACTTCCTAAGTTTTGTCCATTAGTGTATATTAAAAAGAAAAAACTTTAAATTTCAAAATAAACAACATATGCTGTGGATCACCAAAGGTACTACAAATTTGTATTTAAACCAAATTTCACAATATAAAAAAGGGGCAATTCACCTTTTGTTCGCTTTGAGAACATAAATAACACAGTAAGATGAATGTTTGTAAATGTTTTATGATGCAAATATCTATATTTCTTATGTATAAACAGCATTAATGTTATGGCTTTAATACATCTCAAAGTATTTTTGGGAGCTATTGGAGAGAGTAGAGTAAAAAGTAAAAGTACCTTTGTAAATTTAATTACCATCTATATCAGTGTCGGGCAACCTTTTTCGAGTTGCGGCGCACTAAGCTTAATTTCTTTTTTTCGCGGCGCACCTGTGAGAATTTCGTAACAAAAATATTTTTTTCCTTTTTTAACCAACAGATTTTACGGTGTACAAAACTTATTGTGTGAATGTGTGTGTGTTTTACAACATGCAAAAAAAATGAAGAATTACTACAGCAATACTTTGACGAAAACTCCGAATAAATTTTTAAAATAAATTTGTAATTTTTTTTGTTTTCTTTTTTTTTTTAAGCTTTGTAGCTTTGCGTCTCTATTAATAAACAGCTGTGACAAAGATTGTAAATGACGGTTAAGTTTGGACATATTATTTTAAAAATTAGGTATTTTCCCGCAGTATGTATTCAATTGTACAACGAATCACAAGTTTTACGAAGGAGCTTCTTTAATAAAGAAGCTCCTTCGTAAAACTTGTGATTCGTTGTACAATTGTATCAATTATACGGAGTTTACCTGTAGAAAAAGTATGTATTCAACTTTATTAAATAAAGTTGGTTTCGCGGATTGTTTTTTTTAACTTATGATTTTAAATAGGTACGTACCTATTTGCATTTTTATTTTTTAATAATGGCACGTGCCAGTTATGTACGTCAAGATTATGTACATACGTTATATGAAATATAAAATTATGCAAACTGTTGTAATTATAATACCAAAATAAGTTTTATATAAAATAAAATTTGCTTTTTTTTAATTTTATTTTTTATATGAAAATTTTTGAAAAAAATTATTAAAATTGAATAAAAATTATAAAAAATATTTTTTTTAACATTATTTTTAAATTTAACCAAAAGTTCTAAATACCTACAAAAATGTTCGCGGCACACCTAGAATTCTTCGCGGCACACCAGTGTGCCACGGCACACCGGTTGCCCGACACTGATCTATATCAATAAAACTATAATAATTAATTTTTAGGCAATGTATTTCTTTTTATCTCTACAGATCTTAATGCAATCTCTTATCATTGCAGTAAGGTCTTAGAGATAAAAAAGAATTACATTGCCTAAAAATTAATTATTATAGTTTTAAAAAGTATTTACTATGAATGGACCGACGCCAAGTAATTATATTATGTATTATTATGGATTCGCCGTAATATTATTCACCAAGTAATAATAAAAACAACGTTTTAAGAAAAAGACGAACTTTTGTGACAACTTTATATGATTAAAGTCATCAGTACTGTTCATTTTCTGAATATTTCTTTCCATTTATTTTTGTAAAAGTTTTATAGTATTATTAAATTAAAATGTATAGTATTATTTGCCCGTTGAAGAGAAAAATTTGCTCTAAATCTTGTAACACCTCAAAATAATGAAAGAAACTATTTTTACCTAAAAGCTAGTTTGACTATTCAAATATTTTATGGATAGCTACCGCTCGCATAAATGATTTATAAAAGAATCAAGTTTTACAAACTGTGTTAAAGAACATACTCGATTCACTAGTTTCATCAACTACGTGATACGGCATCTGTTTAAAATTTAGAATTTAGTAAAAAAAGACAATTTCTAGAATGTCTATAAAAACTCTCAGACATTGTAACATAAGAAAGGAACTCTGCTTAAAAGCTAGTGTTGTCCTTATTCAAATATTTTCTGGGTAAGTATATACAGTGCAAACTATGTTAAAAGAACATACTCGACTCACTTATTTAATCAACTATGTTATACGAGCATCTATTTAACATTTAGAATTTAGTAGAAAAAGCACTTTCTAGAATGTCTATAAAAACTCTCAGACATTGTAACATAAGAAAGGAACTCTGCTCAAAAGCTAGTGTTGTCCTTATTCAAATATTTTCTGGGTAAGTATATACAGTGCAAACTATGTTAAAAGAACATACTCGACTCACTTATTTAATCAACTATGTGATACGAGCATCTATTTAACATTTAGAATTTAGTAGAAAAAGCACTTTCTAGAATGTCTATAAAAACTCTCAGACATTGTAACATAAGAAAGGAACTCTGCTCAAAAGCTAGTTGTCCTTATTCAAATATTTTCTGGGTAAGTATATGCAGTGCAAAGTATGTTAAAAGAACATACTCGACTCACTTATTCCATCAACTATGTGATACGAGCATCTATTTAACATTTAGAATTTAATAAAAAAAGCACTTTCTAGAATGTCTCTAAAAACTCGCGGACATTGTAACGATGTGCAAAAAGACCGCCCTTATTTCATCTCTCGATAGAAAAAGGTTGGAAGTCCTAAATATATCTCTGATTAGAAGACCATTCTGTCAGTTCAATTGAAGGTCGGTACAGGATCTCTCCTGACAATTAGCTGACAGTCATTTGGACAAATGACCAGTCATCTGACAGACCACCCATTACCCTTTCACGACACAGAGTGGACAGTGAGTGGCGTTGTCACAGGAGATTTTGTCGCGCCTATCTGCGAGAGTGAAGAAACAAAGGACAAAAGATCCTCGTGTTCCATGGCAATAATAGGGAGGAAATGAAGGATCTTCTTATGGCACAGAATTAGAAATCTAAGATTGTCATTTGTCTAATGTTATCGTTCTATGTATCGGTGTCATTAAAGGACATTTTCCTGTGGTCGACAGTTAGTTGTATTCCATTTTTATCTTCTCACTTCCTTCTTTCTTCCCCAATTAAATAATCCCTTTATAAATATATCACTCTTTCTATTCCAGATCACAGCTAGGATATCCGCTTTATTTCCCTTTTTAATAAGTTCCTATTTCCATGTTCACATCGTTTTCCTTCTTTTTTTATTATTGGAAGTGTTTCTGTAACGTAGAAGACACAATTTATTTTGATTCTTTTACGAGAAGTTATATGTTGAGGTTAAACGATTGTAAATATCCGCGTTTTTTAATTTAATTTTTATTTTTTCTTTTGATTGAACTTATCATATAATTGCGTGTACGAAACTATAATTTTCTTTGAATTTTTCCATGGAAACCAGCGCCGAAAATAATGAAAATACCAAATCATGACATGCGTATTAGTGTCCTTATAACCGCTAATATACATATATGAGATTTAATATATTGTCACACACACACACACACAAAGCCTTTATTAAGACGTTAGTCTTATACAGATTCTCCGTACAAGGTGCAATAACAGGAAAAGAGCAGCACAGGAAACCATTAGTTCCGCAACTATATACAATTATTAGTAATAAGGAAAAGTAAGATTTAATATGAGAGGTCGACGCCATCGCCCCAAGTCTTCAATTTCATAAGCGCGGAGCAGAAATAGGGACTAAGTTATTTATTTCGCCATAAATATAGCATCCAGACACAAAAAGAAGGTCTACTCCAGCACAGCCATCCATATCACCTGCTCCGCAATCTCATCGTCGACCAACACGATGGCCCCTCGATGTTTCGTCATCATTCTGAGGTGTAAGAACAATAGCTTCCAAGTTATCTTTTCTCCCTCTTTACACCTACTGCCTTGTAAAAATTATATAGGGCCTGAGCAACTAGTCTACTTGTTTGGGCACTGGTTAACATCGTTTGGATTGACCTAAGTTGGTTGGTGTCTACCGTTGAAAAGAATGTCCTTCTCTCCTCGCTAATATCTTGGCATTCATAGATATAATGAGATAGTTCAGTTCCATATTTTCTTTGTAGAGATCACAAATCTTATCACCCTCCCTGAAAATGTTTGTATGGTTTTCCATGAAAAACGAATATAGTATTCTCTGTTGTGCGATATAGCGTTTTACTGGGAATGGAAAGTTGCTAAGTAAATAGTTTTCAATTCGGAATGAACTGTGTATATACTTATAGTGAGGGTAGAATTTAGAATTCTCTATTTTTTCCTGGTCACTTTGAACAGATTTTTCTATTGCAATTTTAGTTATTAATGGTATTTCTTGCCGGATAATCCTTGCATCGTTGCAGTTAATTAACCAATAAAATCCTGTTGAGTTGAGTATGTTGGCCAAACTTTCCGCAAGTTCAATATATATATTTCTATTTTTTGATATCTCATATAGTTGAGCTAAGCATATATAGGGGAGTCGGCTGCTGTTCATTTTTAGAATTCTAAGCCAGAACCCGAGTGTAAGTTTCAGCACCGTAACTCCCAGTGACGTTCTTCCGCACTCCATACGTAGAATAAAACCAGGAATATATCTGGGTAAATTTAAAAGTCTCCGTAAAAAATTGTCTTGTACCTTGTCAACCAAGTATTTTTGGTTGTTTGCCCAAATTGGAGCTGCGTAGAGCAAGGTTGACAGAGCCATTGAGTCTAGAAGCTTGAGTGAGGATCTGATAGAGTTGATTCTTGTTAATATATTGTCTTATAATGAAAACAAACGTTTCACCATATCATATCCTGAAATTTTAAAAGTTTAGCCTTCTTTAAAACATAGTTTAATTCTCGATTAAGTATAGTTTAACTCTAAATGAACACGGTTTGGAGAGAGAGATTAAAAAGGTCTGGTTTATGCACAAAATAGATTTAGTTCATCTCATGAAGATGTCTATATATATCGATTGAAAAACCCTGTACGATTTATAAATGAATAAAACAAAGCTTCAAGGGCTGCGTATCTTTATTAGAACGAATATAATACGAGCTTTCGGGCACATACGCCCTTCTACAGGAATTAATGAAACAATAATCCAACTAGTTTGAAATAGGATTTATATACACGTAACTATTGTTTTGCATATCACGCGCAATTTGAAAAATATTAGAATGTTTAAATTTACATGCAGGTGTAATGATTTGGAAAAACTAATTCTATTTAATATGAGATAATATGATACATTTTGGTTAAGGCAATCTGTATATAAAATACAAAATAAGATTGCCTTAACCAAAATGTATCATATTATCTCATATTAATTAGAATTAGTTTTTCCAGATCATTACACCTGCATGTAAATTTAAACATTTTAATATTTTTCAAATTGCGCGTGATATGCAAAACAATAGTTACGTGTATATAAATCCTATTTCAAATTAGTTGGATTATTGTTTCAATAATTCCTGTAGAAGGGCGTATGTGCCCGAAAGCTCGTATTATATTCAGTGCTGTAGTGGAGGGTATACGGGGTATACGCCGTATACCCTATGCTTTTAAAATTTAGATAGCGTATACCTAGTGGTTTTACTTAAAAATAGCGTATACCCTATGATTTTGTTCAAATTTTTTATTAAAAATTTATTATTTTCTTTCTTTGTAATAGTAAAAAAAAATGATAAAAATTGTACTAAAAAATTGCAAAAAATTTTAAATTAACAATTCACACAAAATATTTCATTCATTTAGTAAAAATTTCTTGGGAAAAATATATCAACTATATTCAAATTAATAATCAAACAAGCCTCCTTTAACGAAAAACGGAAAACGAATATAACCGAACCTTTAATTTTTGAAAATGGTAATTTTGTTTAAAAAACCACAATGAAATGAAAACTTTAAACTTTCCTAATATTTAAAAGTTATTATGTTTGCTTAATAGAAAATATGTTAAAAAATTAAAGTTTAAATAAAAATAAAGTTATATTTACTGATGTTAAAATCATTTACAAAAAAAAGTAAAAACGACTTCTTCAAGATAGATGTTCTCTTATTACCAATGCTGTATTTATCCAGCAGTGATGTAAACTAATACATAAACAATTTGGTTTTCGATTTAAAACGATTTTCTTCTAATTCTATACAATTGAAAATATATTTGAATTTTATCAAATACTCTTCTTTAACTAAAGTTGCTATGGTAACCATGCTAAACTACGTTATTGTGGACGTTAATTTTGCATATTCTTTAGTTTATTTGAAGTTAGCAAAAGCTGTTGACAAAATAACATTGATTTTCAAAAAATATATAATTTTGAAAACTTCTTTAAGTAAGTTTATTGATACTGGCTTAAAAGCTTATTTAAATTGTTTTTAATTGTTGATGAAATGTTGGAGTTTGTTTTTTAAAAAAATAAATAAAATAAAGATTTTATTCAAAACAAATCGATTAAGTAAGTATCTAAATTTTGTTAATGTTAAAATAAGTGAAATTTAAATTTTCTGTACTTATACTAGCTTTCGAAAATAACTCTTCTGTTTAATTATGGACCGCTGGTTGAAGACAGGAAATTTATGTACTAAAAGAAGTTTGGAGGTAGAAGAAGATGCAGAAAAGAATGAACTAGAAGAAGCTGTTAAAAGAAATAAAAACACTGTTGGTACTTCAAATGCAAGTACTATCTCAAAAAGAGCTGATATATTGATCAATAGTTCACCAGAGAAAATGAATGACCAGGATTCCAAATTTGAAGTTTGGAATGATTCCCAATATATTCAATTTAAGGAAAAGTATCCATGGCTTTCAATTTCCAAAGGTAGACTCGGATGTAACATTTGCGCAAGTGTTAAAACTTTAGGGGCTGCAAAAAGTGAAAGAATTCATATTTCACCAGAATGGAGTAACTACCTAATAGAAGCAGCAGGAAAAGATCGGGCAAGCAAATTATCAAACATTCGAATGAAAATTAAAAAGCATTGTGAGTCTGAAGCTCATAAAATAGCTGAGAATATTAAGAAAGACAGAAAAAAAATAAATTAGAAGAATATGCAAACAATATGAACATTGAAGTAGAAAATGAAAATATTAAGCTTTTTAGAACTGCTTATAATATCGCTAAAACAAATAGACCATATTCTGATTATGAAAATCATATCACGTTACAAACATTAAATGGCATTAAATTAGGATCTACTCTTCACTCCAGATATTCTGCTACACAAATAATAAACCATATAGCCTGCGAAATGCGGAAAATGCTTGTTGCGAAGATTTTGTCAACAAATTCAAAAATTACTATACTAATTGATGAATCAACAACCTTAAGTAATAAATCAACTTTGGTCATTTTCTTGAAAGCATATTTAGGAGGAGAAAGTATTGATTATATTTTCTTTGATTTGTGTGAATTACAATGCCAAGACTCAGAAAATATTGAAAAAGAGCTTTTGAATACTTTGTATAAACATGGGTTGAACGAAGAATATTTAAAAGAAAATTGGATAGCAATTGCGACTGATGGGGCAAGTGTCATGGTAGGAAGACATTCGGGAGTCGTAACTCGACTTAAGCAAAAGTTTCCAAAACTTTTTGCATGGCACTGCCTCAACCATAGATTAGAGCTTTCTGTTGGCGATACTATCAAAGAAGTCCGCGGAGTCAACCATTTTAAAGCTTTTATGGACAAACTGTATTCATTATATAGCCAATCTCCCAAAAATTGTCGTGCTCTGGAGGAAGCTTGCCATGAATTAGGAACAAGATTTGCTAAAGTGGGTCGAATTTTAGGAGTACGATGGATTTCAAGTAGTTTTAGAACAATAAAAACCGTCTGGGAGTCATACGAGTCATTGCACCATCATTTCAAATCATCAACATATCTCGATTCCACATATCAAGGGTTATTAAGAAGATTGGAGAGTCCAGAATTTATATTAGATTTAGGTTTAATGTACGACACGCTTCAGGAAATGTCAATGTTGTCTTTAGAGCTGCAGTCTAGAACAACTACTTTACAAAAGGCGGAACATATAATAAAGAGAACAATTAGAGTCATAGAAAGCTTCAAAACATCACCAGGAGAAAAAAGCTTGCTAGCTCTTGAAGCGGCAGAAAACTTAGTTTTTAGGAGCGTAACATTAGTTCCCAATGCCAAAATTATTCCGATTGATAGAAAAAAAATTATTCTAAGTATAATAGAAAAGTTAAAATTAAGGTTGTGTACAGAATCAAATGAAGATAATGAGCAATTAATTAAGGATATTTCAGCTCTAGAACCAAACAATTTTGACGCAGAATATGTTCGATATGGAGAGGTCGAAATGAGACGTATTTGTCGAAGGTTTAACTTAGATGAAATGAAATGCATTAACGGCTTGAGAGATTTTGTTGATGATAAAAACAATGTTCCCGAAACACTTTAACCATTTTTCAGGGCAATTTCAACATTGCCCTGTTCAACAGCTGAATGTGAGCGAGGTTTCAGCCTGATGAATGATATAATAACAAACTTGCGGACTTCTTTGCTAATATCAAATGTTTCGAACTTAATGTTCATAAATTCAAATGGACCACCAATCGAAATGTTTCAGCCGAAAAAATACGTTCAATCATGCCTTTTACATCATAGATCATCTACTGACACTAGATCAAGAGTTTGTGCCAGAAAAAATACAGATGCATCTCGGCAGTCATTATGGGACATTTTTATGTAAAAGTTGTATGTAATATTTTACGTCTTTTTTTCAAATAAAAATATAATTAAAAAAAACCTTGTTTATTTTTACGAAAAATTTATATTCTCAAGCGTATACCCTATGCTAATTTTACGACTACAGCACTGATTATATTCGTTCTAATAAAGGATACGCAGCCCTTGAAGCTTTGTTTTATTCATTTATATGTCTATATATATTTAATTTATATTTTAAAGAAGCATAGTTTAAGTTTTTAAAGTATATTTTGGATCCTAAAAAATTATAATTTGATTCCTATAAAAATCTGACTTAGCTTTTAAAGAGATCTGGTTTAGATTCTAGTATATTTGAATTACCATGTATATAGAGTTCTGGTTTAGCTTCTTATGAGAATTGCTTTTTCTTCTAAAGATATTTGTTTTATCTTCTAAATAAATTTCTGGTTGTGTGAGCTTCTAAAGGAATTCGGTTGTTCGACGGTACATATACTAAAATTGGAACGATACAGAAAATATTAGCATGGCCCCTGTGTGCAATGATTACACTCTAGCTTAGCTCCTAAATAAATCTGACTTATTTTTTAAAGAGGTCTGGTTTAGCTTCTAAAAATATTAAGTTCAGCTTTTAGATAAAGAAGACTAGTTTATCTGCCAAAATGTTTAATTTAGCTCCTAAAGAGGTCTCTTGTTCAGTAAATAAGACTAGATCGATAAAAAGCCTAACTCAATAAAAATAACTCTAATTTAACTCTAATAATATATTATTATAATAACTCTAGTTTGGAAGATGTCTATTTTAGCGCCTGAAGAAGAATTGTTTAGTTCTTGAAGAATACTAGTTTGGCTCCTAAAGCGATCTAGTACAGAGTTCCAACTGAGATTTAGTAAATACTAGACGGGTGGCCCAGGCTTCGCCCCGGGATTGACCCGTGTGCATATCTACCCAAGTGATATATATATTTAGATAAGATTTTTTTATAATTGTTTGTTATTAGCATTATCTATTTATTTGCATCAGCATAATTTAATCGTTGAAAGAGGGCGCTGTTCATGAGCTAAGTAGAATAATTTGAATATATAGTTTTAATAATTGATTTATATATATTTTAAAATAGCCTATCGTCTTCCCCTTATTTTTTTACCTATGTATGGAAATTTTGGTTTGAATTAGTGAACTACTGCGAATTTGTATACCGGACATACAAACAAACAAACAAACATACAAACATTCATTTTTATATATATAGATGTCTAGTTTAGCTCCCGAAGAAGACTAGTTTGGCTCCTAAAGAGATCTAGTTTAAAGTTCCCACTGAGATTTAGTAAAGATGTTCAGTTTAGCTCCTGAAGAAGACTAGTTTGGCTCCTAAAGCTATCTAGTTTATAGCTCCTATTGAGATTTAGTGAAGTTGTCTAGGGAGTATAGGCACTAACGAGGTTGGGTGAGGGAAGAGAGAGGAAATGCCCCCACCCAACGTATCGCCCCACACTCGATGACCTGACCCGGCTAATGGAGCAGCTAGCGGTAAGGTACAATCCACCCCCCTCGCTGCCACCCAAGGAGGACAGGGACAGCTAAATCAAGACTCTAACTGTTAACCTCTGCGATCATTTACCAAGAGGATTAAATACCATAATTAAAAGAATGCCTACGTTCTTTTCTCTTCATCCAGGATACGGAAATGATACCATAGCTATATGCATAGCATAGAGAATCAAAAGTTCATTTTTGTTTAATTACGCGTCGACATTCTTTACATATTTCCTTACCAAATTGTATATTTTCCTTCTAAAAAGCGTTGCGGAAATTCGCTGATAAAACTATTCGATTTACGAATAAAATATCAAACGATATTTTACTTTCATTAAAAAAAAATTGACGCCATGTTTGCCACATCCACAATGCATTCCTACAATTTTCTAACTTTAGTTAAGAATAAATTTCACGGTAATGTATAGAGAAAAGAGTCAAGATAGAAACTAATCTTATATAATTCCTCAAATGTTTTGTCCATGGGTTCATTAACAACAAAAAAGGATAAGGTGTCTACAAGACTGTGGAGTGCAACATTAGAGCAATTCGAGCCGTTACTGCATCTAAATCGACCGTGATGCCCATCAGACCTTTGTATGGGAGAGGTCACGCTCAATTAGATTGTCGGTTAGGGAAAATTTGGTGTCTGGGGCGGATCTCTATATAGTGATTATTTTTTAACGCACACGATTACAGCTTAAGGATCTCACATTACCTTGTTGCGTAATGTTTTATTTAAACATTACACAAATTTTGAAATTTCATTGAAATGTTGATTAGTGCACACAATTATCATTTCAATTCAATTATCATTCTGTGTCCTTTAAATCTATAATTAAATAAGTTCTCCATTAAGATCATGCTGTATAAAGGTTTAGTAAATATGTGTGAGTGTGTTAAGAAAACAGCTTTTTTTAACTTTAGAATATCAAACTTTACTTTTTAAAAATTAGAAATGAAAATTATATGTAGTCAAGCTTAATGATGATTATTCTTCTCTCTCTAGAATTGTGAATTGTTTCTCCTTCAAATCTGCTTTGACAAACACATTCGCGTCTATTTTAAATACAAAGAGGGAAACACCGGAAATATAGAATTTCCTTAGGAGTACGATAATCGCTGAAAACGAAATCGCAGGATCAACTTTGATTCAGATTTACATTTCAACAAGGTCAGCGGGAGTTGTTTTATTTGGGAAAGACAAAAAAATCGAACTAGATCATACACGTTCTTATTTACAGATGGTTTTCTAATACCTTGTGTTTAATTTCTGCCTATATAACTGACTTATTTTTGAATTGTCGGCGGAAAAGAGTTTATAATACTCAATGGATAAAACTAAAGGAAGTTGTACTTTTTAACATGTATATCGGGATTCAGACAATAACTCTGAAAGATATTTGATACCCAGTGATCACTATTGAAGTTCTGGCGACTACACTTTGCTTCAGCGAGCCGAACTAAGACGGCCTCGGCATCCGCGGGCGTCAACACTTCACTACGCATGCGCGTGGGACGTCATCAGAGACGCTGGCCACTTAGCGGTAAACAACAAGGCTAGTGCGGCGGCCGTTATTTCAACCGTTGCTTCTTTTCTCTTTATAATTTCTCTTGCTTTAAATAAATTAATTTTAATTATAATTTTATCAGCAGCCTTTCCACAAGCCACACCAACACAGCACATCAACAACCATCCTACAAAGTCATACGAGATAACCAAGTGTGAACAAAATTACCTCTGTTTCCGGACGACCGGACACTTAAAAATATAAAACGTTCTTAGAACGTATGAGTGTATTTATATTGCTCATAAAGCCCCTATGTCTATAGTTTCCTTTAAAATCTTTTGCCAAGAATTCCTTTAAAATGTCAGATATATATCAGAAGAACAGTCTACAACGATATTAAATAAGTCTGCTAAGTTAAATTTGCAATACCGCTGGGAAGGTTCGCCATTGATGGGCAAAGCCTTCTCAATATTTGCTTTGCAATTACAGTAGGAAGGAGGGTGCTTTATTTAGAAAAGAGAAAATCTCGCTAAAATAGTTTTTTTCTTCTTATAAGCAAATAAACATTTAGCATTCTTATATATACAAATTAACGGTGTTTATATATTTTCATGTACTCTTGTAGAAGGACAGAGATGCCCGAAAGCTCGAGAAAACGTTTAATAAAGCTAAAGAAGCTATACATATGAAATGAAAGGATTTAAAAAGCACGAATGTTTCTTTTATATATAATACAAACTGTCCTTACTGCGATGAAAATATATATTGGGAGGGCGCAGTAAGGACAGTAGAAGTTTGTATTATGTATAAAAGAAACATTCAAGCTTTTAAATCCTTTCATTTTATATGTATAGATAGCGCGTTATTGCTTTTATGTTAAAGAGGCTATGTTTATTCAATGCTCTTTTTCTTAATTATTCTCTTTTTGACAATTCTTTTGCCTACTCTACTACAATATGGATTATTGTAAATAGTTTCACGCGCTTTATCCAGATCGGATATAGCGTATCTTATTTGTAACTGGTAATAAAGAAGCTCATCTCCAGAAACCTGTGGCATTTGTTCGATTAAATAAGCAAAGTACGTCTGACATTTCAAGAGCAATGCCCTATCTATAGGAAGCAAGTAGTTTGCTAATTAGCCTGTTTGTTTTTATTGTTAGAATCTATTGATGTGCATAGGCCGTATCACTAGACGACGCATGTTTTTGTCGATTTTTTTACACTAATGCGGTAGGAAGTATTTATTATATTGTTGACTGTCAATCACAATTTATGATAACTATGAAAATTTAATATATTTTGTGAACATCTCTCATAAGTAACACGTCCATAAGCAACCGTTTTTGTTAATTCATAAAAAATATGAAGCCACATTAACCAATGGTTTATTTAACTCCTGACGTTTCAATGACATGATGTTGCTATCCTCAGGGAATGATTATTGAAGAAAATAAATAATTGTTCTTATGAGAAGAACGACAGAAAGTCACTGACACTTCGGGAGTTAAATAAACCATTTGTTGATGTGGCTGTGTTTTTCTCTGAATAAACTTCCAACCAACAAATGACTTTCGTCTTTGTTAAATCTGTGAAATTGACCAGATATATTCTTTCAATGCTAAATGTGGTAGGTGCGGTACATGTGGTAGATGCGAGATTTTTCCTGAATTCTTTTCTATAATTTTCAACGGTAAATATCTGTGTAGATGGTAGACCCAAATCATTCCCTGAGGTTGTACACCCATGTAGTTATCTGTATTCCAGGTCTTCTCTTATCAACCATGTTTTTTCAATAAAGCCAACCTCCAATTAAAGACAATCTCCATGAGAGACCTGGCTATACGTTGGGAGCTTCGAGTGTAAAACCAATGTCTTCCACCACATGACTTCTTTCTGGACCTTCCACATTAAGAAACGTATTTACCACAATCGGTGATACAAACATTTAACATAATTTAGAATTCCTATGGAATCTCTAATTGGTAGATACTCAGAAACACTTCTAAAGATCCAACAAAAGCTATCAGACTTTGTAAACAACACTAATTTATATTCCGAACCAAAGGTTTTAAGGCATTCAAATTATACAAATATATATGATAATATATTAATATATTTTATTTCTAATCAAAATCTGGAGATCTATGCATACGCTCCAGGAGAGCCTGGATTATCTATATGTTATGTCGAATTCGTGAATTTGAGGAATTTTGTTCTGCTATGGTCTATGCAATTGATGAAGTAGATACAATAAGAATAGAGGTCCTAAAGCCTCAATATTTCGGGTCTCTCCTGGTGGCTAGTTGGAAGTTGAATTATAACAAGTTCTATTTTCATTTTACAAAAATAGTCTCTCATGGAGGTAGTTGTCTATCAGTTGAGTCGCTCATGGAAGGTGTGTTTTGATGTAATTTATTATTATATTCAAAGACACGTGTCAGCGCATTGGTTTTCAGTCAAAAGAGAGTTTTAATAATTCTTGTTAATCAAAGTTTCATGTATTAAAATGTGCGATAATGTACTGGGGGGGATGAAAAGGTGATACCATTAGACACCCACCTACTTGGGTGGAATACAGAACGTCGACAAATTGGGATCCTGTCATGCTTGGCGAGCTTCATTGTCCACTTCCGCCTTACTCGCGTCCTCTAACAACTTTTATGTTCTTTCACGTTACATTCCAAGTCATGTATTGTTCAGCAGCTTTAGGAAATGCTCTCTTGCTTGGTAAGTTTAATTAACTGAGGATGCTGAATGTGCCATCATGGCAGGTAGATAGTACGAACTCTGATCTAGATTACCACAGGAGACAACTTATGGTACTCACTTCTATGTATATATTTGTAATAATCTGAATAATATTGTTTTTAGATCATCATTATGTGAGGACCAGTCAACAAGTGAATGACTTTAAGACGAAGAGTAAAGCCAGTTCAATTTCTATTTCACTACCTATGTAAATAACACAAGATTATTATTACCTTACCCAATTGGGAGAATCTGTATGGGGCAAGTCCCTAATAAAGGCTTTTGTGTGTGTGGGTGTAATAAACTGAATAATATTTTTTTCTAAAGTAAATTTTTTTCTAAAGTAATGCAAAATAACCAAAATAATGACAAATCTGAAGATGCCTTAAGTGTCATATGTACTTTAACAATAACAAATAGAAATGAGACTTTAGGCAATTTGCGGATGGTAATACAACAAGCATTGGATACATAATGATTTATTTTTCATTTCAATTTAAAGCGCTATGTCTTCCTAGGGACACTTTCGCTGTCATACATGCGTGCCTTTACATGTTTCTATACATATATATACAATAATTTTAGGCCGTGGATACTTATGATTGTTATACATAAACCATTAATCAAATCGCTGACTGCGAGAGAAATATTTTAAATTAATAACAGAAAATAATTTTTGAAGGAGACAGAGAAAATTTTGTTCCCACTTTATTATCTCGTGTGTCTTCAATAGAGGTCACTGTGTATCAAATATATTCCAGAGTTATCGTTTGAATCCTGATATACATGATAAAAGGTGCAACTTCCTTAAGTTTTGTTTACGAGTGTAAATATTGTGAATCATACGAACAAGTTGATGAGGGAAGCGTGGACGCGGCCGCTTGGCGGCGCTGCATGAAGATAACTGACCAATGGGAACGCCCCCACCTTCCTGCCGCCGTCATCTTGTATATAGTTTTAGTCTGCCTTTGGTTCTACTGCTGTGTGCGGTTGCCACTCTTTTTCCATCATATATATCCTTATATTTAATAAATAATATCATATTTATAAATCACTTATTTGGCTGTTCTTTTTGCATCACCGACCCACAACATGGTAGCAGAGCGTGGTTAGCTGCATTAAAAAGAACGAAAAGTAAGTGAAACCAAGATGGCGTCGTCTTCCCAAGCGCTTGCCCTGAACGTCGAGAAGCTCACCGGCAGCAATTATCGATCATGGAAATTTAACATGAAGATGCTTCTGATCGAAAGAGGATTATGGGAATGTGTAATTAACGAAGAAACGATCGACGCTGATGAGGATCAAAGAAAATATGAGAAGACAAAAATTAAACAAGAAAAGGCACTGGCAACGATTGCTCTATCGATTTCTACAGAGCAACAAATACACGTTATCGACTGTAAGACTGCAAGTGAAGCCTGGACGACCCTGGAACAAATATTTGAACCGAAATCAAGGGCGCGAATTCTTCAACTCAAGAAACAATTCGTGAACATCAAGTTCATCGAAGAAGAAAATATGATAAATTACCTATCAAGATTAAAGACCTGCAGTGATCATCTCAGAGAAGCAGGATGTGAAGTAAAGGATGAAGATCTGGCATACTCTATGCTAGCTGGACTACCAGACTCCTATGATGGGATTATAATGCACTTTGGCAACATGACGGATGATGAGTTCACGTCATCCAAGGTAAGGCAGGTCCTGCTAACGGAACACGAGAGAAGAAAAACCAGAAAAGAGGATTCATCCAAGGAGGTGCTACAGGTAAACAAGCTTCAAAATAACAACAGCACCGACAGTCGAAGAAAATGCTACCGATGCGGGAAGATCGGCCACATCGCCACCAACTGCCGAGGAATGAAGCAAACAACTACTTGGAACCGCGATAATCAGCATTATCAGAGGAAGGTAAACAAATCAGATAACTTCCTGGCTGCACTCAACCTAACGAGCGACGAGGATTCGTGGCTGCTGGATAGCGGAGCAACAAACCATGTATGCAGAAACAAGGACTGGTTCGTTGACCTTCGGGAGGTGTCATCTGATCCTATTATGACTGCGAGTGGGACAACTGAGGCCAAAGGATATGGACACATATTTCTCCAGACGTCTATCCATAATGAAAGCATCGAAATCAAGCTAAACAATGTGTTATACGTCCCAAATGTGCGAAGGAATCTGCTGTCAGTCTCCAAGATAGAAGAAAACGGCAACCGTGTGACCTTCCGTAATATGGTAGCTCGCGTTTTCAACCCAGAAAACAGGATTATAGCGGAAGCGACAAATGTAAACGGCCTCTACATTGTGAAAGGTAAGACCTTAAACTCCAGTAAAACAGCATTTAATAGTGAAAGGGACCATTTTCAGAACAATTCCTTAAGAACGTGGCATCAAAGGTTATGCCATATTGACAGTAACGCCATTGAAAAGATGGCGCGGGAGGAGCTCGTAATAGGCTTAGAAATTTCCTCTAGAGACAAAGGCCTATGCGACGATTGTTGTATCGCCAAATCCACTAAAGCGTCACATAAAAACCTAGGCAATATCAGATCAAAACAGACCTTGGAGCTTATCCACACAGATATTTGCGGTCCAATGCCGGTAAAATCAACCGGAGGCAATAGATATTTTCTATCTTTTGTTGATGATTTCTCAAGAAGGATTACTGTGTATCTTCTGAAAAACAAAGATGAGGTATTAAAACATTTCGATATCTATAGAGCCACTGTAGAGAGACAAACTGGTAATAAAATTAAAGTGTTACGATCGGATAATGGACTTGAGTTTTGCAATAGAGATTTTCAAAACAAATTACAAAAACTAGGGATAAAGCATGAACGCACAAACGTGTATTCTCCGCAAATGAACGGTGTGGCAGAACGTGTGAATCGAACACTTTTAGATATGGCCCGCGCTTGTTTACATAGCGCTAATCTCCCCCAAAGATTTTGGGCAGAGGCGGTAAACACAGCTGCTTACATTAAAAACAAATGTTATAATAGTGCTCTAAAAGACAAAGTACCTGATGGACTTTGGTTAGAAATAAATCCTAGTGTAAGACACCTAAAAGCATTTGGATGTTTGGCATATAGCCATATACCAAGAGAAAGAAGGCGAAAATTAGACCATCGGGCATGTAGATGTATTCTGGTAGGATACTCAACTCAAACACGTGGATATCGTCTCTGGTGCCCAGAATCACAAAAGGTGATTGAAACAAAACATGTTTGATTCGATGAGTCTAAAATTGGACTAGAGTGGACCAAAATAGTCGAAGAGACAGAACCGGAAAGGTTCCAACACGTTTGGCTAGAACCTGAGACTAATCATGATAACGACCTAAAGAATGAATTACCGAGTAATTTGGATTCAGTGGGGGTAGAGGACACTCTACCACAACCCTCCACCTCCAAAAACATTGTTCGAAATCCATATGGGAGAAACGGTAAACCAAGAGTAGAGTTAAATTTTTTAGATGTTACCGAGCCGCAAAGTTTTGAAGAGGCAGTCCAATCTCCCGAAGCCATGTATTGGAGAAAAGCAACGGAAGATGAGGGAAGCGTGGACGCGGCCGCTTGGCGGCGCTGCATGAAGATAACTGACCAATGGGAACGCCCCCACCTTCCTGCCGCCGTCATCTTGTATATAGTTTTAGTCTGCCTTTGGTTCTACTGCTGTGTGCGGTTGCCACTCTTTTTCCATCATATATATCCTTATATTTAATAAATAATATCATATTTATAAATCACTTATTTGGCTGTTCTTTTTGCATCACCGACCCACAACACAAGTAAAATCTGTTTATGTTTCAATGGTAGAAATCAGGAAACAGATCCAGAAACGAATTATAATAGACATATTATTTTGATGTATATAGCTAGTACACTTTCTATATGTATTGCAAGTGCGTGATTGTACATATGTACACTCATGGACAAAACTTAAGAAAGTGGAAAGTCTTTAATGTTGCTTTTTTTTTTTTTTTTAAGGAGGCAATTTTGTTTACACTTGGTTATCAAATGGGTATTCAATAAAGGTCACTGTGTATCTAATATCTTTCAGAGTTATTGTCTGAATCCCGATATATATGCTGGAAGAGTACAACTTCCTTATAGCACTTGAACTTTAACTTAAAGTCTATTTATTTATTATAATTGATTTTGTCACAATTTATGCATTAACCCTCCATTTGAAATATATCGTAGGAAAGTACAGTTAAACCTGTCTATAGCACCCCCTTCTATAGCACTATATTTTGGTGAGTCCCAAGAGGGGGCGCTATAGACAGGTTTAACTGTATTTATTATTTTGTTAACAGAGTATCATTTTTGATGTTCATATTTTGCTACTCTGTAAACTCCCCTCATTGCTTATCTTTTGTTTATCATTCATAGTTTTTTCTTGCCTTAAAAAAAAAATACTGGGTCATCCCGAAGTTTGTATTCCCTAATTTTCCACGTGGCAATATTTATTAGGGAATTTTTAACCATCACTTTAGGAGATAGAAAAATTATTAATTAAAAAAACAAACAAAAATATAATAGGACAGATTGGGTAAACCAGAATAAAGGAAATTAGTTGATAATTAAAGTTCCCCAATAGTTTTATATCTTCGTTTTTGATAGGAAGTTGACTTTCAGACTATAAGGTGCATTGTAAATGGTTTATCTTTGTCTATCAGTTCAGTCGTTACTCTAGAAAGGCCAGTGGTGGACTGCAGCGGTCCACAATGAGGAGGAGACAACAATGACACTGTGACGTCAAGTTTGGAATCTCACCATTGTCTTATTATTCAATGTCATCTGCTTTCTCCATTCTGGTTGGTTAAAACAATACTCCACTCCAGAGCTAGCCAATCTTGGCCAATGAGATTCAGGAATGCATTAGAAGCAAACAAAGAACATTCAGAAGATAGAATTTTTTGACGTTTTTTTTCTCTATTATATAAGACAAATTTTTACAATGTCAGATCGAAAGATGGAAATTGTTTGGGAAAGATTGGCTGAATAGTTTTTAATTAATATATTAATTACTCGTTTACTTGCGCTGAATGACAACGGCTTCACCTGAGTACTGCTCTAGTAGATTTTCTCCTAAATAATACCGTTTTAATACAAGTAAAACTCTTCTTTCTTATCTTCACTCAATCATATTAGGGTGTCAAGCTTGTAAAGCTTCTGCGCGATGGCCGATTCAGTATAGTGGGGGATTTGACAACCATCATGATTGGGTGAAGTAGAATGCGTCTGCCTTTGTCATTAAGACTGGGGGCACTACTCAGTGGCAGGCACAAGTAAAACTCGTATATTATAAATATATTAATATTACTATTATAAAAGCATTGGGCGTGATCACCCCGCTTGCGAAAGATCCCGGTTCACCCTGATTCTCCACTAGTGAATGTCTAACAAAAGAATCTTGTTTTAATGTTTATTTTCATATAAATGCTTCTATATTGGCTATATTTATATATTAGAGCATATTAAAAACACATATCAATATTTTCGCTCTTATAAAATATTCATTTATTTATATAACTATTTATTCTTGATGATGAATTATATATCTTTTATAGTTTTATTGTTAACGGGATAAAGAAGATATATTTAGGGTGATATTTGATACAGATTAATAAATATTAAGGATTTTCTGGACACACACAAACTTTATATATATAAACTATACGATAGCTCGTACTGCGAGCAGATTTAGAAGCAGTTCTAATTAGAGCATTACTTTAATATAAATTTTATTATCGTTAATAAGTTGCATTACTATCATTAATGTAATCAATATCCTTATCTTCATTATTATATTCATCAATAACTGAATTACTGAATTTTTCATTTTTGTTGATTACACGATTCTACAATGTGTTAGCGTACATTCTAATACTGTTAAACTTTCTATAAATATTTGTTGCGCTATATAGTCAAAGCTGTTTCTAAAATATAGTATGTGTGTGTGAATCTTGAATACTACATAATTTTTCATTAATATTATCTAACCGCTTTTATTATTATTCGTCATTAGAAGGGAAGAGATGCCCGAAAACTTGAGATAGCATTAATAAATATGAAAAGAAACTCATCTTCAGAAACCTGTTATATTATTTAATTCATATCTACAGGATATATTTAAAATCATTTGTGAAATTATCTGCGCTGGAGGGTTTTCACCTTATATAAACAACCGGTAATAATTATACATTTATATGTACACTGTTGACCATTAAGATTGTTTCGCCATGAAGGATGCACATGAAATAAGTAAAATTTGCATAAAAGACATAACATGCTTGGATATGCAAATGATGATGACATGGTGTTATGAGAGACCTCATTCAACTTTCCATTTATCAAACTATCATATATGTAATTCTATAGAATAATTACATCGTTAACATTTGTAAGAATATACCTTGAATGTTATGTCTTTTGAAATATTTGTGTGTTTTGTTATATATTGTCACTCTCTTTTAAGACTAACTAAAAGAAATGCAATTTGTGATGGTAGATATTTTAGAATAGATAGAAACTCTCTCTCTTCACGTTTCTTAATTTATTCAAATAGATATATTTGGTCAAATCATCAAGGAAATGTCACATGCATTTATATAAAAGTATATATTTTTTTCTCACAGATGTGTTAATATACAAGGGTGAATGCATTATTGTGCATTATTATTGTCAATTATTTTTTGCTCTAATATATTTAATTACTGTAAATACTACAATAATTACTGCACTATCCCTTAATATACCTGACTAACAGAGAATTAACAACAAAAATTAAGAATCAGAACAGACATTTTAAAGGAATGAAGATAAACCCAGACATGACTAGATCCTACAGGAATTTCAATAACTTTCACAGCACCTAACTCACTCCGGACCACATATACAGTTTCCCGGCCATCCTTGCAGCCCTCTATATGGCAGACATCAATCCAGAAGAAGACATTCGTACGGACAAGGCACCTCTGTTGGCCGGTATTGTGATCAGGGTGCACGTACTGATCTGCTCCATGGACAAGAAACCACCACCATCTGACTACAGTCTCCACTTTTTCTCTCTGGTATCAGTTCTTAGTCTTAAAGTTGAAAAATCGTTAATACTTATTTGCTAAAGTGTCTCAAGCAAAGCTTAAAATGACTTAGAATAATTGTACCACGTATCAAAATGGTGAATGTGTGCTATTTGGAAGACGCTAATTTAGAAAAGGTTTGTATCACTTTATACATTACGGAAATTAAGTATTAAATTATTCGTCGTTATTTATTTTTTGGAAATAAAAAGTAAGAATTTTTATAATTAGTAAATCGAAGATATGGGCGGGGAGTAGATTCAATCGGCGAAAGTCGCTGGGAAGTTTCACCACTGATGAGCCAAGCCTCCCAAATTCACATTTCATCTTCAGTTCATACCATGAGTATGAATCATTGTCAGAGAGAGAATTTTCAGAGATTTAATCATTTTGTAAATATACATACTTATGACTATCTGTCTAACCTGAAAGGATCAAGTTCATCTCCTATCTTATCGTTTCTTCTTCTTTTTTTCTTTCATAATGATCTATATAACTGTTTCTGTTTAACAATTGTAAATTGACGCAATTTTCCATAGCGGGGATATCGCGTTTTGTGTGTTGATATAAAGAAATATTCAGTTCATTGATTGTAGAAATCCATCCTATATGATAACAAAGCTAACATTGACCATTCCCATCCTCAACATACAGATTGTATAGCTTACTATGTATACTATATATTATATCCTATATATAATAACCTATAACCCCCATATGATATATCCTATATGATATATCCAATTATATATATCCCTCCTATATGATTACAAAGCTAAAGTTGACCATTCCCAACATACAGATTGTATAGCTTACTGACATGACGGAAATCGCTCTTCCACCTACGCCCAGTTCTGGAAGTATTTCAGGAAGGTCTGCAAGGTAATGGGTCCAGTCTCTTCACGATTCCATTGTGCTGTGTGGAGAATTCGTCTCTTTGTCTTGAGCCCCAGCTCGCTCTCTCTCCTGGGAAGGCTTTGTCTCCTCTGTCCCCGATTTGATGCTTCCTGGACTGACCGACCGACCTTGTAATGGAATTGATATGTGGGCCGAAGTGAAATCTAATGGCGACTTCATCAGCCTGCATTTTCAACGATCACTTTTACTGCATACAGGTTTTACAGAATGGGTAATGTATACGGCGGTCAGTTTAACACCACATCTCTCTCTCGGGAACGGAATTTGAGTAGAAAACAAGTATCTTTATATATTTTAGATGTAAAATGTAGTACTAATAAATATTATTTTATACAAAATTCATTTGTGCAAACGATGCGCCGTATCCTTGTTCCTTCCAAAGCAAATAAAGCAATGACATCTTTTATTGGAAAGAAGATTTATCCCAACGGAGTTTCAAAAGAGAATAACGCCGTTTACGGCGAAGCTGTATGTCCCTAGACTAAATAAGCAAATAATTCCATCAATTCGACTTGGAAAAAACGTCGCTTGAAGACTTGGACATCCTAAATAACCAAATACTGTTGCCGTCAGACATAAGCACGTGTTAGAGATCATCAAATGAAATCGTTCCATTCCCACTACAAGCACAGAAAATACTCTTCATATTTCTAAAGCTTTCCAGTAAAAATCTAAATCGGGACTTGTAATTACGTAAGAAAACAAGCATCCAGAATTATTAGAGTCAGGATAAGTGCTAATGCAGGACAATTGTAGACCTCACCTGCTACAGTTACGACTTATTGCTTGTTTAGGATGGCAGGTTTTTCAACATTCGCCCTACAGGTTTCAATTAAGTTATTTGCAGTTTGTTCGGGCCACTAAAGAGAAGCATGCGAGATCGACAGTCACATCTGACGATGGAAGGAATGAGGCTTATAAGGATTGGCTGCATGCATGGTTAATAATTTTCTTTGATGCCATAGATACCCTGACATCTGTTACGGTTAACGCGAAAATCCTTTCCATCACTTACATCTCTCCTTCTTCTTTCTTATCTTCATGACTGAGTGAAGTAGAATGCGTCTGCCACTTAAGTGACGTTAGTAAACTTACTATTTGCCTGAATAAATAGCTCACTATGCTTCTTTGAGCGGATTAACAATAAATACGTCATTTTATACGAATTAACTTGTGACATGCACATATTGATATCAGAATAATAATTTTTGGTATTCGATTCATTTTTTATCTTTCTTCTCATATATAAAAGTCAATGTCTGTTGTCTGTTTCGCGATAAACTCAAAAACTACTGAACCAATTGGTTCCAAATTTTTAATGTCACTTTTTATAAACCTGAAGAAAAATTTCGGCTACATTTTGATTAGTATTTTTGCTATTTATTTTTTTCATTTGAAGAACTTTTTTTACGCCGAGTAAATACGAGGCGAAGTAACAACACCAGGCCAATTAAGCGACCAATGTGCGTTCTGTATTTTTTTTTTTCAAGTTGCTTGCGTACTTTTTTTTTAAATATCTTTTTATATACGATTGTTACTTTTTTTACAAAAGTATTGAGTATTGAGAGAGAAATTTATATTACTAAGTTACGGTAAGAGTGCACACAATGCAATAAAAAAAAAAAAACTTTACAAAATTAGCGTTGCTGTATGTAAATAATGGCTTTCGTATTTTTATTAATTTTTGCTCTGGTCGTAGTGTTTTTTTATCTTTTTTTTATCGTTTAAAATGCAGTCGCAGTCATTAGCAAAAACATATGTTGCCTTATTTCCATGTGCTCTTTTATTTACATGCCAATACATGCTAAAAATATTTACATGCCAGTATTTTGGATTAATTTTTTTTATAAACCTATTTTTTCTTATTCTTACTGAGAAGTTGGGCATCGCAGTCACTCACTCAACTCAAGCAATTTAAAGGTTTAATGCGCTGGGGCGGGTATCTCGAGGGTTGGGTGGAAAAGCTGCAATCTATTTAAACTACAGTGGTACCTCGACATACGAGCGCCCCAACATACGAGTTTTTCGAGATACGAGCCGACGAGCAAGTGATTTTTTGCTTTTAGTTACGAGCGAAATTCGAGATACGAGTTCGGTTCGGTAGTGTTGAAGATATTAATCTGTGATTTTAAATGTTTCTTTTTGACCAGTACTTTTGTTTTGTTTTTGATTTTCCTAAAATATTTCTTTCTTCTTCTTCATTATTATTTGTTCTATATGCAAAGCTTTGTTTTTTGAGACTTGAATAAACAAATTCAAGTTTATTATATTTTTGTGTGCTTTTAAAGTTAAAACACAACAGGTAGTAACACGCAGTCGCGCCATCACGATCAGTTAGCAGCGTGCTTCCGCTGTGATAAGTTGTGTTTTGTGTTCGCGTTTTGTGTTGCGTTTACATTTACAGTTTTAGTTCATTTATTTTTATAACCATGGATCGGAAGAAAGTTTGTAAAAAGTCAATTGCTAAGAAAAAGATGGTGAGTATTGAATTAAAACGTGAAATTATAGAAAAACATGAGCAAGGTGTTCGAGTTGTTGACTTGTCGAGGCAGTATGGCCGTAGTACGTCCATGATATGTTCTGTGCTTAAACGGAAGGAGTCGATAAAGAGTGTAACGCCGGCTAAGGGCCTTACGATAATTTCCAAGCTGCGAACCTCCCTCCATGAAAATATGGAGAAACTGCTGATGGTGTGGGTGACAGAAAAGCAGCTCCAAGGAGATACCTTGACGCAGACCATCATTTGTGAGAAGGCAAGAGCGATCTACGGAGATTTTTTGTTGTTTTTTCTAAACGGCCTACAGGTGAAAGCGAGAAAAATGTAGCGAAAAAGGCAAAGACCAGTGAGGATATCTAATTTATTTCTTTATATTCTCTTTTTTGTTTTGTGCAATAAATATTTGATATTTATAAATACGTTTTTATTATTTAAAACCACGTAACAAAAATAACTGGGGTGACATTTTGGAGGTTGGAACGGATTAATAGTAGTTTAATTGTTTTGTATGGGGAAATTTGCTTCGAGATACGAGTAATTCAAGATACGAGCAAGGTTGCGGAACGAATTAAACTCTTATGTCGAGGTACCACTGTATATTGATTTTGAAACAAAAATAAATGGATTACAAAAAATAATTAAATCCAATACCTAAACACTAATACAATTTTTGCCATCACACACACTTTTTACCTGTGGTTTATGTGTTACTTCTGTATTGCTCTTCTATGGCACTTCTACTATTTATTATTGATGTACTTTCAGTATGAAGGAAATTGCACTCGGGGGAATTCTCGGGCGAAGCCGGGTCATTCGTCACAAGTTATATATACTATTATTTATTTTATCTTAAATTTTCCTTCTGTGTAACAATTGATTAGAAGAATCAATATTATTTTTTAAATTGTCAATTTCAGAGCACTCAATGTGATTCCAACAAACACATGGTAAGCCTGTTGAGATGACTGAATCGACTTCAATGACATCAAACCAACGATCTTTTATTTTGAACGATCGAAACCCAAATCAGTCCCAACATTCGACCACTCTCCTCATCATGTCTACATAGATCGTAATAATTTTTACACTCTTATCTAACAAGTATCAATGTTGAGAAGTAAACGTTTGAGACAATGGTCTGTCTAACAATGACATCCTTTGTTATGATGGTTATCTATTTCTGATACGAAGCCATGATTAGTCAATTTAATTGTTTATTCGGATAACATTTATCATTACGGCTGTGTGAACATTAATTTCTTTATATACTATGTCTAGAATTATATATTGTTACAGGTCTTATGCGCAATCTTAAAGATATCCACGTGTTAGTCTAGATGCAATAAAAGTATCCTATAAATATCTATATGATATTTGCCTTTTTAAAAGTAAAATAAAAGATTAAAAAGAAAGAGGCATTCAAAGAGGTATTCAAAGATAATCGTATAACAATAAAAATACTTTATACTAAGACAAGTGTGAAATGGAACCTCTATAAGTCTTTAAGATACTCCAGCCACTAGCAAAGTCTGAAGAGATAATATTTGATGATATTTTTGAAAAGAAATACATTGTCAGCAAATTTATCTGTTAAAAATTTTATATAATGTAATGTTGACTAGATATGTGGAGAGATAGTAAAAGATACAGGACAACAGAGTGAGATTCTGGAATAAAGGTTTATTATAAGGAGATATCATAATTTGTCTCAGTTGGGACAACAGACTTGGCCTTTAGGACAGGCGCCTCGAAGAGTATTGGCAGATCCTGGACATTGGGATTGGCGACATACTCCTCGTGGACTGCAAGAAGGTGTGGGTGGACGTCCTAGAACATGTCACCGAGTCAGAACAACGGGATCCTATTTCTACTCAGATACCAAATGGCCTTTACCTTTAATCAACCTCACAATTCGAAATTAAAGTGAATTTAGGGAGAAATCCACACTGCTGCTCTCAATATAAATGATTAGTATACAATTTTGTTTACAGATTTGTTACAAATTAAATGTATATATACTCTATGACAAAAAAAAAATCGACGCACCAAGAAGCAGTTGTTCGATTTATATGAAAATACGTATACAAAGAGGTTTCGACCAAACATGCAAATGATTGAAATTTGGTGGCCGATTTATGCAAAGCAAGATCTCCAGCGCATCTGAACTGCGCATCCAGCACGAGCATTCTAGACTCAATATTCGGCGCGGCACGAGCTGATTTTCAGAATTTCTGTTTAATATTTTAGCAGTATGCCTATTTCTACTGTATCGATGCCTCGCCGAAAGATTCGTGCTCATTACGAACATATGTCAGAGTTTGAAACTGGTCGTGCCATTGGATTGAAAGAGGCTGGTTGGTCTAATCGACTATCGCGCGACATCTGTGTCCAAGTGATGCGGCTATTAGGCGATGTTGGCAAAAGTGGGTCAACAACGGAAGTATGCAACGCCAGGACGGCAGCGGTCGACCAAGGGCAACAACAGAACGGGAGGACAGAGCAATTGTCAGAATGGCTGTCGCAGCACCGGAATCCACGTTATCTATCATCCAACGTGTGACCGGAACACAAGTGTCCAAAATGACCATCAAAAGTGACTGAGAGAGCGGAATCTAAGAGCTCGCCGACCGTTACGATGCCTACCCCTCACAACCGTGCACCGACAAGTCCGACTACAGTGGTGTCGGGAGCGATCAACTTGGAACTGCGCTGACTGGGGACGTATAGTCTTTAGTGACGAGTCCATTTCTTACTGTGTCCTGACGACCGTCGCAAACGTGTCTGGAGACGTCCTGGGCAGCGTGTGGATCCTGGCCTTACTGTCGAACACCACACAGGTCCACAACAGGGCGTTATGGTCTGGGGTGCCATTTCATTTGATAGCAGGACCCCCTTGGTAGTCATTCCTGGCACCCTGACAGCACAACGGTACGTATATGACATTCTACGGCCTGTTTTGTTGCCGTTCCTCTCACATCACCCCGGGCTTACTTTTCAACAAGATAATGCCCAGCCACACACAGTGTTACTATGGATTGTCTTCAATCTTGCCAAATTCTTCCGTGGCCAGCAAGGTCGCCTGATCTCTCGCCCATAGAGCACATCTGGGACGTGATGGGAAGGCGATTGCAACCATCCCGGAATGTTGACTATTTAGCCCGACAGTTGGAGACAATTTGGCAAGAAACCCCGCAGCAAACCATCCGGAATCTTTATCAGTCCATGACACGCCGGGTGGCAGCCTGCATCCAGGCCAGTGGGGGTCCAACGACATATTGACATTCTCAATTTGTGACGATCAAACTCTGAAATAAAACAATCAATTGTTCTGAAATTTTAATCGTTTTTCCCCTATAAATGCTCTTTACATACACCAATTTTTGTCCTAATCTGACAACTCCTCTTGGTGCGTCGATTTTTTTGTTATACAGTGTATTTATAAATATAATTTCCGTCTATCCATAAAATTTGTAACAAATAAATTTACTAGCAATGTGTTTCTTTTCAATAATATCATCAAATAGTATCTCTACAAACCTTACTGCAATAATATAAGTTATTGAAGCCCTCTCATTCAATAATTTATATCATTGCAGTAAGGTCTGTCGAGATAAATTGTGATGATATTATTGAAAGGAAACACATTGCCAGTAAATTTATTTGTTACAAATTTTTGAATATATATATAACACACAGAAGAAATATATATATAAATAAAAATATACATTTTTCCTTGGATTCCCAAATTCGGTTATGACAGAGACGAGAAAGAATAGCTTTCGACGAATTATTTCCAATCTACATCATCAAATTTTCTAAGCCTTCATTTTTCATAATCGCCAATGATACTTTCCTTCATTTACTTCAACCTCAAAGTGCTATGCCCGCAAGAGACACTTGTACCTAGTCGAACACAAATTACAAAGTCTTATAATCAATGTTTTACATAATCTACATCAAAGTGTTATGAAAGATTAGAGACTATTTTCTACAATTATATATTTTGCCAACAAAATTTATATATGAAAGCATTGAAATATTTACAAGACAATACATTAGATAGAAGTATTAGACGATTTGTAGGGGGGATTTTAGAATATATTTACAAAAAGATTTAAACTTTATATAGGAAACTTTGTTATAGATAAGACTGTTACGGCTAGATCTTATTATTGCATTTTGAAATTTACAGTCTTGAAATATTGGACATTCTAGCAAAAAAATGTCTTGAAATTTGGCCATCAAATTTACTCAAGCATCTCGAATCTTCCACATTAGTTGGATTATTTTTTTAAATTTTAAGTTTTCAACGCTAATAATACTGATGATATGAGATTCCTTTTAAAACCAATACACATATTTGAGAATAAATTGATATCTATCAAAATTATAAATGTAAATTATAATCTAAAAAGGGAATTTGAAAATATGGAAGGTAGGGTTTGCGACTGCTCCCTCTCTTCCCTATACTGTAAATGCACCAAATGCGCCTACCTATAGTTTTACAAATGAAATTACAAGCTCTCACAGCTCAGTTTACTTGAAATCTGTGATTGGTTGTAATTTGGGTAAATATTTGGTTCATTTAAGAAATGGATACTTTTAAAATGGTCAAATTGGCTATTTTTCTTATCCAAATACATAGGGTACAAGCCATGATAATCATGGTGGGTAGTTAGCAACTGCTTTACTGAAAGTAGTTTAACCATTACACTTTCAAGTGTGCCAGAGCCATTTTTGATTTTGAATACTGGCACTCATTGGTTACTTAGACTTCTAGAAGAATCGGAGGCCATTTAAACAATTCAAATTTCCTGATTAAAAAAAAGGTCCGTTTAAACCTTCAAACTTAACACATCACAATAAACATGCTTGAAATGGAATGAGTAATTATATTATATTATTATATATATACACACAACATACAGGACATATAATATATAGAAGGTAGAAATTAAATAAAGCGCCATCTCTACACAAGAAATACAACCTTCAAGCAAGAATTTTTATTTTTCAAATAAAACAAACTTCAATACAATATTAGAGTTCTAGAAGTGATCTGGTGGATTTAATTGGTCTAAACCGTTGGGAAGATTCCCCACTGACGAGCCAGGCTCTTTCAATATGTTTCTTCGCAATAAAAACAGTGGAAGCTTATTTTATTTGAAAAATATACACATTCGTGCTTAATGGTTGCATTTATTAATGTAGAAATTTCCTAAACATGTTTTTACATATATTATAAAAGGTATAAGGTTCAGAACTTACCTTCCACATTCATGGCCATGGCCACCAGCACGATACAAAAGATAGCAGCAGAAAACTTCATGGCTCACCAGACGATGGGAATACAACAGCAGAAGATAACAATCCCCCAATATTACCAGGTTTTTATGAATCAGATTTCATCACAGAGTGTCTTCACCCTGTGACAGGTGGAGTAAATTGTCGTATTCTACCACCAACAATCTTCATATTTCAAAATGTAAGATTTATATAAAAACTTTCACGTTCAGCTTTATGTATTCATGTCAGTTGCAATTTCTTCAGCAATAATTCGTCAACTATTGCGAATATATTGTTTTCTGAGAACATCATCTTCAGATTGGATAATTCAGAACAACCCCTAAAGGATGGTTAGATACAGATGAAAATTATTATACTTTATTGCAAGTAATCCAAAAATATATAAGAAAATATGGGTTTATATATAAAATATTTTTATAGATTGATTCTTTGGCTTCGTGCAATCTTTGTAATCAAACGTTGGGCAATGTTCTTGTATATTTCTTCTCATTGTACTAATTCGCCTGATTTCACCCACAACAGCTCTATGGTCATCTGGAAGACATTTCTCTTGTAACTCTTACCATACTGGCTCCCGTGTCTTCTGCTTTGAGATTTTTACAATTTTCTAACGCCTTCTGACACCATAGTGAATATTAAAAATGGTGTGCATAATGTTACCAACTACTTGGGTTGTCCTTCAGTACTAAGTCCTTTTTACTTTATTTACAAGTCAAGTGAAGGCCTAATTAATAAGGTGGCGTCATGCAGGTTTATTTCTTGTAAGATGAGGGGTTTATTGATTATTCCTAGGAGAGTGGCCGTCCAGAATCTTTGGTATTGGAAAGCTGGGCAGAGTTGAAGAGAAAGTGATCCACGGTTTGGTCTTCTTTTTTGGAAATGACATCAAGTTTAGTCTTATTCCAGTATATTTGCATAGTTTGCCTGGATGTAACTATGATCAGTCAGTGATGTGCATTCTTTCTTAAATAACTTTCTTCAATCTGTAAATTGTTTTCCTTGAATACACTACAAGCAATTTCATTTGACTAAATTGGCATAACAACTCTTTGTACATATATCAATTGTGTTGATAATTTTCTCTCTTTTCATCTAACTAAATTGCATATTGATTCTTGTACATATTTCAAATATCTTTCTTTCTTTCCTTTCTATGTTTAGTTTACCTTTAAAGTGCAAGTGTCCCTAGTGGGATATAGCGCTCTAAGTCGAAATAAATATAAATAAATAAACCCTTACTTAAATCAGAATAATTTCTAAATTAGAATTAATACAGGAAACGAAATATATCTGTATGATTTCATCTAAAGATTATTAAATTTCCTTATGTTATATTCATCATATTTTCACGTTGTGTGGCAATGTTCTTTTAACTGAATAAAGGGTGAACGTTTTATATATGTAATAAATCGTCTTTTCATATAGACGTTTGTAGTTTTCATCGCGTCAAAATATTCTAGTTTAAATATGAAAATACTCATATTCACATATAAAAACTTTCATTGACATTAAATCGTTATATTCTAGAAAGAATTAACATACCATCATCTTTGTTTATCGCATTTTACCAAGTTTTCTTATTTCAGTTATAAGAGTCTAACGTCTTTAATTCGAATTTTTGGATAATTCGAATTTTCTTTTTTTGACCCTTGAGCTTTGAATTACTCAAGTTCGACTGTATTGTCTTGGCCGCTTGAATAATAAAATACAATTATATTATAAAATGTAAATAAGGAATATGTAAATTGTTGCCATTATGAAAGAATAGACAAATTGGTAACATCGTTTTCTTTTGTGGGGTTAGTTTTTTTTATTTTATTTTATTCGGAGATACAAGTTAGCGTTATCATCGTATCGTTAACATCACCCATCTATGTACTATCTCTATTCATTAAAAATTTGATATAAATTTTTCAATTATTGCTTTGTGTTAATTTATGCCCAACTGACCTTGTCTTTATTGTTTGCGGAAGAGCATTGTTCGATGCAAATATTTGAATATAATTCTACTGTCCTATAAGATTATGTCCTTAATTTTCTTGAAAACCATTTTAGAGATTCCACCCTTCAGTGCTGCGTATATAAGCAGAATCGTCCAATACAGTATTAGAGCTCTGAGAAGCGGTCTGGTGGATTAAATTGGCGAAACCGCTGGGAGGGTTCACCACTGATGAGCCAAGCCCTCCCAATATATTTTTTCATCGCAGTAAGGGCAGTAGAAGTTTGTATTGTGTATAAAAGAAACATTCGTGCTTTTAGATCCTTTTATTATATATATATATAGATGGTGCGTTATTTATTTGTTTTAATATCAATTTTTAACTCAACTTTTCAAATATATTTAATCAAAAACTATTTCTACGGACCATATACTACAAAGAAGTATAACTGGAGAAGACATGGCCTCATTAGTGATGAAGTGGCCAGGTTAATCTCTCCATTTAATCTTGAAGATTGAAATGGTGAAATTGCTGAGGGGATTCACCACTAATGAGCCATTTCCTTCCTTTTCCATTTAGAATCCTTTACCTCATAAGATCTGTAGAAATAGTTTTCAATTATATATTTTACGGGTTATAATGTGTGTAAGAGATTAATAATTTAAATTAAAAAAATCACATTACGTTTGTGTTTACAAATTTATTTCTATAAGCCTTCAGTCCTTGCTCTTTCTTAACCTGAAGTTACAATAAAACGAGTTTGTACAGAGAAACTGAGTTGGTTCAGCAATGGTTAATGGTTGTCCCAAAATTCGAAAACACCTGCAACAAACGATGTTCTTTATTTTGAGGAATAAATTTTGTTTTTCTTAAAACGTTGTTTATCTTATTACTTGGCGAATAATGTTATTACGGCGAATGCATAATAATACATAATACAATTATTTTATACATAATACAAAGACATTATACATAACGGGGAATAATATAATTTTTTGCAAGTGTTTACGAACGTTTGCGTTGCGTTGAAGATTAATATTGATTTTTTTTCTTTCTCAAAATTTTCTGCAATGCTGCTTATTTGTCATTGGAATAGAGATGATAAGAGTTTTAAAGCTGACCACTTTCCTCAGAAAACCTTCTAATCCAGTTTTAGTTCTTGCTGAACCAACTCAAGTTTCTCTGTACAAGCTCGTTTTATTGTAACTTCAGGTTAAGAAAGAGCAAGAACTGAAGGCTTATAGAAATAAATTTGTAAACACAAACGTAATGTGAATTTTTTTTTATTTCAACTATTAATCTCTTAAACACATTATAACCCGCAAAAATACAAATCTTTAAGATTATATAACGAGTTAAACACTTTTGAGATATATTTTGTATATAAATCATAAATGTTGGGAGATATAAAAAAGTTCAAATAATAATTATTATTAAAGATTAAAGACTTTTCCAGTAAGGTATATCAATTAAGAAGTTTCAGAAGATGAGTTTCTTTAATTGTAAAAACGTTACAAGCTTTCGGGCAAAAGCCCTTCGACAGGCAAAATATAACTATACTATGAAAGATATCGATGGTTGTAGTGAATATATACACGTATTAATTATTATTATTTGATTATATCTTCTTTACTAAAAGAGAGAGAGAGGAGGAGATATTTTACTGATGAGGGACACAGACCTTGTCTCAGGGTGAACGTTTCTCAATTTGCCAAAGATGGAACTGGTTTGGTCATCGATCTGAGTCCACTAGAAGACAGAGACTGTGAACATATGGCAGATAGTTTTTGGGTCTATTTTGACAGATTAAGATGTCTTTTCTTCACGATTGATTTCCCTCCTGCAAGATTTTGAGCTAAAGTCTTAATTAAGAATAAATAGGTATATATATTGTTGTATCATCATATACTGTGCGTTCAAATGAATATTTAAGATAGCAAAACATCATAAGCATGTCAACAAATATATCAACTAAACTTAGATATAGGCTTAATCAAGAATATAGTCTGACCAACTTTCTTGTTGAATCAAATAAAGCTAGCAGCGAACACGATTTGGGTTGATGGTCCTTTTACCTGTTCAGTGCAGCCTGAACTCTGCATGAACCAGTAGCTCGGCTGGATTTGAATTTCTAGATGACTTTTCTGGCATATATTTACTTCGGGCATGATAAATGTATGCAACGTTTAGCTGTGTATGATATTTATCTGGTATTTATTACAGAATTTCACCTTTGCAACTTTTGGTTTCATGGTCAGGAGAGGCCCTTCTCATAATTTCATCTCACTTTTGTTCCTTTGCCAATATTAAGGCAAAATTTGAAAGATCGAGTTCAAATATTTGATAGGAAAGAAAATTAATCTCTTACTTCGGAGGTTAAACGTTTTTCACAATGACACTACTGCCATCTATTGAAAAATATCTATATTAAATATTGATTTTTTTTTCTTATTAAATATATGATCACACACAAGAATATAATAAATATTATTAACATATATAAAATATATAAATTTATATATATATGAAAAAATAATAATATAATTATATGTAAATATAATGATAGCATCTTCATTTATTTTAAATAGTTCTAATTTAGGTCACGAGATGGCGCGCAGAGCCCAGCAGTAGAGAAGAAAACGCGTGAATAGATAATGAAGTTTAAACAAGCGATAAATATTGTGAAAATTGGTAGATGGGAATAAATCAATACGTGGATAGTTTAACAGTTGTCTCTACAGGTATACCTGAATTGAGCCTTCCTCAAAATGCAGGTTACTTCCTACATAAAGTGTTAAATATTTATCTCTATATACAGGGTGATCCAAAAGTCCCGCACAACTTTAAAAATTAATAACTCCGCGAATATTTGCGCTAGAGCAATGCGGTAAACACCATTGTGTTCAGAATGCAATGGGATTTTTTATGGCAAATATTGAAAATTTCGAAATTGATTTTAGTTACAATTTCATTCCCTAGATGGCGCTGTACCAGAATCAGAAATTCAGCGGCCAAATTGTTTGATTAATTGAAAAATATAACTGATCGACACGTATTTTTCCTTTTTGTATACCAGGAAAGAATCCTAATAATATCAAATCGTTAATTAATAAAGCACCATTTCGCCAAAAGTTTGAAGAAATGGTTAACGATTTTTAAATACAATCTGAGATATGTAAAATAGGTATATGCAAATTAAAACATGTAGCAAAAAATATTTATATTTTTGATAGAGTTTTGTCAAATATATTGAATGTTTGAAAAGCATAGCTGAATTCAATACACGATTTTTTGAAATGTTAATATAGTACCAAAAATTATGATGGTACTACTAATAGGATTTCTTGCTATAAGGAATGTGTAATTTCTGGAATAATTGGCGACACTCGACTATTTAACTGGAAATTTGTAATGATCCAACAAATGAAATATAGATGGGTGTGACAAAATACATTTGTCGTACTTTATTCCAAATATCCTATGGGCTTGTCAAATGTTATCATTGTTTATTATACTGTACACGATTTTAAAAAATGTATCCCCTTAAATAAATATAATTTTTAAATCAACCTTTTGCGATGAAAAACGTGGTAGTAAAATCATTTTGTATTATTTTTTTTTGCCCAAAATTTCTAAAGGTGGGGGGTTACAGAGAATATTCCTTATGCTATTTCTTTTAATGAGCGAAAAGCGATAAATTAAACATAAGGGGTAAAATTGTGTGTACAGTGTTATCCGAGAAGTTGTAACAATTTGGTCTGCACGACATAATATAAGATGTGAGCAAATGACAAACAAACAAAAATTACTGTTCACACTGAAACGTGCCGTCTGATAGAAGCCTTCAACATGGCCAATGTGGTAGGCCGGCATCGATAAACACGCGACTTAATGTACCCCCCCATATCCAAAAATCGCAAGGCGTCAAGTCTGGTGATCTTGAAGGCCACTGGTGTATAAAGTGGCGACTTATCACACGATCTTCACCGAACGTATCCTTCAGCAATTGTTTGGCACCGCGGGAGATATGAGGAGGTCCTCCATCTTGCATGAATGTTATTTCGGTCAGTGCTTGTCTGTCCTGCAATATGGGGATAACCTTTTCTCTCAAAAGTTGAACATAACGTTCACCAGAGTTACAGAAACGGTTTTAAAAGTTCTTCCATTTATTTCTTCAAAGAAAAATGGCCCAATAATAAAAGAAGAAGTGAACCCACACCAAACTGTAACTCTGGGCTGATGAAGTGGCATTTCTGTAAAAATCCTAGGGTTTTCTGTTGCCTAAATGTGGCTGTTTTGAATGTTAAATTCTCCCTTTAGAGAAAAGTGAGCTTCATCTGTCCACAGAACATTCGACAGCCAGTTTTCATCAATATCAATTTGCCGGAAAACCCATGCAGCAAATTCTTGACGCTTCTCAAAATCGCCGACTTTTAACTCGTGAAATCTTTGAATTTTGTACGGGTATTTTTTAAGAAAAATTCTTAGAGCTCTCCAAACTGTTCCATACGAAATCCCCGTTTGTCGAGAAACTTGCCGAGCACTTACTTCTCCATACGTGGATAACGTTTCAATAGCTTCAACATTCTGCGAAACCGTAACAGCCACTGACTTGCGTGTCGATGGTCTTCCACTCCGAGGTTTTGCTTCCAGAGATCCAGTCTTCTCAAAATTTTTTATCATTCTCCTTAGAGAGTAGCAACTCATGGGTCCTTTACCTCTTCGAATACCTTTAAAGTTACGAAACGCTCGTAAAGCTTCAGTGGAAGATTCTGAATTGCAATAATAAAATTTCACCAAGAGTACTTAATCCTTTAGTGACGGCATCCCAGAGTAAAATAAATGATCAGGGATAGTTGAATTTTTCAAATGAATTAAAATAAACATAATCGATATATGGCTTCTGAAGCCAACTGTGCGGACGTGTTTGGCATCGCTTGTCTCGTACCGCGAATGGGATTTAACTCTGCATATCACAATATAGTATTAAAAGTAACTCCTAAAGTTTACCAAATTTTAAGAAAAATGGGTAATGAGATATACACCGATTTTGAGCGATGTTCTACACAAGACAGAATATTTGTAAGACAATGCCAAAATTGTTTTGAATTTAATCCGAACCATAAAACAAAAGACTGCCAAAACATTAAAATATGTAAAATATGCGGTGTACAGGGTAGCCACAACTGTACTGAAGCGCCAAATTGTCACAATTTCTCTAAGCACCCTAAATTTAAAAACCTTTCTACAAACCATAAATCAAATTCAAGTGAATGCCCGATTTACAAATCACAAATAGACAAAATTATCCAAAGGACACAATATTCACAAATATACGAGGGAAATGATGTAGCAAATACAATTTAAAGCTTAATCTTAAATAGATTAATATCCTATATGATTGAAAATGTGAGATGTATTCAACAAAATGTAAGAAAATGTTTTACTGCGATAAGTAAACTACAGGCCAACACTAGAGATGACCCACCTGACAAGGACGAGTGGGTAACACCCTCGTTTCCAGACAGTCATGAACCGGGATCGAATCCCGCGTTAACATTTTGTTTGATATGTGAATATCCTTCACCTGACATTCTTTTGATTCAAGAACCATATGTTTTACATGAAAATGTTATTTATGATATGGACTCTCAAATTATATGTTCGAATAAAACTGGGGAAAAATATACGGCAACTATAATTTTAAATAAAAATATAAAGTTCAGCAAAGAGGAAAAATTCACAAATTCTTTTTGTACAACAATATCTATTTTTACAGTTAAAGCAAAATTAATTATTTCTAATTTCTACATTCATCCGAATACATTTAACCCTGTTCATCAAACATTCATTAGAGATCTGCTCAAAACGTATATAAATCAACCTGTAATCCTTTGCGGTGATTTTAATTCAAGACCTACTATATGGTTTGTTATAAACTCTAATGGATATAGATTACAACCTATTATAGACGAATGTAACCTCTTTATACATAACCTGAAAAAACACCCACCTGTCGCGGAGAGTAAGTATAATTGATCTCACAATCTCGAATAAACACTCACTAAGTTTAATAAACAACTGGCATACCTCTGATTTGACTAATATTTCCGACCATGTTGCTGTTAAATTTGATATCAGGTTAAAGAATGGTCATTTATTCAATAATCAAATTTCCACTTTGAAAAAAAATGCGAATTGGGCAAATTTTTCTAATAACATATCATTACAAGATACAAAAAACTGGGAATTGATATAAGCAGAGTGAAAGATGAGGAAGACATTGATAGGATAGTGAACGCACTCATGAATTTATTGAGAGAAGCAGCATATAAATCTTCGAAGGTTAAATCCCCCATTAATAAACATGTTTCCAGAATTGACTGGTGGACTAATGAACAGGAAATAATAAAAAATCATTTTCATTATATTAGAAACTAGTATTATCGTCATAAAACAATCAGTTACAATACATTTAAGTTGGCAAGAAACAAATACACTAATGCAATAAGAAAAGCTAAAAGAACTAACTGGCGAAACGTTATTGAAGAAAATTACACAGATAATCCATTTGGTAATGCTTATAAGTTCTTCAATAAATTAAGATCCTCAAATGTAAAGAATGGAATTCCCATAATTGACAATTCACCAGAATATCTAAAAGAGCAAACAATGACCATATTAATGGACGATTTAATTCCTGAAGACGATCCTAATTTGGAAAATTTTCAACAACAAATAATTAGAAATTTTAAGCCACGAATGAATAATCCAAGCATAATTATTATCGAAGTAGAAGAAATAATGAATATCATTTCTAATTCTGATGTTTAAAAAGCTCCAGGTTTAGACAACATAAGTAACAATATTGTGGCGTAGAAATCAAGCCTTGAAATATCCTAAGATATAAAATAATTTATTGATGACGTCACAACGACGAGTCGACAATTATTAACAAGTCAGCAAAACTATCTACAGCTAGGGAATCTTAAGCAAGCAAGCAAAGAAATATTTTAAAATGATTTCACAAATACGGAGTAATATATTTTTTTATAATCTGTTGAGTATTTTCATTGAATTATATTAAATTAAATAATAAAATATTTCTTCGCCACAATATGATCAAATGTTCTTACCCAAAAATTAAGCATATGTTATGCAAACTATTTAATAAATGTATTCAAAAAGGGGTATTATCCGGAGAAATGGAAAATAGCAGCTCTAAAGATAATTCCCAAACTACATAAATCTAATTTAGAATCAACAAAAAGTTATCGACCTATCTCATTGATTTCAAATCTTTCAAAAATTTTCGAAAAAATTTTGAAAAATCGAATTTATGAATTTTATGAAAGTAATAATCTTTTGAGCTCCAGACAACATGGATTTGTCAAATAAAAATCAACGACAACGTGCTTGAATAAAATATTTATCGATCGAGGATCAACAGCGATACAACTTGGATATTCCAGATATATTGAAAATTTGATTAAATATAAAGTTACACTATTGAAGAAAAATACTAACCAAACATTTCAAAGTTTCTTTCCCGCTAATATTCCGAATTATTTTCGGGCAAATTTCCACAACTCTCAATTTATTACAAATCACGAAAATTTTAGAAGCTTTTTAAAATTCATCAAAGCAGTGCAGGATTCAAGATGATTCTGTGGATGTGAGGAACAAATTTCTATTCATCTGCTGCTAAATTGCCCCGTCTTCTAAGAGTATAGAGAGAGAAATAAGGATAACCCAGGCCCCTGGAGCGCAAGAAACGCCAACTGCCCGGGCTGTCCAGCTAACTAGTAGAAACCAGTTACTCTAGATTATATTTATATAGAGCCAATTGCAGAGCCGAACCAGCTGGTCAGGAAGTTCCATGCCTGCAGAGAACCCGGGAGTCCAGCCAACGAGACTGGGTCGAAGGAGGTCTTCCCAAGCAGCAGAGCTGTCTTCATTCTGTGTTGCATGAAAGCAGGGCATCTGAATAGAAGGTGGTCCACAGTCTGTTGTTACTCCATACAATGTGGGCAAGATGGGTCTTCCCCAGGACGCCAGAGAACCAAGTCTGCCCGAACATGGCCATGTCCTGTAAGTAAGGTGGTGGTAACTTCTCCAGGACAGACCTTAGGGAGGAATTGGAGCAACCGGTCTGGAGTATGGGCTATTCTCCTCAGGTGTCTGTTGTAGTGGTCCTGGCAATAAACCTCCGTCCATGCGTCTAGGGCTGCCGCGCGTGAGTGGTTACGGGCCAGGCTTCTAGGCAGAATGGAAAATGATGGCTCTAAGATCAAAACGGCCGCGTTCTTAGCAGCTCTGTCTGCTCTTTCCTTTCCGTCGATGCCGCAGTGTCCCGGCACCCAACACAGATTTACGTTTTGGTTGGTGTTCAGTGCGAGAATAATCTTAGCTACTAATGTCGATCGAACTGGACCTGACGTACATATGGCTGACAGAGCTTATCTGCAGTCCGACGCGATAGTGATCGCATTTCTTGAATAACCTTCCTTCACCAGACGGACCGCCCAGCGGATTGCCAGAAGTTCAGCCTGGAAGGCTATGCAGTCGGGATGGAGCCGTAAGAGAACGGGCTGCTGATCTTCTGATGAGGGAACAATTGCAGCGCCCACCCCAGCCTCATTTTTTGATCCGTCTGTGAATATTATAGGTGTTATTATCTCCTCGATGTTTAGACTGAAAGACAATTGACGTCTATCTGGAGGGTATGGCAAAGAAGCAGGGCCTGGTCTAGATTCAAAATTTCCTTCATTGATTTCCTTCAGGAACGCCGTACGAGACCTAACAATAATATCGAAAGGAGGGCTGCCGGTGATGGAGATGGCTGAGACTGTAGGTGTGTAAGGACCTCCTCTCAGTACACGTTTCGCAAAATTGCAGTGAAGGCTCCTAAGTTGTCTAATGCCTTCGCTGGAGAGAGCACGACCTCCCCATGCTGACGCTCCGTCCAGCTGAAAAGAAGCTTCCAAATTTACCCTGTATGGTGTGGGTGAGTCGTGGGATTATTGATCTGCATCTACGTGTGATCTTGCGTAGGTGGGCGACAAATCCGCGGGTCTGGTAAAACTCCACTCCTAAGATTGTGACGGTCTTCTTGATGTTTAAAGGTTGACCAAGGACTCTAAGCCCTGTCTCGGAGTTGGGGTGGACATTACGCCATTGGAACAGGCAAGCTTGAGTCTTAATGGGGTTTATATTAAGACCATTTATCGTGCACCAAGATGTCAACCTCTCCAAGAAGGTGTTAGTGGCAGAGACCGGCAGGCGACTACGAACCTGAGTCATAAGGGTGAAGTCGTCCGCGTAAGCTATTAATCGGCTATCTATGATGGAGGGAAGGGTGAAGATGGTCCGAGAAACTATGTTCCACAGGAAAGGACTTAGCGCTGAACCCTGGGGAGTGCCGAGTTGGGAGGACGTACATTCTGTTGCTGTCCAAGCTGAGTAAGAAACCGTCCGGTCTTCCAAAAAGCTTTTTACTAAACAGGTAATAGACTCTGAACAATTTAGACGTTCAAGATTTTGTATGATTGCCGGCCTCCAAACAGTGTCGAAGGCCTTACTGATGTCCGAGCTGATGACAAGAGTTTTCCTCCAGTGAGCTTGTCTTTCTTCAATTAATTGAGTGATACTCGCCAGTGCATCTTCCGCCGAACGACCATTTACGGTACCCAATACGGTTTTGTATTGATCTTCAAAGAACCATCCATGACGATCCGCGAGCCTCTGAAGTCGGGCCAGGATACATCTCTCAAATACTTTGGCCATAGTGTTCAATAAAGTAATAGGTCTGTATTTCTCCAGCTGACTGGTGGCTGAATTGGAGGATTTAGGCAGAAGTATGAGGCGGCCTTCTTTCCATTGACGGGGGAAGTGGCCCATACGAAAGCATTTGGTGAACAATTCGGCCAGCAGGAATTGCAAGGAAGGGCCGCCCAGGTCTAGGCATTTTGAACCAAGACCGTCAGGGCCCGGGGCTTTCCTTTTTCCACAGCGATGAATGGCTCGCAAAACTTCCCAGGGTTTGAATTCAGGTTCGTCTGAGTGAGCAGAAATTGCATTCCTTTGCGGGTGAGGTCTGGTGTCAGGTAGGAAAAAGTGATTTTAACAGGGTCTGGCAAGTCTCATGAGGATTGTAAAGAGAGCCGTTATCATGTTTGAGAAGTGGCGGACCTCGGGGTGAGCCGCGGCCCCGGGCGATAAATCGATGTATGTCACTCCAGTATGCGGATGACACCTCCTTGCAGAGATTAAGCCAGGATTTACTTTTAGCTTTCCGTATAGCCGCCTTCAGTCGATTATGGCACGCTCGGTATAAACCGCGGAAGAAATTCCTAATAGAACACCGGACTTTCTGACTATAACGGCGGAGGGAGATAACCAACCTTCTGATCCGACTCAGTTCGGGGGTCCACCACGGCTTTGACGGTCTTGTAGTATTGGAGCGTCTCCCCATGGAAGAGTCACAAGCTGATTGCAGGATGGAAGTCAGAAGGAGGACCACCCTGTCAATATCTTCTGGGCTAGAGGCCTCGTTTAATAAGGTAGTTACACCATCAAATTATAGGGGCATTGCCCTTATAAGCAACTTGTCAAAACATTTTACATCCATATTAAAAAATAGACTAAGTAATTGGATTGAAAATAGAAAACTCATAGCGGAAAACCAGGCAGGATTCAGAAAGGGCTACTCGTGCAAAGACCATATCTTCACGCTTACGTCACTAATTCAAATGACATTAAACCGCAAAAGGAGGAAACTTTACACATTCTTTGTTGATCTTAAAAAGCGTTTGATACAGTTCCACATCTACTATTATGGAGAAAGCTTGCGCTTGTTGGTTTAAGTGGGCGATTTATCAAACTTATACAGAACTACTATGCTCAAATGATGGCAGCGGTCAGATGGAGCGGCTCTTTTACAGAATTTATCAAAATACAATCAGGTGTTCTTTAGGGTGAACCTCTTTCACCGTATTTATTTATTATTTTCAATAACGATCTGGTTGCTACGCTGGATGATTCTGACCTGCCAGGTATATACTTACCGGGCCATGGAACTATACACCTGCTCCTGTTCGCGGATGATATAGTCTTCCGTGGTGAATCCAAGATAAATATCCAAATAAAGATTAATTTAATAAAAAATATTTTGAGGAAAATAGTTTAACTCTGAACCAATTCCAGTCTAAAATCGTAGCGTTTCGAAATGGAGGCCGCTTGGCTAGATCTGACGTTTGGTTTTGGGGTCAACAACCTTTGACAGTTACCTCAAAATATACGTATCTTGGCTACCCCTTAACAATCAAGAATCCAACTGCTTACGTGGCGCAGCACTTTAAAAGCAAAGCATTGATTGCTACAAACGCAGTATGGAGAATACTATCTAAGTCAAGAACCATATCGTTCGGAGCAGTGATGAAATTACTTGACTCCATAGTTTTATCCACGTTATTATACTCGGCCCCACTGTGGGCGACGAATCAGATAGGAGTTGTAAACCAGATCCAGGATATTTTTCTTACGGCGATTTCTTGACCTTCGCAAATTTACACTCCGGGCTATATCTTACGAACAGAAACCGAAAGGATGTACCTTGAATTAAACATTACGAAATTGATTCTAAAGTTCTAGATACGGATTTTAAAAATGGACAGGACAAGATTACCTTATGTTTGCTTGTTCCAGCTCTAGGAAGTTTCAATTTTGTGAAAAGCGGGAAACAACTTTATTTATAACCTGAATAACATCATTGACTCTTGGGGTTTTTCTTTTCTTAAGAACTGTGAAGATTATATGGTTTTGCGAGGAGAAATGCCTAGAATAGTTCAAACCACAGTGGACCAGCTACTCCAATTTGACCGAGCTAAGATACAAAACTCAACTCATTTTATTCACTACCAATCTCTAAGTAGCTCCTTTATGACGGAGGACTACTTACTATCAAACCTCTCTTTGAAAATAGCCCGTCAAAGGATTCTATGGCTATTTTCCCCCGAGGATATCACGGGATTTTGGAACAGCGACCCTTTAAATTTCTACTTCTGCAATGCTGGCATCCAAAAAATTTGGTTCATTATCTATTCCATTGCCCATTCCTACAGGAAAAGAGACTGGAAATTCGAGAAATCGGGGCTAACTCACTATAATGAACAACATGTATATACAATTTTTACTACTCTCCAGCTGGATAAAACATTTGTTTATAAATATTTAAAATTTTTCAAGGCGATTGACAAAATGAGGGAAGAAGTGCTCAACTCCCCAGACAACGGCTGATTGCTCCACCTCCCCTCTAAATTGCTTTTCCTCCTCACTCATGTACATATATAACCTCTTAGGGGAATCCCCTTGTAAGACAATAGTGTCTTAATGAAGGTTTTTGTTGTTGTTGTTGTTGTAATAGGGTAGTTACCTGGTGGGGAGAAGAGTTGAGGAAGGATTTAAAGGTCTGTTCTTTACATGAGGATTCAATCCAGGAGGATTTTGTCTCGTTATTGACCATGTCTAGGAATGTAGTCCAGATAGGTATATGGTCAGTGAAGGCCATCTCATCTAATAAACCTCTAGTGACATGGATAGCCAGTGAGCTGGATGCCAGAGTTACATCTATAGAAGAAGATAAAGGCCCATTTGACCAGGTCGAGTCCACAGGAGGTCCCAAGAAATGAAGATCATTGAAGCTGGCGAACTCTTCAAGATTAGCACCCCGGAAGTCCAACCTCGCACCGATGCCCCAGGTAGGAGAGTGGGCGTTAGTGTCCATACCCAGGATCACTGGAAGAGAGGCCCGTCTTATCGTATCTTCCAGAAGAGGGATGAAATCATCGGCAGCTCTAAGGCCGTGCCAGTAGGCCGAGTGCACCACGATGATGCTCTGCTCTAGACATATGGCTATGGAGGTTATGGCGGTGTCTGGGGAGGTTAGAGGGATGGGATGAAGGTTGCTACGTGCCACAATTCCCGAGGGGATGTAGGCGCCTGGGACAAAAAAAAAATGCCTGAAACCCACGTGTGGGCCAGAAGAAGTTAGTTGAGAGTTCTTGCAGGAGCACTATGTCGGCCTGTGTCGAATTTGCCAAATTTGCAATTTCAAGAATGACAGTTGGTGATTTTTTAGCGTTCACCTGCAGGACACGCAATGGCCTAGACATTGTTACTTGTTCGGGGTATTCTCTCTTTTACAAAGGGACAGGTAGATAATGTGGCAAAGTGGTTGTGGGAGCTCCAGATTTTTTTTCTGCAGCGGCAGCAGCGGCTTTGGCTTGGCTCGACCGAGCATCGGATGCCCTCATGCTCTGCAGAGCCGCAGCGATAGCAGATTGGATGGGCAGCTGGACAGGCAGAAGCGCGGTGGCCGAAGCCACAGCAACGGAAGCATTGCTTTAAAGTATGACTGCGCTCATACCTGTGCACTAGACCCGCCACAGGAATACGTCCATGTTGACCGAGGATTTCGGCGACTTGGTTGTCCACTTCGATGAACACTGTACTAGTGCTGTGTGCCGCATTATTCGATCGATGGACTACCCTGATTTCACGCTTTTCCAGGAGTGACTGCACGGAGTGGTTGGAGCGGAAGCTCTCGCATATCTCATCGTCCCGCACCTCCCCGTCCACTCTGAAGAGGCAGTATCTTGGTAGGATAACCGGGCACTCGGGGCAGCTAAGGCCCGTTGGCAGGGAGGTCAGCCCAGTGGCCAGCTACTTTGCCATTTGGGTTGTTTTGGGGTGGAAAACCACCTCGCCGCTGGTGTTGATGGACGCCACCACGTGTTTTGATGACGCTAGGGAAGGATGAATCTTTTGAATATTCCTCAAAAATTCCCTTGGGTTGCTTTGGGGTTAGCCGACCTGACGACGACATGCAATTCGAAGGAAGGAGCCAGATTCACAAATGTGGATTTCGCTTTGGGTTTCGGAGGTGCAGGCTTTACCGGCTTGTCTTTCTCTGCCACTACCGAAGCGAAAGAGGTGGAGGGAATCGGGACGTTGGCTGTGGGATTGGGTCTTCCTAGACTGGTTCCCTTGAAGGCGTCCTTAAGAAGAAGTTCTGCCTCTTGGACGAGAGTCAGTATCAGTCCTTTGGTGGCCATCTGTATTTTTTCGGGGGAGTCCAGGCTGGTGTCGGCAATGAACGCTTCGAAGGTTTGGCACTCAAAGTTGAACAAGTTCGCCGTGCTGTTGAATTTAAATTGGTGATGGGAAGACGGGAGGAGGTCTTCGTCCTCAGAACGCGGCCGCTTGTTGGCCTGCTGACTTCCTCCACCACCGCCATCATACTGGTTCAGCTCCATAAATAAAAACTATCAAAAAGCAAATCTACTCCAAAGAGAGTAAAAAAAGGCAGACCAGACAAAGAACATTATTCCGTTAACGAGATGAGGTGTGTATGGTTATTGGTTCGGCCAACAACAAATATCCAATTTATATACAAATATATTTTTACATAATGAGGTTTTGAAAAATGCAAATAATCTTCATCTATTTACATGCACAACAATTTATTTTACCATCACTACAGCATAAATCACTCTTGGTGAATTTTTTTAATTGCAATTCAGAATCTGCCACTGAAGCTTTACAAGCGTTTCGTAACCTTTAAAGGTATTCGAAGCGGTAAAGGACCCATGAGTTGCTACTCTCTAAGGCGAATGATAAAAACTTTGGAGAAGACTGGATCTCTGGAAGCAAAATCTCGGAGTGGAAGACCATCGACATGCAAGTCAGGGGTTGCTACGGTTTCGCAGAATGTTGAAGCTATTGAAACGTTATCCACGTATGGAGAAGTAAGTGCTCGACAAACGGGGATTTGGTATGGAACAGTTTGGAGAGCACTAAGAATTTGTCTTAAAAATACCCGTAAAAAAATTCAAAGACTTCACGAGCTAAAAGTCGGCGATTTTGAGAAGCGTCAAGAATTCGCTTCATGGGTTTTCCGGCAAATTGATATTGATGAAAACTGGCTGTTGAATATTCTGTGGACAGATGAAGCTCAATTTTCTCTGAACGGAGAAGTTAACACTCAAAACAGCCGCATTTGGGCAACAGAAAACCCTAGGATTTTTACAGAAATGCCACTTCATCAGCCCAGAGTTACAGTTTGGTGTGGGTTCACTTCTTCTTTTATTATTGGGCCATTTTTCTTTGAAGAAATAAATGGAAGAACTTTTAAAACCGTTTCTGTAACTGGTGAACGTTATGTTCAACTTTTGAGAGAAAAGGTTATCCCCATATTGCAGGACAGACAAGCACTGAGCGAAATAACATTCATGCAAGATGGAGGACCTCCTCATATCTCCCGCGGTGCCAAACAATTGCTGAAGGATACGTTCGGTGAAGATCGTGTGATAAGTCGCCACTTTATACACCAGTGGCCTTCAAGATCACCAGACTTGACGCCTTGCGATTTTTGGATATGGGGGTACATTAAGTCGCGTGTTTATCGATGCCGGCCTACCACATTGGCCATGTTGAAGGCTTCTATCAGACGGCACGTTTCATCAATTTCAACAGATATGTTATTTAATGCTGTCCAATCTGTCATCTATCGTCTGCAGGCGGTGTTTGAGAATGAAGGTCTCCACATTGAACAAGGATTCTGACCTAATACAAGAGAGAAGGCAGTTACCTCAAGTGTTATAAAAGCTTCCATGTATTATATTATCTACCAATGTTTTGCAGCGATTTGTGTTGGGTTATGGGTAAATAAATTCTGTCCTCATATCTTGTCTCTTTTTTATTTGTGAAAAGTAATTTTTGTTTGTTTGTCATTTGCTCACATCTTATATTATGTCGTGCAGACCAAAGTGTTATAACTTCTCGAATAACACTGTACACACAATTTTACCCCTTATGTTTAATTTATCGCTTTTCGCTCATTAAAAGAAATAGCATAAGGAATATTCTCTGTAACCCCCCACCTTTAGAAATTTTGGGCAAAAAAAATAATACAAAATGATTTTACTACCACGTTTTTCAACGCTAAAGGTTGATTTAAAAATTATATTTATTTGAGGGGATACATTTTTAAAAATCGTGTACAGTAAAATAAACAATGATAACATTTGACAAGCCCATAGGATATTTGGAATAAAGTACGACAAATGTATTTTGTCACTCCCATCTATATTTCCTTTGTTGGATCATGACAAATTTCCAGTTAAATAGTCGAGTGTCGCCAATTATTCAAGAAATTACACCTTCCTTATAGCAAGAAATCCTATTAGTAGTACCATCATAATTTTTGGTACTATATTAACATTTCAAAAAATCGTGTATTGAATTCAGCTATGTTTTTCAAACATTCAATATATTTGACAAAACTCTATCAAAATATAAATATTTTTTGCTACATGTTTTAATTTGCATATACCTATTTTACATATCTCAGATTGTATTTAAAAATCGTTAACCATTTCTTCAAACTTTTGGCGAAATGGTGCTTTATTAATTAACGATTTGATATTATTAGGATTCTTTCCTGGTATACAAAAAGGAAAAATACGTGTCGATCAGTTATATTTTTCAATTAATCAAACAATTTGGCCGCTGAATTTCTGATTCTGGTACAGCGCCATCTAGGGAATGAAATTGTAACTAAAATCAATTTCGAAATTTTCAATATTTGCCATAAAAAATCCCATTGCATTCTGAACACAATGGTGTTTACCGCATTGCTCTAGCGCAAATATTCGCGGAGTTATTAATTTTTAAAGTTGTGCGGGACTTTTGGATCACCCTGTATATCTCACATAGTGTTGAATAGTTCTCTTTACAGGTTCCTTCCTACATACATTCGAAATATGACAAAGTTTTTTATTATCAGCGATTATGTATCTATTCATTGAACCATAACCTTTGTTGAATCTAAAATGACCTTTCCAGTCGGTCTCGAGGACCACGCCATCACCATCTCCTCAGCGGCCAAGTACGCGATCTACGTATTCTTCGTAGATCATGAAATACGTGGTGTCGCTCGAGACCCGCTGGTGATTCTCCACCAAACTCTGCAGCGCTGGCAGAGGCGCCATGTTCATTGTACATAGTATCATGCATATATAATTTTTTTTTTTTAATAGTGCAGACTGTGTACTTTTGCATGTATTGACAAGATGTCAATAAAATTATTTTAATTGTCAATTGTCTAAAATGACCTGTACACATCCAATCTACAATCCCAATACGTTTGTTTTTTTCAACAAAACAAATTTTATAATTCCCTTACTGCGATGATAAAATAATGGGAGAGCCTGGCTCATCAGTGGTGAACCCTTCCAGTGATTTCGCCAGTTTTATCTACCATACCGCTGTAATATTGCACATTGAGCGGCTTTGCTTTTATCCCGATACTTTTTTTTTTGCTTATCCCTAGTACACGTGGTACAGGCCATGATAATCATGGTGGGTAGAGGTTGACGACTGCTTTTACTATAAGTGCACCACATGTCTACACATGTGAAAAGCAGTTCGACTTTGCACTTACAAATGTGCAAGAGCCCCGTTTAGTTACTTGCATTCGCTGGTGGGGTTGGTCTTTTTCAAGAATCGGGGGCCATTGGAGCTTTTTTTTTTTCTTTTTTTTTTTTGTCCCTTGATACCGATACTGAAACTGACCCATGTAAAAGGTATTTTGAATGAATCCTCTATGGACATAAGCTCTTTAAGGATAATAGAAATGTATATGAATATATTTATTTTACAAAAATTTAATAATTCACACAGAAAAAAGCTGATTTTACTAGCTTGAAACAGTGAATGTATTTGGATGTGACTTGCACACATTATTACACATTTAGTAACATAAAGGTAACCCAGGCTACTGGAGTGTATCCATAGATCGCCAACTACCCGGGCTGTCTTGTGGTTTAGGAGTCTGTCTTGGTAGCCTTAGTGAACCAGTTCACCAAGTGTTTCCAGGCCGGTTTGTTTCTTTGTAGATTCAATAGGACAGTGTCATTGAATGAGGGCAGTCCAATAAGTGTAGTCGTTTGGAATCGCTGTAGTTCAAATTCTGGGCAGCTAATTATTACACATTTTTAGGAACTTATCTTTTATAGATAGTTTTTTCTGTGAATAAAAGATCAGAGAGAGTGTGTTGCTAGCCTTCCCTTCAACCGATTATTGAAAATAACCACTATTAAAATTTTTATATAAAAACTTCCTTTTCTATAAGAGACTAAGAAATTTATAAAAATGTATTTAAGGAGTGATTTATAAATTATATATTCCTCTAAGGGGAGCTCAGCTTTTATATATATGTGATGAGGTCTGGTAGCCCCTTGTAGAATCATGTCGACTAAAACTGTGGTGAGATATCCAGTCGACTTAATCTATGGTGTGAGTCCCTGTCAACACTCGCTATACTGTGTTAACCGAGAGGAACAGTCAGGATGTGGAGTTTTCCAGTACCTCTCTGCACCTTGGAAGACCTTTTACAGTTCTCACAAAGTACAGGCAGTCGTGGTCGAGGCAGAGTGGAAAGCTTGGGAATGTCCATACAAAAAACGAAGACACAGTTGCACTAAGAAAGTTCCGTGAACAGATAAAAGTTGAGCTAGGAGCGAAAGATGGAGATAGAAGAGTTCTTACTGACTACATGGTGAATGAGGAGGACCTTGGTGCAACCGACGAGGGCTCACGCAGATGGTGAACTGCCTGTAAAGTGACTGTATTTATAGGTTAAGACGGGGGCCTTATATATATCTTTCCAGAGAAAGGGGGTATTGCATTTCACCAGATGTGAAGAGCGTGGATCGTCTGGTGACAATCTAAACTGGCGCCGTCCTGACAGCTTCCAATCTATCTTTAGATGTTGTTTGTGACTTCCATCTATCTCGAATTTAGACGTTTTTGACTTCTATCTCTTTAGCTCAACTCTTAATCTATTACAGAGTTTTATTTATTTATCCTCAGTTTGTACAAATTACATTACATATGATGATGTAATGACACATGTCAATCATGCGTATAATCATTTACAGATGTGTTTCTATTATACAACATGAAAATCTTGTTATAAGTTATATACAATATGTGGTTGTTGGTTTAAATTACCGTATATACGATTTTTTAAATATCAAATATAAAAACAACAAAATGTTTTGTTGAAAAGATAGTTCCTAATTTTATATTCTAAAGGAATATTTGAGTGTCATTTTAAATCAAAATTTATGTGTGCAATGATTCACGAAGCTATATGCTAATCAAGATGATGCAAATACGGGGTTAAATTCTATTTCTGTAGATATTGAAGAATTTGGGATCTCAAGACATTTGATCGGTACAAGAAGAATCTGTTGAAATCTTTCACAGAAGTATGAAACCGTCCAAATTTATAGAAGCAGTAACTCTGGAAATCTGATATAGCGAAGATGTGATGACAACCATGATGGTTAATGGTTCTACCAGATTTTTATTCGATCTATGAAGAAATGTTCATAGTATTGATTTGATTATACAACAATAGGGATATTCGAAGATAGAAATGGTTATAAATTGATATCAATTCATCATTTTATAATATGTATAGGAGCCTAAGTATTCTAAGTATTCAACGAATAAGAGTCAAATACAATTATAAATAATTTGGGAAAATCATTCAGGGATTCTGGTACAAATCTTTCAAAATCGGATGTCAAGCTTTTAGGCCTTGACCCTCTTCTACAATATGATTGATGACTTGCTGCAGCCATTTTTCCCAAATGATAGAATATATGGAATTATAAATTTTGAAATCGAATTATAAGCGTAAATTATAACGTATGCAAATAATGACAAGTTCTTAAATTCACGAAAACAGCGAAATTTGGATTGTCTATATACAATCATTCTATTCTCTTTTGACTGCAAATGGTCTTGATGGTTTTATGGACGAATAAGTTTGTTGCTTAGAACATGATCAACATTTTTAGAAATTAAGAAGTAAAGAACATTTCTAATTCAAACAAGAACATTGAAATGATGGCTACTATTTAAGATAACGGCATTCTACTATGGGAGCCTAAGTTGCATAAAGACTGATGGAAAGTTATAATTCAGAATAAATAGGATTGTGTTTTCCTCCAAATTACTATGAGATAGGAAATGAAATTGTAGATAATTCTCTGTGTAAAGAACCAGACGCTAAAGATGATTGGATAATGCAAATTCTTTTGATAATTCAAAATATTTTATTGACACTCTCTTAATCAATTGATACAAAAATAAATGATAAATTGAACAAAGATATATGATATTAATTACAATTTGGGGATAAAATATAAAAAGTTGTTCTCATGAAGAAAGGCAAATTCTTTTGAATTCATAATAAAGCTCTACTATTCAATAAAATAATCCCTTGTATCAATATTGAGTAAAATTAATCAGGCCTCCAGGGAAAAGTTTCTTTTCAAAACATTTTATTCTCAAGCTTTCGGGCACGAACACCCTTCTACAGGATAATTATACCAAGTTTTCTCTTGTAGAAGGGCGTCTGTGCGCGAAAGCTAGAGAATAAAAATGTTTTGAAAAGACACTTTTCCCTGGAGGCCTGATTAATTTGACTCAAATCTTTACTAATGAAATCTCTGTAAGCATAGATCCCAGACATAGAACAATTTCCACTCCTGCCTGACCCATCATGACTGTCCAGGTCTATGGATGGTCGAAGAACACGTCCAAAAAGTTGATTGGCCCCAGTTGGAAGGATGCGATATGACCACGAGCTCCAAAGATTCGCTGGCTTCAATTGATGCGGGTGAGTACTTTAGCTTAGAAATGAAATTAGTCTTATTCTTCCCAATTACAGTAAGCTTTAATTAGAGTCAAAAGGCGATCTATCAATTAATTTTATATGAAAGTTTATAAAAAATCAAAATAGACGGCCTAGGCTTATGAACATTATTTAAAAATCAGATTATAAACATTTTTCAAGAATAGCCTTTATATTTTATTTTTGTACATTTGTTTGTTGTTTTAGAATTCTTCGAACAGTCCAAATATTTGATGAAATATCACCTTGTACTCTAGATTGTATTTAATATATTATATTTAATACACGTAAAATTGCTATGAGCATAGTAAGAGGGATAGCGTTTCCGTTTATTTGAAATAAGTTTCAATTCAGGTCGCGAGATGGCGCGCATTGTCCGGCCGAACACGTTTGTCCACGTTATTATTATTATTGTTTTTTTTTTAATGAAAAATGCACTGTAATTATATTACCTATAAATGGATATGAGGATAAATCGACAAAAATAATTGTAAATAACACATAAATCAAATTTCTGCTGTCCCTACTGCGATGAAAAACTATTGGGAGGGTTTGTCTCATCAGTGGTGAGCTCTCCTAGAGGTTTCGTCAATTTAATCTACTAGAATGCTTCTTAGAGCTCTAATACTGTATTAGATCATTCTGCTTATATATGCTACACTGAAGGGTGGAATATCAGAAATGGTATTTAAGCAAACGATGGACATAAACTTTTAGGAGAGTACAATCATATATAATATTTGCATCGAGCAATTCTCTTCCTCAAACAATTCTGAAGAAGCGGTCTGGTAGATTAAATTGGCGAAACCGCTGGGAGGGTTCACCACTGATGAGCCCAATAACCCAATAGTTTTTCATCGTAGTAGTGGCCGTAGAAAGTTTATTTATGTGTGAAAAACATTCGCGTCTTAATTTTTTTATTTGCTATATATAGATGGCGCCTTATTGCTTTATATTAACTTTATTAAGGGCTGAGGAAGAGTTGGCCGGCCCAGAGGACCTCCAGGTTGACTGAGGACGAGTAGGCCGGCCCAGGGGACCTCCAGATTGACTGAGGAAGAGAGGGCCGGCCCAGAGGACCTCCATGTTGACTGAGGAAGAGTGGGCCGGCCCAGGGGACCTCCAGGTTCACTGAGGACAAGTAGGCCGGCCCAGAGGACCTCCAGGTTGACTGAGGACAAGTAGGCCGGCCCAGGGGACCTCTAGGTTGACTGAGGAAGAGTGGGCCGGCCCAGAGGACCTCCAGGTTGACTGAGGATGAGTATGTCGGCCCAGAGGACCTCTAGGTTGACTGAGGACGAGTATGTCGGCCCAGAGGACCTCTAGGTTGACTGAGGACGAGTAGGCCGGCCCAGGGGACCTCTAGGTTGACTTAGGAAGAGTGGGCCGGCCCAGAGGACCTCCAGGTTGACTGAGGAAGAGTGTGCCGGCCCAGAGGACCTCTAAGTTGACTGAGGAAGAGTGAGCCGTCCCAGGGGACCTCTAGGTTGACTGAGGACAAGTAGGCCGGCCCAGGGGACCTCTAGGTTGACTGAGGAAGAGTGGGCTGGCCCAGAGGACCTCCAGGTTGACTGAGGACGAGTATGTCGGCCCAGGGGACCTCTAGGTTGACTGAGGACGAGTAGGCCGGCCCAAGGGACCTCTAGGTTGACTGAGGAAGAGTGGGCCGGCCCAGAGGACCTCCAGGTTGACTGAGGAAGAGTGTGCCGGCCCAGAGGACCTCTAGGTTGACTGAGGAAGAGTGGGCCGTCCCAGGGGACCTCTAGGTTGACTGAGAAAGAGTGGGCCGGCCCAGGGGACCTCCAGATTGACTGAGGAAGAGTAGGCCGGCCCAGAGGACCTCTAGGTTGACTGAGGAAGAGTGGGCCGGCCCAGAGGACCACTAGGTTGACTGAGGAAGAGTGGGCCGTCCCAGGGGACCTCTAGGTTAACTGAGGAAGAGTGGGCCGGCCCAGGGGACCTCCAGATTGACTGAGGAAGAGTAGGCCGGCCCAGAGAACCTCTAGGTTGACTGAGGAAGAGTGGGCCGGCCCAGGGGACCTCCAGGTTGACTGAGGAAGAGTGAGCCGGCCCAGGGGACCTCCATGTTGACTGAGGAAGAGTGGGCCGGCCCAGGGGACCTCTAGGTTGACTTAGGAAGAGTGGGCCGGCCCAGAGGACCTCGAGGTTGACTGAGGAAGAGTGTGCCGGCCCAGAGGACCTCCAGATTGACTGAGGAAGAGTAGGCCGGCCCAGAGAACCTCTAGGTTGACTGAGGAAGAGTGGGCCGGCCCAGGGGACCTCCAGGTTGACTGAGGAAGAGTGAGCCGGCCCAGGGGACCTCCAGGTTGACCGAGGAAGAGTGGGCCGGCCCAGGGGACCTCCAGGTTGACTGAGGAAGAGTGGACCGGATCAGGGGACCTGCAGGTAGACTGAAGGAAGAGTGGGCCGGCCCAGGGGACCTACAGGTTGACTGAAGGAAGAGTGGGCCGGCCCAGGGGACCTGCAGGTTGACTGAAGGAAGAGTGGGCTGGCCCAGGGGACCTGCAGGTTGACTGAAGGAAGAGTGGGCCGGCCTAGGAGACCTGCAGGTTGACTGAAGGAAGAGTGGGCCAGGCCCAGGGGACCTGCAGGTTGTTCAATACCTAAAAATATATATTTTTAAATAACTTAAAATATTCCGATATATGCAGAACCTGTTACAGTAAAACATATCTTGGGAAATTTCCTCTTTTAGGAATCTTTTTTATTAGTAACTCTTTGTTTTTCCATTGATATATTTTCTAAAGTCTCTTACTCCTTCTAACGCTTCACGTTTAATTTTAAGCAGCTCTAGGTTAAATGTGTGTTGAATATCCTATATATTGAGATTAAATCATTCAATTTGAATATATAAACATATTTTATTCAACAAGTCTTAGGTGTAAATTTGTAGCGCGTGTCCATTTTTGCTTGGAACCAAATGGAAACTCCCAAGACAGGTTTTACTGTATAACAAGCTTGATAAGTAAACATATTATAGAATAACATCAGTTCGCTTTTCATCCTATATTAGTTTGTTATGGTTTTTATAATATTCCTAGACATTCACATTGATTTATGGCGTCGCTCTGTCTGTATTAAAGAATCTCGCTATAACGCGAGTTTTTCTATATTAAAAAAAGATTCTACCGTTTTTGCTGCGATAGAAAATATTGGGAGCGATTGCTTCATAAGTGGTGAACTCTCTCAGTGGTTTAACCACAATTTTTATATATATATTTTTTTTATTTAAAAAAATCGCCCTAAATGGCTTAATTCTTTTATCCATATTGAGAGAGATGTCCCAAAACAGAGGAGTGATTGTAGTTACATATTTTAGTTTCTCTCTCGGGGATATTAATTTTATTAAGAGAATAAACCTTTTTGATATGATTTCAGTATTGAATTCTACCAAAGCACGTACACTGCTTCCGTTAATTAAAAACATATAAGGTATTCTATTGTCTCGTTAGATAAAAGTGGTAAGTCAAAAGTGAAGGTGATAAAGAAATTTTTATTTCTCTGGTCACTTAATTTTATCTCTTTCTCTCTCTTTTAAAATTAATATAAACATTTTGTTTTATTTAAAAACATTAACCTATTTGCCTATTCGATTTGGAAATAACAATAAAAATGTGTGAATTTGAATGAAAAATGTAATGAAAGGTATTGTGTTTTAAAATATATCAATTTTTAAAATTATTTATTAATCAATTATACGCATTTATATTGGTAATTCCCGACACCAAATGTGCAAATAAGTTCAATTCGAAAATATATATTTTTTAATCTATGCAAATTTATTTATATATTTTTCGCAGTGGTCAAGCACTTGCAGAAGAATGAATGTATTTGAAAGTTTGAATGATTTAAGTTTTATTTTAAATAGAAAGCCTAAGTAATGGCGATCGTGTATTGACCCTGTGAGTAAGCAATTACATAGGTGAGAGTGAAGTTCCCAAATATACAATCTTTCGCTCCGGTTTTCCGTGGAAGGAACAATCCTGGGAACGTCCGGGGAGGAAATTGGGGAGAGGTCGCTCCTGTTGACATCCTGCCGGCTGGTTCTGACCGGTTGGAAGGTGCCGCTACGTCCATCTCCTGTAACTGTGGTTTTCTATACCTCTCTCTCTCTCCACGTCTACATAGCTGTGACAGAATGTAAACCTTCTCTCTGCCGCTGCGTCTATCTATTGTAAATGTGGTTTTCTATACCTCTCCACGTCTACATAGCTTTGACAGAATGTAAACCTTCTCTCTGCCGCTACGTCCATTTCCTGTAACTGTGGTTTTCTATACCTCTCCACGTCTACATAGCTTTGACAGAATGTAAACCTTCTCTCTGCCGCTACGTCCATTTCCTGTAACTGTGGATTTCTATACCGCGCCACGTCTACATAGCTGTGACAGAATGTAAACCTTCTCTCTGCCGCTACGTCCATCTCCTCTAACTGTGGTTTTCTATACCGCCACGTCTACATAGCTTTGACAGAATGTAAACCTTCTCTCTGCCGCTACGTCCATCTCCTGTAACTGTGGTTTTCTATACCTCCACGTGTACATAGCTGTGACAGAATGTAAACCTTCTCTCTGCCGCTACGTCCATCTCCTGTAACTGTGCTTTTCTATACCGGCCACGTCTACATAGCTTTGACAGAATGTAAACCTTCTCTCTGCCGCTACGTCCATCTCCTGTAACTGTGGTTTTCTATACCTCCACGTGTACATAGCTGTGACAGAATGTAAACCTTCTCTCTGCCGCTACGTCCATCTCCTGTAACTGTGGTTTTCTATACCGCCACGTCTACATAGCTTTGACGGAATGTAAACCTTCTCTCTGTCGCTACGTCCATCTCCTGTAACTGTGGTTTTCTATACCTCCACGTATACATAGCTGTGACAGAATGTAAACCTTCTCTCTGTCGCTACGTATATCTACTGTGAATGTGGTTTTCTATACCTCTCCACGTCTACATAGCTTTGACAGAATGTAAACCTTCTCTCTGCCGCTACGTCCATTTCCTGTAACTGTGGTTTTCTATACCGGCCACGTCTACATAGCTTTGACAGAATGTAAACCTTCTCTCTGCCGCTACGTCCATCTCCTGTAACTGTGGTTTTCTATACCTCCACGTGTACATAGCTTTGACAGAATGTAAACCTTCTCTCTGCCGCTACGTATATCTACTGTAAATGTGGTTTTCTATACCGCCACGTCTACATAGCTGTGACAGAATGTAAACCTTCTCTCTGCCGCTACGTCTATCTACTGTAAATGTGGTTTTCTATACCGGCCACGTCTACATAGCTTTGACAGAATGTAAACCTTCTCTCTGCCGATACGTCCATTTCCTGTAACTGTGGGTTTCTATACCTCCACGTCTACATAGCTGTGACAGAATGTAAACCTTCTCTCTGCCGCTACGTTCATCTCCTGTAACTGTGGTTTTCTATACCTCTACGTCTACATAGCTGTGAATAAAATTTAATTGTTTACCCATTAGCATTACCCATTATCATAGTAAATCACGTTTTATTTCGCAGAATAAAAATATCAATATTTTCCATTATTCAGTTAAATAATCAGAGTCCTTGATATTTAAATTTTAAGAGATTATTTTTTTCTATTGTAAATTCTGTGCAGCTTTTTCTATTCTGATCATTAATAGCAGCTGTGTTATTGAGGAAGATCAAATAAAGTACATTGTCATTAGAATACTCACCAGATGATAGTCAAGTCAGATGAGCGGTACCCACTCTAATAACTTTCTTTGAACACCTCTCCCAGATCGTGTAAACGCTTTTTAGAAATATCTTTGATAATTTAGAAAATATATTCTGTATTTTTGGTCTTACTATAACAAATCTGCACTATGCCGGTGACTGGCACTGTAATACTGACAGAAACAACACAGGATCTACTCATAAACCTTCGAAATAATATTATATACGATTATATTATATACAATAAATAATCATGAAAATTGGAACTAATACAACCATTAACATCCCAAAAATTGATATCTTCAAATACACAGCTGACTATCCAAATAGCAACACCAAGCAAGACAACCACAACAAAATTTATTTTGTAGATAACATGTTGACCAAGTATTAAATGATTAAATTTATAGACTTCTGCGAAGTGTGGTTCCTGCCAGAATCAGTAGCCAGAGTAACCGCCATTGTTGGAGATCACCGCTGCCATGATTCAAAGAGACTTTGGATGTGTTCTTGGAGTACAGCAGACCAAGCAGCTTCCACACGTTGCCAAGGTTCATCTGGTGTGGCAGCTGGGGATGTAATCTGGGTCAATCGTTGAGCAACCATGGACCACATGTTTTCTATCGGCGAAAGATCCGGAGAGCGAGCCGGCCAGGGAAGCAATTCAATCTGACGATTGACGAAGAACCTTTGGACAATGCGTACCACGTGTGGTCGCATTATCCTGTTGAAATATGGCTGTGGGCAAGCCCCAAAGGTAAGGAAGGACAACTGGCTCCAACACCTCGGAGATGTAGCGTTGGCTGTTTAAAGTACCGGCAATGCGTACTAGAGGAGTGCGAGAGTGATAATAAATACCCCCCATACCATAATACCCGGTGCAGGACCAGTGCGGCGGTGCATAATGCAGCGGTTCAGTATCCTCTCTCCACGGTGTCTCCTGACTCGAATCCTACCATATTGGTGTTGCAGACAGGAGCGTGATCCGTCATAAAAGACAATTTCACTCCATTCTGCCGTCCACATCCTTCTTTCATCGCACCATTGGCGGCGGAGACGTCTGTGGTTCTGCGTCAAGGGTAGACGAAGCAATGGACGTCTTGCGGACAGACCACTCTGCTGTAAACGGCGTCGAATGGTACGCGCAGACACTGGATGATGCGTTACAGACTGAATGTGCTGTGCTACGGTTCGTAATGTGACTGAGCGATCTGTCACTGCCATGCGCACAATTTGCCTATAAGCACGTGAAGTGGTGCACTGAGGAGGATGCGATTGAACACGTCAGTCCGTCGTGCCTTCCTGCATCCAGCGATCACATATCCGCATTACATTTGTTTGGTTTCGTCCAACACGACTATCGATTTTCCTGAAAGATAATCCACAATCTCGGTAGGCCACTATCCTTCCTCTGTCGAACTCGGATACTTGATCAAAAGATGATCGCTGTTTTCTAAGAGATATAATTGATTTTTTTTTTTTCGAACTTGAAATCGTCGAAATCTCCAAGCCTTAAATAGTGCTTTGAAGTGGAGCCACAGGCGCACGTGATGTGCGTCTGCGCTGAAATTCTAATCATTTGCATATCTCACCTCCGCTAATGCATGTTGTAAATTTCATGTTATTTGAATGCTTCTTTAAGGGTGTTGCATTTACGGTGGCCAGCAATTTATTTTGCTCATTTGTGCTTATCGATAATTTAAAATGGATATTGATTGCATCCAGAAAATAAAAAGAAGTTTGGCTTTAGGCCAAAATCAAGGAGTGGATAAATATCTATCTGGAAAAATCAGAAACCAATCCAACGCTACTATAGCTAGACTTGTGTATGCAGTGGTTAACCCCATAGTCACCTATGGAAGTGAATCTTTCACTCTCTTATTAAGGCTATGGAAGAAATTTTGAAGATATGGGGGTGCTTAACGCGAGTTATATTAAGATCTTAAAATAATCGAAGCTTCCATTTTGAAATACTTTGAATATATGATAAGAAGAGAAGTGGGATGTTCTGAGAAATCCATTATTCAAGACATTGTTGAAAGTGAAAGAGGGATGGGAAGAGACCCAGAAGAAGATGCTCTTACTTATTTAGACAAATCACTAAAGCTGGCCGGACACAAAGAGAAAATCCATCAGTATTTATCATCAAGAAAACTCATTACGAACGAACAGTAATGGAAGAACGAAATAAATTGTACTAATCATGAAAAGCTGTGTCGATGTTATTTGTTGGTATTTTAAAAGTAGCAAATACTTTACTACATAATTATGCATATATAGATTATTTACTTCTTTTACTGAAATCGGATGAAAAAATTATTCTAAAAGAAATTCACGTGTTTGAAATACTAAATATATAAAAGTATAGTCCTCATGCAAATACTTATTGCCTCTATGCATTTATCTATTACCTTTGAGAAGAAAAGGGTCGAGATTAATACACAACTACAGAATATATCTTAAGTTTTAGAAAACCATTTGGCTCCAAGTTATTTCAAGTAGAAAAGTTTGATAAGACCTTTTGGCACTTTTAGTTCGATCTATCTAATAGCTACTCTTCTAAAGGATACAGAATGCTATAAATCTCGAACTGTAACATTTCGACACTATCTACACGGAATGTGCAGACTGTACTCGGATTGTAACATCCCTTACCTGTATTTTCTAAAGTACGGAAGGTGCGGACTATTTGACTTTTCAAATTCTATCGTCACGAATTTAATATTCAAAAATACAAGATGCAGATAGCCAAACTCTCAGTCTACATACACCAAATACACAGAAATATTTATATCCTCTTGTATGTGTCCGACATGAAATAAGCCAATGCAAAGGTGTACCCCGTCAACTTGGCCTATAAATCAGCCCCCATTGACAGCAGCATACCCCGGGTGCGTGACGGACGGCCTGCGTGTACGGGCAGTCCGCCAGACAGGAATAGCCCGGCGCCGCTGAAGTAAATATACCCCGTGCCGCCGTCTCGGCGATCTCCCAGACCATATCCTGGTGAAACACAATTTCTTTCTCATGACGCATAGATTGAAATCTCTTAACGTATAGTCCAAATACTTCAGTCGTGATCTTTTATTGAACAAATAAACATAGCTAAATAACGATACATTCTTCGGAATTCCGATAGATTCGGGAAATTAGAGAAAAAATCCGTAGTTCTTATATGGAATCGATATTACACCGAAATGTCTTAGGGTTACTCTGATTGTAATCTAAATATTGAGAATTCATCACTTCTGGCATTGGACTTAAATCTATCAACTTGCTAAAGCAGGTAAACTGAATCAGGTGACTGGAGCTGGTGGCTGAATCAGGTGACTGACACGGGTGGCTAGGGCTGGTGGCTGAATCAGGTGTCTGACACGGGTGGCTAGGGCTGGTGGCTGAATCAGGTGACTGACACGGGTGGCTAGGGCTGGTGGCTGAATCAGGTGACTAGGGCTGGTGGCTGAATCAGGTGACTGACACGGGTGACTAGGGCTGTTGGTGGAATCAGGTAACTGGAGCGGGTGGCTAGGGCTGGTGACTGAATCAGGTGACTGACACGGGTGGCTAGGGCTGGTGGCTGAATCAGGTGACTGACACGGGTGGCTAGGGCTGGTGGCTGAATCAGGTGACTGACACGGGTGGCTAGGGCTGGTGGCTGAATCAGGTGACTGACACGGGTGGCTAGGGCTGGTGGCTGAATCAGGTGACTGACACGGGTGGCTAGGGCTGGTGGCTGAATCAGGTGACTGACACGGGTGGCTAGGGCTGGTGGCTGAATCAGGTGACTGACACGGGTGGCTAGGGCTGGTGGCTGAATCAGGTGACTGACACGGGTGGCTAGGGATGGTGGCTGAATCAGGTGACTGACACGGGTGGCTAGGGCTGGTGGCTGAATCAGGTGACTGACACGGGTGACTAGGGCTGTTGGTGGAATCAGGTGACTGGAGCGGGTGGCTAGGGCTGGTGGCTGAATCAGGTGACTGACACGGGTGGCTAGGGCTGGTGGCTGAATCAGGTGACTGACACGGGTGGCTAGGGCTGGTGGCTGAATCAGGTGACTGACACGGGTGGCTAGGGCTGGTGGCTGAATCAGGTGACTGACACGGGTGGCTAGGGCTGGTGGCTGAATCAGGTGACTGACACGGGTGACTAGGGCTGTTGGTGGAATCAGGTGACTGGAGCGGGTGGCTAGGGCTGGTGGCTGAATCAGGTGACTGACACGGGTGGCTAGGGCTGGTGGCTGAATCAGGTGACTGACACGGGTGGCTAGGGCTGGTGGCTGAATCAGGTGACTGACACGGGTGGCTAGGGCTGGTGGCTGAATCAAGTGACTGACACGGGTGGCTAGGGCTGGTGGCTGAATCAGGTGACTGACATGGGTGGCTAGGGCTGGTGGCTGAATCAGGGGACTAGAATTGGTGACAGGAGAGGGTGCGCTGATGTATTCAATTACTTCTCATTTATATATATTTAGGAATTTTCAGTGTATAGTTCAAAATTCGTATATATTTCATATATACAGGGTGATCCAAAAGTTCCGCACAACTTTAAAAATTAATAACTCCGCGAATATTTGCGCTAGAGCAATGCGGTAAACACCATTGTGTTCAGGATGCAATGGGATTTTTATGGCAAATAATGAAAAATTCGAAATTGATTTTAGTTACAACTTTATTCGCTAGATGGCGCTCTACCAGAATCAGATATTCAGCGGCCAAATTGTTTGATAAATTGGAAAATGTAACTGAACGACACGTATTTTTACTTTTTGAATACCAGGAAAGAACCCTAATAATATCAAATGATAAATTAATAAAACACCATTTCGCCAAAAGATAGAAGAAATGGTTAATGATTTTTAAATACAATTTGAGATATGTAAAATAGGTATATGCAAATTAAAACATGTAGCAAAAAATATTTATATTTTAGATGGAGTTTTGTGAAATAAATTGAATGTTTGAAAATAACTACTGATATCAATACACGATTTTTGAAATGTTAATATAGTACCAAAAATTATGATGGTACTACTAATAGGATTTCGTGCTATAAGGACTGTATAGTTTCTTGACTAATTGTCGACACTTGACTATTTAACTGGATATTTGTCATGATCCAAAAATGAAATATAGAGGGGAGTGACAAAATATATTTGTCGTACTTTATTCCAAATATCCTATGGGTTTGTCAAATGTTATCATTGTTTATTATACTGTACATAATTTTTAAAATGTATCCCCTAAAAAAATCATTTTTAAATCGACCTTTTGCGTTGAAAAGCGTGGTAGTAAAATCACACACACACACACACAAAAGCCTTTATTAAGACACACAGGTCTTACAGAGGATTCTCCTTGGGGTTACAAAACGGAGAAAGTGGGAAATAAAAATGGTGAAAGAATATATACATATGGTAAATATATACAGATTATAAGAAATAATAAAGAAATAAGAAGAATTTTAAAAAATAAATAAACAAAATAAAAATTTTTGGAAATATGGATGGTATATACAGGAAACATTATATAAAACAATCAAGCTAATAGATTAGTCTGAGTAAATTGGAGGAAAAGAAATTTATTATACAACAACAACAACAAAAACTTTATTAGGACCTTTTAGTCTTATACAGATTCTCCAAGCAGAAATGTAGGATACATACAGGAAAAAAATAATAATAATAATAGTACCTTAATGGTACATTATAGTGGAAACATTTTATAAAACAATCAAGCTAATAGATTAGTCTGGGTAAATTGGAGGAAAAGAAATTTATTATACATGGATTTGCCACGGATTCACCGCAAATGAAGATAAAAAAGCAAAAGCTAATCACAATCAATATTGAGATAATGAAATTTATACATTATAATTAAGACAATTGAGCTCATTAACATATTTAAAAGGGTAAATCCGAGAGGAAAAAAAAGATACAAAATAAAAAAATGAAAAAAAAAAAAAAAAAAAAACACTGGAATTTACATATGGTACATACACCAAGATTTTTCGTCTCAATAAAATAATTTCTCAGCTGATGAATAAAGGTTATAAAAATTTGAAGCGTAGATTTTTTAAACAATATTTCCATTCATAGAAAGCGAAATATATAAGAAATTAAAGCAAGGAAGGAATAAACATTATATCATGTCAGGTCTTGTTGAATTATTCGGTAGCAGCTTTGAGACAATCGAACAATCTTTTTGCACCAGGGGGTTCGCTCTTATCTCGCCGATAACGACTAATGTCAGATAACAGTTGTAAGATTTTCCAAGAGAATTTTCCTTTTCCCCTGTAAAAGATTGACAGTCGAGATAATGACAACTCCCTTAGGGCGGTTGTTTATACACAGATAACATTCCTGACCTTTACTGAAAGACAAATAAAAATCCTGGGAAGATTCGTGTTGAACCACCTAGAGAAGAGAAATTTAATTAAAGAAAACGTATCAAAGAGACGTAGAAAGTGAGAAAGGCAAAAGGAGAAGGTAATAAACAACAACAACAACAAAAACCTTTATTAAGACACTATTATTTGTAGGGTAATTTGAGTGGCGATGATTAACTGAGCATGTATTTCGGGTTTTCCTATTTGGCGGAAAGATTGGATGATCTATTGATAGTCTCTGCCAGCAGGTCAGTGAAATGGTATCGTTGGATTGACTATTTACAAGTGATTGTTTCCTAACTGCTTGCTACAATGAATGTCCATTGGCATCTACAATTTGTCCATCACAGACCTTATATGCTATGCCATTAATTAAAAATTTATCGTCCCTTAGCTTAGCTAGAGTACCTTTTTCGACGAGTTCTCTTCTTTTGACATTCAAAACGCGCCGTTGTTCTCTCATCTTCATGCTATAGTCTTTCGATAGTGATATCTTAGTTCCTCTTAAATTGAGAGCAGCTTTGAATAGAGTTAATCTATCGTTTTGTTCTGGGACTTCAATCAGGATCGGTGCACCAGGTTTTCTGGATAATCGGTGGCATCGCGTGATGTTTATCTTCTCCGTTGTTTGCATATTTTCTTCGATAACCTTCCGTATCCGTTCTCGGCAGTCCTCGTTATTATCTTGTTCTATTCCGTAAAAAATGAGGTTCCTTTCTCTGCTCTTTGCATCCAAGTGTTCAAGCTGGTCTTCTAAGTCTTTTATTTTTTTGGAGTTTTGAGAGAGTGCTGCCTTTGTAACGGCAGAAGATTCCTCTAGTTGTTGCAGTCTTTGGTTTATATTTTCTACTCTATCGTCGATTGCCGGAAGACGGGATTCCAGCCTCTCACCCCAGCTATCCAGCCTTTTGGTGAGTGCATTTATCAGATCTTTGATATCTTTATCCCTATCTAAGCTTGTTTCCAACGTCGTTTGTTTGGACATCTTAGGGCCTGGGTTTTGTTCAATGCCAGCTAATATTAAGAGCATTAAAACTACACACATAAGGTGAAAGTTTCGGAAATATTTTGAGAGTGAAAGATTCACACGTGATAAGCAAATCTTTTTGCCGCCATATGTATCCGGTTTGAAAGTATGTAAATTTGGCTCAGAATTCTTGTCTAATAGACATAAAATTGTGATGGTAAGATATATTGGATATGTAGGTTTCATTTCAGATAGATTGAATTTGCTCTTTAGTAAAAATAGAGAAAATATTTTAGTCAGACAGTTCACTTACCGTGAGCGACGTTGCTTGCTGCCTATACGTGCCGCCTCCTAGCGGAGAATCGCGTGGTAGTAAAATCATTTTGTATTATTTTTTGCGCAAGATATCTAAAGTTGGGGGGGGGGATACAGAGATTATTCCTTATGCTATTTCTTCTAATGAGCGAAAAGCGATAAACTAAACATAAGGGGTAAAATTGTGTATACCAGTGTTATTCGAGAAATTATAACACTTTGGCCTGCACGACATAATATAAAATGATGTGGGCAAATGACAAACAAAAAAATTACTGTTTACAGAAAAAAAAAGAGTCAAGATGTGAGGACAGCATTTATTATTCCCATAACCCAAAACAAAGAGCTGCAAAATATAACACATGAGGTAACTGCCTTCTCTCTTGTATTAGGTCACAATCCTTGCTCAATGTGGCGCCCTTCATTCTCAAACACCGCCTGCAGACGATAGATGACAGAATGGTAACAATTAAATAGTTGAAATTTATAAAACGTGCCATCTGATAGAAGCCTTCAACATGGCCAATGTGGTAGGCCGTCATCGATAAAAACGCGACTTAATGTACCCCCATAACCGAAATTGTAAGGCGTCAAGTCTGGTGATATTGGAGGCCACTGGCATATAAAGTGGCGACTTATCAACGAATTTCACCGAACGTATCCTTCAGCAATTGTTTGGCACCGCGGGAGATATGAGGAGGTCCTCCATCTTGCATGAATGTTACTCGTATTTCGCTTAGTGCTTGTCTGTCCTGCAATATGGGAATAACCTTTTCTCTCAAAAGTTGAATATAACGTTCACCAGTTACAAAAACGGTTTTAAAAGTTCTTCCATTGATTTTTTTCAAAGAAAAATGGCCCAATAATAAAAGAAGAAGTGAACCCACACAAAACTGTAACTCTGGGCTGATGAAGTGGTATTTCTGTAAAAATCCTAGGGACAATCTCGTTTAGTCAAGTGGCTTCATACTTTAAAGGCAAAGCGCTTGCAGCTACCGGCGAAGTATGGAAAATTATGGAGAAATCCAGGTTGAATTCATTTGGTTCATCAATGAAACTATTAGACTCGATTATCCTGTCAACTCTGCTGTATTCTGCTCCAATTTGGGCAAACGAAAAGTACAAAATCTTGGACCAAATTCAGAATAACTATCTCCGACGACTATTGAACTTGCCGAGTAACACACCAGGCTACATACTACGCATGGAAACCGGACGCTTCTCACTAAGATTACAGCAACCAAACTAATTCTAAAGTTCTGGTTAAGAATATTAAAAATGGAAAAATCCAGATTGCCCGCAATCTGTCTAGCCCAATTATGGGAAACGTCCACTCTGACGAATGCCTTTATAGGTTTTACAGAAAATTTAATGAATATCCTAAACTCAACTGGATTCATGTGGTTAAAGAATTGTTCAGACCCCAATATTCTACAGAAAGCAATACCTCAAATTATCAGAATCACTATAGAACAGTCTATCCAAACCGACCAATCAAGAATAACCAATTCGAAGCTACACACACACTACAAATATTTACATAAAACATTCGCAGCAGAGAACTATCTACTAAGTGAACTCCCACTGCCGGCTAAACGCCTCATTGCGCAATTGAGAATTCTATTTGTTTTATATCGAGAAGACCATATAAAATATCTAAGGACAGAAGACTTGTATTGCCAACTATGCAAAAATAGAACCGAAAATGAATTAGAACATTATATATTTGAATGCATGCCTCTTGACACGGAAAGAAAAATACTCTTCTCTAAGATAGGCCATACACACTTCACATTATATTCTTTATTATCCAACTTTATAGACAATAGTTCAGTAGCTCTAAATCTATATAACTTCCATAAAAATGCTGTAAAAAAGAAAGACTTAACCGAACATTCAAACATACCAAAAATTTCTGTTTGATGAGAAAGACAGAACCAACATCCAATTATTTGTTTAGGCAGATACGATAAGTTAACAATGATAAAACGGTGTTTACCTTACAACCCTGAACACGAGGATTTCCTGGGAAATCTCTTAAAGATTTCTTAAAAAATACATGGCCCACCTGTGCTGTGTGAGAGCTTAAATGGTCTTGTTCCATATGTAAATACCTGTTTTCTTTCCTCTTTTCGCTCTCCACTTCTCCCATCCATATTTCCAAAATTTTTTTTTTTTTCTCTTTTTTTGATTTTTTTTATTCTTCTTATTTTTTATTCTTTCTTATAATCTGTATATATTTACCAAATGTATATAATCTTTCTCCATTTTTTATTTCCCACTTTCATAGGTTTCTCCGTTTTGTAACCCCAAGGAGAATCCTCTGTAAGACCTGTGTGTCTTAATAAAGGCTTTTGTGTGTGTGTGTGTGTGTAAAAATCCTAGGGTTTTCTGTTGCCAAAATGAGGCAGTTTTGAATGTTAAATTCTCCCTTTAGATAAAAAAAGAGTCAAGATGTGAGGACAGCATTTATTATTCCCATAACCCAAAACAAAGAGCTGCAAAATATAACACATGAGGTAACTGCCTTCTCTCTTGTATTAGGTCACAATCCTTGCTCAATGTGGCGCCCTTCATTCTCAAACACCGCCTGCAGACGATAGATGACAGAATGGTAACAATTAAATAGTTGAAATTTATAAAACGTGCCATCTGATAGAAGCCTTCAACATGGCCAATGTGGTAGGCCGTCATCGATAAAAACGCGACTTAATGTATCCCCATAACCGAAATTGTAAGGCGTCAAGTCTGGTGATATTGGAGGCCACTGGCATATAAAGTGGCGACTTATCAACGAATTTCACCGAACGTATCCTTCAGCAATTGTTTGGCACCGCGGGAGATATGAGGAGGTCCTCCATCTTGCATGAATGTTACTCGTATTTCGCTTAGTGCTTGTCTGTCCTGCAATATGGGAATAACCTTTTCTCTCAAAAGTTGAACATAACGTTCACCAGTTACAAAAACGGTTTTAAAAGTTCTTCCATTGATTTTTTCAAAGAAAAATGGCCCAATAATAAAAGAAGAAGTGAACCCACACAAAACTAACTCTGGGCTGATGAAGTGGTATTTCTGTAAAAATCCTAGGGTTTTCTGTTGCCAAAATGAGGCAGTTTTGAATGTTAAATTCTCCCTTTAGATAAAAGTGAGCATCATCTGTTCTTAGAACATTTGACAGCCAGTTTTCATCAATATCAATTTGCCGGAAAACCCATGCAGCGAATTCTTGACGCTTCTCAAAATCGCTGACTTTCAACTCGTGAAAACTTTGAAATTTGTTAGGATATTTTTATAGAAAAATTCTAAATGTGTGTTCTCTCCAAACTGTTCCATACGAAATCCCCGTTTGTCGAGAAACTTGTCTAGCACTTACTTCTCCATACGTGGATAACGTTTCAATAGCTTCAGCATTCTGCAAAACCGTAACAGCCACTGACTTGCATGTCGATGGTCTTCCACTCCGAGGTTTTGCTTCCAGAGATCCAGTTTCCTCAAAACTTTTAATCAATCGCTTTAGAGAGTAGCAACTCATTGGTCCTTTACCGCTTCGAATATCTTTAAAGGAACGAAACGCTCGTAAAGCTTCAGTGGCAGATTCTGAATCACAATTGAAAAAATTCACCAAGAGTGCTTTATCCTGTAGTGACGGCATTCCAGGGGGAAGGGGAGAAGTTCGACCACACCTCCTTGCGGTCCGCCCTGGACTCTTGGAATATTTGACCAAATTCTGGCTCGTTTCCAAGATGACTAACGTTGCAACGGCACCCATTTTCAAATGAATAGCAAAACTGATATCTCCAGTAATGCTACCGCGTCCGGGGTAACCGCCGCGTCAGGAGCTGCAGCTCGAGCTCATGATGAGAAATCTACTACGAGGACACAATTCAATCTACTACAACTCAATATAAATGGTACCCAGAGGAAAATAAAGAGCTGACTTGTCTTCTCTGTGACAACAATGTACATATTAATTGTCCCCGGGAGACAAAATTGAATCAGAATCTGAGATTCAATATCAAAGATTATACAACACTACGAATGGACAGACCGGGAAAATTCGGAGGAGGACTTGCCGTTTTGATTAAAACTCTAGAAATCAAATTTAAGGAAATCGCCTATAATCAGAGTAAGCCTAGAGAAAGCACGACAGAAGCTCAGGCAATAGAAATCTATCTTACAGATAAAACAATTCCAATCATAAATGTTTATCACCACGATAATACTAGCATCAATACAGGCCTGATAGAGACATTAAGTGAAGCGTCTTCGGATATCGCAATCATACTTGGTGATTTTAACGCCGAAAGACCAACTTGGGGATCACCTGTCCAGGATAACAAAGGTCAGCAGGTTGAGGACATGCTAACCGACCTCGACCTTACGCCGTTAAATAACGAAAAGAACACCTATCTATCCAAGTCCACAGGCACAGAATCCGCAATAGACATCACAGCGATAAATTACAACATCGCACCCACAACACAATGGAAAATTCTGAAAAGTGCAATCAGTGCCCACAGACCAATTTTAACAACCCTAAAATTCAAAATTGAGAATTTTCAACAGAATAAAAGAACACTGGAAAAATATTTACAGAAAAGCTTGGAGAACTGTGCAACGAAGAATTAAATCACAGAACGATTGACAAAAAATTGGAAAAATTCTCTTTGAACATATCCAAAGCTGCAAAAGTATCGATACCTAGAGGTAGACGTAAAGACCTGTGAATACTTTACTGGAAGGACCACAATATCGAGGCAATGATTGCAGAGAAAGACAATAAAAATGAACTTCTTAAAACAAATAAAACAGAAGAAACCATAAAGGAACTCATTGAAATTAGTCACAAAATAGAACAAGAAATTTGGATATTCAAACAAGAAAAATGGGCAGAATTCTGCGAAAAAAAAAATGGATCCAAAAAGGAAAGCCATCACTGGAATATAATTAGTGTTATAAAACAATCAAAACCAACACTAATCCTCCAATACTCAAACCGATATGAACAGCGAGAACGAACAAACAGATGACTGACATAATTGCTGAATATCTTTCAAGCACTTCCAGACTCAGCTATACGAATGAAGGCAGGACTTTAAAAAATAATATAAACAAGTTAGTTAAACAAGCAAGAAATTACCATCATCAAGATATTTACTCGAGAGACTTCACACTGAATGAGCTAAATTCATCAATAGGAAAGTTAAATCCAAGATGTCACCTGGAGATGCTCTAATCTTTGGTCAAATGATTAAACACTTTGGAGACGAAGGTAAAAATCAACTCCTTTGAATACTGAACATTTCATGGAAAACTGGTAAACTACCAAAGAATTGGAAGATATCAATTATAGTGCCAATACTGAAACCAAACAAAGATGCTAAGGAATGCAAGAACTATCGGCCAATTGCTCTTACCAGCATACTTTGTAAAATAACAGAATGAATTATCCACTCTAGGCTCATAGTCTGGCTCACTAACAATAATAAAATAAACTTCTACCAAACTGCCTAAAGATCCAGACACTGTACAACTGATAAACTGTTCTACTTCTGTCAATCAATAATAGATTTCTAGGAAAAACCGCCAAAGAAGACAACGGCCGTATTCCTGGATATGACCTCAGCTTTTGATCGAGTGTAGAAATTATTTGAAAGGCTGCACAACATCGGAGTAAGGGGAAAAACCTTAATCTGGATTGCAGACTTCTTAAGGGGAAGAAGGATAAAGGTACGGGTCAATGGAACATTTTCCAAGGAACGAATATCATGGGCTGGTGTACTTCAGGGATCTGAGCTCAGTCCTCTACTCTTCTCGCTATATATTAACCGTTGTTTATGTAAATAGATGAATATTATTTGTATTGTTTAAAGCCTCATTATGTAAAAATATATGTATATATAAATTGGACATTTGTTGTTGGCCATGGTCAAGTTTGAGCTCTTGTACGTCTAATTACGACACAACAAAAGTGGCGACGAGGATGCGCGATCTACAGAGCCAGTAAAAGGCTGAGGAAAACGGTGTCTATGCAAGTATAACAACTACATCTTTTGAACAAATCTGACTCTCGGATTATGGAGAGGTGAAATAGGAAAATGGGTTAAGATTACATCTTTTAAACTATCTGGATCAAGAAAACAAAGGAGTAGAAAAGATCAGCATGACAAGTTCAAAGTTAATAGTACCTTTTAGATGCTATAGCCCAGTGGAGAACACTTCGATCTTTTTGTACAAAAATTTGAGGCTTTCTTTTTGGCATCTGAAGGAGGAGATTAAAGTGCTGATTTTTACCTCGCTACCAGATTCTGAAACTTTGAAGCAGGGAAACGACATTTTCTTCCTGGTCTAATGAAAGATCAACCCTATGCACTATCATTCAAAGAATTAAGCTGCATTTGGATCCAAAGAAGAAAGTGATACCACAGCGATGCAGATTTTTAAAGAGAATTCAACAGGAAGGAGAATCAATTTCGGAATATCTTAGAGAATTGAAACATTTGGCAATAAATTGTAATTTCGTCCATATGTTGGGAGCCATGATGCGAGACCGTTTTGTGGCTGGAATCAAGTCGGAAATCCTGCAAAAGAAGCTACTACAAGAGGACGACGATGTCACCCTGGATAATGTTTTTGCAGTGGCGATCTCGTTCGAATTGGCGGAGATAAATACAAGAGAATTACAAGATAAATTAGTGGCCAAGATATCCCCTGTGAATTGAAAGGATAAAAAGGGTGAGTAGAATAATAGTACGGCGCAGTATAGACCTTTCAGGCAAAGTGGCAAAGGCAAAATAGTGTGTTATAGATGTGGTGAAAGACATTCACACGTGGCATCTGTTTTACCTCATAGAACAAAGACTTGTTTTAAAATGTAATAAACTGGGTCATTTAAGTAGGGTCTGCAAAGCTAGTGAAAGATTGTGGGGATGTAAATTTGTACAAGAGGACTCTCTATATTCTGTACAGGGCGAAACTGATGCCACAATAAATTTAACAGTATATGATTATTCTTTGTGCTTTACAATAGATACAGGAAGTCCAGTTACGTTAATACCTAAAGATATTTATAAGAATTATTGGCAAAGTCAAAGATTATTTCCAACAAATTTAAGATTAAAATCCTTTTGTGGTAAATCAATAGAGATTATAGATCAAAGAAATGTTTTTGTAAAAGAAGCCAACCAATATTTACGATTAATAGTTGTAAATGAAAAAATCCAGGTAATTTTATTAGGAAGAGAATGGCTTAAACAGTTGAAACTTGATTATTCTATATTGTTTAGCATTAAAATTTTAAATAATGAATATAATAGAAATATATTTAAATATATAAAAATTTGATGGATAGGTATGCAGATTTGTTTAACAAAGATTTGGGCTGTCTAAAGGACGTAAATAAATTTTAATTTAAAAAAGGATGTGACTCCTGTGTTTTGTAAGGCCAGAAGTTTACCTTTCTCTCTAAAAAACAAAGTAGAGAATGAAATTGATCGTTTAGGGAATTCTTGCATTTTATAACCTATAGTTCATGCATATTGGACCGCTCCAATAGTACCGGCATCAAAAAAGGATGGTAGTGTAAGGATATGTGGTGATTTTAGATGTACAGCTAATAAAGCAATAGAATTAGATAGGTATCCCATTCCATCGATCGATGAGATCTTTTCAAAATGATCTACAAGCACCGTACTTTCGACTCTAGACCTATCACAGGCTTACTTACAAGTAATGTTAGCGGAAGAAGCCAAAGCTGTTGTTGATATAAACACAACAAAGAGGTTGTTTTCTTATAAAAGACTACCATATGACGTAGCGGTAGCACCAAAAAAATTTCAGAGGATTATGGAAGGCCTATTTTTTTATTTGCCAGGTGTGGCCTGCTACATAGATGATATTTTGGTTGCAGGAAAAGACTTTGAAGATCATGAACAAAAGTTGGATCTAGTGTTTAAATGATTGCTAGAAAAAGGTTTAAAGTTAAACAGATATAAATGTAAATTTAGAAAGAAATCGGTGGAATATTTAGGGTTTGAAATGGATAAATATGGACTGCATCCCTTATAAAATAAAATTAAAGCAGTGATAGAGGCGCTTGAACCTAAAGAATGTTTCGCAATTGAGATCTTTCATAGGACTCTTAATTTATTATTATTGATTCATAAAGAATATAGCAAACATTTTAGCGCTATTCTATCAACTTTTGAATAAAAATTGTAGATGGAATTGGACGAAAAAATATCGAATGTTATTTTAAAAATGTAAATCATTATCAATGGAATATGGAATAGGCGTAATTCTGAGTCATAGAAATGATAGAAAGGAAGAATGCCCTATAGCTTTTGCTTCTAGAACATTAACTGAAGCGGAAAAACGTTTCTCTCAACTAGAAAAGAAAGCGTTGAGCATAACTTTTGGCGTTGAGAAATTCAGACAATACTTACTGGGACGAAAATTTGTATTGGTCACAGACAATCGACCCTTAATTCATATATTTTCACCTCATAAACCAATTCCCATATGTGCATCATCCAGAATTGAAATATGGTCCTTAAAATTAGCTGCATTTAATTATACTGTGGAATTTCGAAAACTAGTGATAATTCCAATGTTGACGCATTGTCACGTCTTCCTTTAGAATCGAGTGTCAGGGAGTCTCTTGATGAAGACCAGGTACTTCTTCTTAGGAAGTCGAATGAGGTACCGTTCTCTTTTATGGAGGTGGCATATGAGACGCCCCAAGATAAAATACTGTCTATAGTATAAAGGAATGTTAGAGAAGGCAACTGTGTGTGTGTGGAAATTCACAAGGGTACCGAGAGAAAACCCACTAGCTCCTCATTATAAGATCAATGAGGAATTAAGTTTGGAGTTTGGTTGTCTTCAATGGCGTGAAAGAGTGGTAATTCCCCAAAAATTAAGATCTTTAATTTTAAAAGACTTGCATGAAATACACATGGGGATTGTTAAAATGAAGATGATTGCCAGACGGTATTTTCTGGTGACCAGGCATAGACAGTAACATCGAGGAGTTAACTAGAGAATGTAGAGTATGCCAAGAATCGGCAAACATGCCCCCAGCTACCATCTCGGAATGGACTTGGCCCGAAAACCGTGGCATCGACTTCATCTTGATCTAGCGGGTCCGTTCATGGGAAGAATGTTTTTGGTTCTCGTGGACGCATACTCAAAGTGGATAGAAATTTTATCATCAAAGATATTACCAGAAAATCGATTATAAGTCATCTTAGAGAAATTCTCGCCAGAATTGGATTGCTCTAATATTTTGTTACAGATAACGGAAGACAGTTTGTCTCCGGTGAATTCGAGCAATTTACCAAAATGAATGGTATACGGCACACTAAGACCAGTCCGTATAATCCTAGTACAAATGGTTTAGCTGAGAGATATGTAAGAGAGTTTAAAAACCTTTTGAGAAATAATAATGGGAAGGATGATTTAGAGACGAATCTACAAAGTTTCCTATTTTCTCATAGAGCATTCCCCCAAACTGTAATAAAGGAATTCCCCGGCGGAACTGCTAATGAAGAGAAGTTTAAGATCAATATTCTCGAATTTAATACCAAGATGGGAAATCCGCGAGAGGTATTTCACGAGGCCGTAAGAAGGCAGGAGCAGTTTACTACAGGTTGCGAGGTTTATTTCCGCAACTATGCAACTGGACCTAAACGGTAAAAAGGTACCATTTTGAAATTATTGAGCTACCGTCACTACCTTATAAGTTGCGAGGGCGTCGTGTATAAGGGGCATATCAATCAATTGCGACCTGTGAGAAAGAAACAAGTGGAGACAAGAAATTTGATACTTCCTCGAACATCAGGAGAGAAGCCTGTAGGTGGAAGTCAGAAATAAAGTGAAGAGGAGGTTCCAGAGGTTACATCAGGAAACAAGGAGGAGACTGCTTCTGTGCACGTACCCTCTTGCACTCCTATACCAGGGCCTGTTGCTGTGCACGTGCCCTCTTGCACTCCTAAACCAGAGGCTGCCGCTGTGCAAGTGCCCGTCCGCAGTCCTAGACCTCAGAGAGCCAGGAAACCCCTAGACCGACTGGAGTATTATTAAGGGGGGAGATGTGTTGTGTATGTAAATAGATGAAGATTATTTGCATTCTTTAAAGTCTCATTATGTAAGAATATATGTGTATATAAATTGGACATTTTTTGTTGGCCAAACGAAAAGAATCTGAGGCTCTTTATTGGACACGACAAAAACAACAACGGCATTCTAGAGTAAAATAAATCATCAGAGATAGATAAATATTTTTCAAATGAATTAAAATAAATATAATCGATACTGAGAGAGAGTTGAATTTTAAAAAATAGAAAATTATTAGTTTCGAAATATAAATAGCTGAGAGGATTCCAGCAAACCGCATCTAAAATATCAGGTTTTTTTTTGCTACATGTTTTAATTTGCATATACCTATTTTACATATCTCAGATTGTATTTAAAAATCGTTAACCATTTCTTCTAACTTTTGGCGAAATGGTGTTTTATTAATTTATCATTTGATATTATTAGGGTTCTTTCCTGGTATTCAAAAAGTAAAAATACGTATCGTTCAGTTATATTTTCCAATTTATCAAACAATTTGGCCGCTGAATATCTGATTCTGGTAGGGCGCCATCTAGCGAATAAAGTTGTAACTAAAATCAATTTCGAATTTTTCATTATTTGCCATAAAAAATCCCATTGCATCCTGAACACAATGGTCTTTACCGCATTGCTCTAGCGCAAATATTCGCGGAGTTATTAATTTTTAAAGTTGTGCGGGACTTTTGGATCACCCTGTATTTTAACGAGAGTTGTTCAAGATGTTCTATAAATGAATAAATAGAACAAAAAGTATGGTCTATAAAAATAAAGGTCACCTCTCCCGTCAAATCTTGACACCGTCTATTGACCGTCGCAGCAAACTAAGCATCTCGCTCGGCAACCCGAGGCCACTAGTTTGCGGCGACGGTCAATAGATGGCGTCAAGCTTTGGCGTCTATTTTGACGGGAGAGGTGACCTTTATCTTTGTAGATCAATATCCTCCCGACAAAAATATGGTGTCCAAAATAAAAATATAGCTAACCATATTATTCAAAAGGATCCCATATTCTAGGAATACGTTAACCTTGTGCAGGCGTGCAGATATATATGTAGTTTCAAGCATTTCATTATAGTTCAACCTGACTTTAAAAATGACGCTCCTAAAAATGTTTTATTTTAAAATTTCACTCGTTTTAAACTTAGAAAACACACTCTTCGGGTTTTTTAAGGTTTAAATGAAGTTTGTGTTAGATATTTTTATTACTATAAAACCAGGTAGCAGGAAGATATGGCTTGAAACACAACCACCATGAAAGATGGAAGCCGGGAATTATAGGAATAGAGTGCTGTGAAGAAACTTTTCGATAAAAATATTCAAAAAGATCTATATAGTATCTTGGAGAAAAGAAAAATGTGTAAGAAGCATTAAAAAACAATAATAAATGTATTATGATGCATCATTTATATATAAAGTTTGCGGAAGAGCGATTGCTCGAAGCATTTTGTATATTTATAATTATATTAGTGGAAAAGCCCGTCCAAGGACGGGATCGGCTAGAGCAGGTGGATTGAGAGGTTTGAATCGGTTCAAGTTCGACTTTTCCTTTGGAACAGCATTTATGAAAAGTTTTACTGTATGTCGTTTGTTCCAATTCGAAATACTTTGCTCTACATTTTGGGCAAACTTGATCAAGTTGGCCACAAAAGTGCAGGGGAATTTGATCTTCCTCGAAACATGTCCCTGTTGGCAAAGGTAGATTATCTCCCTGTCGAATTCTTTGCATCCTCAGCCTACTGTTTTCCCTTTGAAGGGCTCTTTGATTTTCGCTCATATTCATTCGGTATTGCCGTTGTTGTTCATTATGCCGTTCTCTTACGGGTGAATTTAAACGTCTTTGTCGCTGCTGTTCAATACGACGTTGCTTTGCTTCGATGGCCTCAACAATAGAAAGGGCTCTTTTAGGATACATTGTTTAAAAAATAAATTAATCAAGCTAATTTAAAAAATAAAATTATTTTAAAAATATTATTCCTCAAATATTCACCGAATAAATTGCCGACGTCACGTCACACGCCACGTCACACAGAATGGACCAATCCTATTCGGCTTCAACGAACAGACGCTTTATTATCCCGTGCTCAGTCCCATCTCATCACGTAGAGAGTCCCATTTCATCCCGTGCTCAGTCCCATCTCATCCCGTGCTCAGTCCCATCTCATCCCGTGCTCAGTCCCATCTCATCCCGTGGTCAGTCCCATCTCATCCCTTGCTCAGTCCCATCTCATCCCGTGCTCAGTCCCATCTCATCCCGTGCTCAGTCCCATCTCATCCCGTGGTCAGTCCCATCTCATCCCGTGGTCAGTCCCATCTCATCCCGTGTTCAGTCCCATCTCATCCCGTGATCATTCCCATCTCATCCCGTGATCATTCCAATCTCATCCCGTGCTCAGTCCCATCTCATCCCGTGGTCAGTTTCATCTCATCCCGTGCTCAGTCCCATCTCATCCCGTGGTCAGTTTCATCTCATCCTGTGGTCAGTTTCATCTCATCCCGTGCTCAGTCCCATCTCATCCCGTGGTCAGTCCCATCTCATCCCGCTGTCAGTCCCATCTCATCCCGTGGTCAGTCCCATCTCATCCCGTGCTCAGTCCCATCTCATCCCGTGCTCAGTCCCATCTCATCCCGTGCTCAGTCCCATTTCATCCCGTGATCATTCCCATCTCATCCCGTGGTCAGTCCCATCTCATCCCGTGTTCAGTCCCATCTCATCCCGTGATCATTCCCATCTCATCCCGTGATCATTCCAATCTCATCCCGTGCTCAGTCCCATCTCATCCCGTGGTCAGTTTCATCTCATCCCGTGCTCAGTCCCATCTCATCCCGTGGTCAGTTTCATCTCATCCTGTGGTCAGTTTCATCTCATCCCGTGCTCAGTCCCATCTCATCCCGTGGTCAGTCCCATCTCATCCCGCTGTCAGTCCCATCTCATCCCGTGGTCAGTCCCATCTCATCCCGTGCTCAGTCCCATCTCATCCCGTGCTCAGTCCCATCTCATCCCGTGCTCAGTCCCATTTCATCCCGTGATCATTCCAATCTCATCCCGTGGTCAGTCAAATCTCATCCCGCTGTCAGTCCCATCTCATCCCGTGCTCAGTCCCATCTCATCCCGTGGTCAGTCCCATCTCATCCCGCTGTCAGTCCCATCTCATCCCGCTGTCAGTCCCATCTCATCCCGTGGTCAGTCCCATCTCATCCCGTGTTCAGTCCCATCTCATCCCGTGATCATTCCCATCTCATCCCGTGATCATTCCCATCTCATCCCGTGCTCAGTCCCATCTCATCCCGTGGTCAGTTTCATCTCATCCCGTGCTCAGTCCCATCTCATCACGTAGTCAGTCCCATCTCATCACGTAGTCAGTCCCATTTCATCCCGTGCTCAGTCCCATCTCATCCCGTGCTCAGTCCCATCTCATCCCGTGGTCAGTCCCATCTCATCCCGCTGTCAGTCCCATATTATCCCGTGCTCAGTCCCATCTCATCCCGTGCTCAGTCCCATCTCATCCCGTGCTCAGTCCCATCTCATCCCGTGCTCAGTCCCATCTCATCCCGTGGTCAGTCCCATCTCATCCCGCTGTCAGTCCCATCTCATCCGGTGCAAAGTCCCATCTCATCCCGTGCTCAGTCCCATCTCATCCCGTGTTCAGTCCCATCTCATCCCGTGATCATTCCCATCTCATCCCGTGATCATTCCCATCTCATCCCGTGCTCAGTCCCATCTCATCCCGTGCTCAGTCCCATCTCATCCCGTGATCATTCCCATCTCATCCCGTGATCATTCCCATCTCATCCCGTGCTCAGTCCCATCTCATCCCGTGGTCAGTTTCATCTCATCCCGTGCTCAGTCCCATCTCATCCCGTGGTCAGTTTCATCTCATCCCGTGGTCAGTTTCATCTAATCCCGTGGTCAGTCCCATCTCATCCCGTGCTCAGTCCCATCTCATCCCGTGGTCAGTCCCATCTCATCCCGCTGTCAGTCCCATCTCATCCCGTGGTCAGTCCCATCTCATCCCGTGCTCAGTCCCATCTCATCCCGTGCTCAGTCCCATCTCATCCCGTGCTCAGTCCCATTTCATCCCGTGATCATTCCCATCTCATCCCGTGGTCAGTCCCATCTCATCCCGCTGTCAGTCCCATCTCATCCCGTGCTCAGTCCCATCTCATCCCGTGCTCAGTCCCATCTCATCCCGTGGTCAGTCCCATCTCATCCCGCTGTCAGTCCCATCTCATCCCTTGCTCAGTCCCATCTCATCCCGTGCTCAGTCCCATCTCATCCCGTGCTCAGTCCCATCTCATCCCGCTGTCAGTCCCATCTCATCCCGTGGTCAGTCCCATCTCATCCCGTGTTCAGTCCCATCTCATCCCGTGATCATTCCCATCTCATCCCGTGATCATTCCCATCTCATCCCGTGCTCAGTCCCATCTCATCCCGTGGTCAGTTTCATCTCATCCCGTGCTCAGTCCCATCTCATCACGTAGTCAGTCCCATCTCATCACGTAGTCAGTCCCATTTCATCCCGTGCTCAGTCCCATCTCATCCCGTGCTCAGTCCCATCTCATCCCGTGGTCAGTCCCATCTCATCCCGCTGTCAGTCCCATCTCATCCCGTGCTCAGTCCCATCTCATCCCGTGCTCAGTCCCATCTCATCCCGTGGTCAGTCCCATCTCATCCCGCTGTCAGTCCCATCTCATCCGGTGCAAAGTCCCATCTCATCCCGTGCTCAGTCCCATCTCATCCCGTGTTCAGTCCCATCTCATCCCGTGATCATTCCCATCTCATCCCGTGATCATTCCCATCTCATCCCGTGCTCAGTCCCATCTCATCCCGTGCTCAGTCCCATCTCATCCCGTGATCATTCCCATCTCATCCCGTGATCATTCCCATCTCATCCCGTGCTCAGTCCCATCTCATCCCGTGGTCAGTTTCATCTCATCCCGTGCTCAGTCCCATCTCATCCCGTGGTCAGTTTCATCTCATCCCGTGGTCAGTTTCATCTAATCCCGTGGTCAGTCCCATCTCATCCCGTGCTCAGTCCCATCTCATCCCGTGCTTAGTCCCATCTCATCCCGTGTTCAGTCCCATCTCATCCCGTGATCATTCCCATCTCATCCCGTGATCATTCCCATCTCATCCCGTGCTCAGTCCCATCTCATCCCGTGATCATTCCCATCTCATCCCGTGCTCAGTCCCATCTCAACCCTTGGTCAGTCCCATCTCATCCCGTGGTCAATACCATCTCATCACGTGGTCAGTCCCATCTCATCCCGTGCTCAGTCCCATCCCGTGCTCAGCCCCATCTCATCCCGTGCTCAGTCCCATCTCATCCCGCTGTCAGTCCCATCTCATCCCGTGGTCAGTCCCATCTCATCCCGTGCTCAGTCCCATCTCATCCCGTGCTTAGTCCCATCTCATCCCGTGTTCAGTCCCATCTCATCCCGTGATCATTCCCATCTCATCCCGTGCTCAGTCCCATCTCATCCCGTGATCATTCCCATCTCATCCCGTGCTCAGTCCCATCTCAACCCTTGGTCAGTCCCATCTCATCCCGTGGTCAATACCATCTCATCACGTGGTCAGTCCCATCTCATCCCGTGCTCAGTCCCATCCCATCCCGTGCTCAGCCCCATCTCATCCCGTGCTCAGTCCCATCTCATCCCGCTGTCAGTCCCATCTCATCCCGCTGTCAGTCCCATCTCATCCTGTGTTCAGTCCCATCTCATCCCGTGATCATTCCCATCTCATCCCGTGATCATTCCCATCTCATCCCGTGCTCAGTCCCATCTCATCCCGTGCTCAGTCCCATCTCATCCCGTGCTCAGTTCCATCTCATCCCGTGTTCAGTCCCATCTCATCCCGTGATCATTCCCATCTCATCCCGTGATCATTCCCATCTCATCCCGTGGTCAGTCCAATCTCATCCCGTGGTCAGTACCATCTCAGCCGGCCACGTCACTTAAGTGGGAGGGGGGCGGCCAAGCCAATCAGGTTTGAACACGTCACACAGAATGGCCCAATCCTATTCGGCTTCAACGAACAGACGCTTTATTATATGTGATGTATTTCTGCTGTTCTCTAATTTATGTCCATAGTTCATCTAAAATACCCATTCCAAGAGTCCATCCTCAGTATTACTATAAAAGGAAGTTCCAAAAATGCAATATAACAGCGGTATGGTAGATTAAACTGGCCAAACCGCTGGGAATGTTCACCACTGATGAGCCAGACCCTCCCTTTGATTTTTCCATCGCAGTAAGGGCAGTAGAAATTGTTTAATTTCAAAAGAATCATACGCGTCTATAATAGTTTGGAATATTAATAAATGTAATTTTTAAATTGCCGAAAATTTGTACAAAAAGAAAATTGTACAAAAATGGTTTATAACCATCAATAATCATTTTTTTTTTAATTTAAATAAATAAACGGGTTTTTATTTAGAACAGAGTACCAGATAACACGATCGGGTAACTATAATTTCCTTCTATATACATTTCGACAATAGATTTGACCTAGCCACTTTGCAAGCAAAACACCTCTTTGACAGATTGTGAAGATTCCTTTTGATTCCTTGTGGATTCATGAAATGAAGTCCGCCCTTGGCTGGAGAGGGCCATTATCTAGAAACCATGGTCTCTAGGTGGACGCTTCTCAGTTTTCCAAAGCTGGTGTTGTGGCTTTGTCACCGACCCGAGGCCGCTAGTTTGAAGCGATGGTCAATAGATGGCGTCTAGTTTTGACGTTTATTTTGAAGGAGAGGCGCCCTATGTTTTATAGATAACTATGTGAAAAAATAGTACAAATGCAATATTGTACTGGGATAAGGTGCTTAAATTAAGAAAAAGGCATCTCCTTATCGTGCAACTGAAAGTTGCTGATGGCTTGTGCCATCTATCGGAATAAATATCAACTATTCTCGTTGATTTTTAATTATTTCAGAATTGGCCAAATACCCATTCTTGATTAATCAAGAAAAGCTAACCACGGACGCGTTTCGGGCTGTTGGCCCTCATCAGCGTGGTGCAAGCTGTACCTCAACGACCAAAAAATTGGTCAACGAGAATAGTTGATATTTATTCCGATAGATGGCGCAAGCCATCAGCAACTTTCAGTTGCACGATAAGGAGATGCCTTTTTCTTAATTTAAGCACCTTATCCCAGTACAATATTGCATTTGTACTATTTTTTCACATTGTGTAGCGTCCTCACGCAATTCTGGCCTTAACTACCCGTTTCATGATTTTTTCAGGATGCCTTAATGACCAATTTTTTGGTCGTTGAGGTACAGCTTGAACCACGCTGATGAGGGCCAACAGCCCGAAACGCGTCCGTGGTTAGCTTCTCTTGATTAATCAAGAATGGGTATTTGGCCAATTCTGGAATAATTAAAAATCAACGAGAATAGTTGATATTTATTCCGATAGATGGCGCAAGCCATCAGCAACTTTCAGTTGCACGATAAGGAGATGCCTTTTTCTTAATTTAAGCACCTTATCCCAGTACAATATTGCATTTGTACTATTTTTTCACATTGTGTAGCGTCCTCACGCAATTCTGGCATTAACTACCCGTTTCATGATTTTTTCAGGATGCCTTAATGACCAATTTTTTGGTCGTTGAGGTACACATGAATCCTGCCAAGAAGAAAAAGAAGGCCTACAAGCCCATCGTGAACGTCGCCGACCTGGAGAGGGAAGATGAGATGGTGATCTCACGCAACTGCAGCATCCTGAGCTCCATTGGCCATCCTGCCCTGAAATCCCTGCATGAGGACCTGATCCGCTACATCGCCTCGCGGACTGAAATGATCAAGGCCCTCGCTACCGAAGTAGAGAACCTCACTGACACCCTCGAGTCCTTCGCAGAGTTGGACGAAATTGAGGAGGCCAACAAGCCCAAGACTGCTTGCCGCGGCACTCAAACCTGCCCTGCTCCTTCCTGCAAGGAAACCAGCTCCCAGACTGACCCAATCAAGCCCGCCACTCCTGCTCCTGCTGCTCTCCCTGCCAAGAAGCCTGCCTCCACCTTGCCTGCTCCTGCTCCAACCAAAAGGAAGCAGTCTGAGGCTCCCAACCCGCCTGCAAAGAGGACAAACCTGAATGGTCCTTCAAAACCTGCGCCTTCCCGCGTATCCAAGCCTGCGGCCGCCCAAGTGATCCTCCATGGAGAAAAATCGGCGGCCCACACAGTGGTCATCTCTGATGACCCACAGGCTGACCCAAGGGAGATGCTAAAAGCTGTCCGCGCTGCCCACACTCTCCCCCAAGGCGTTTGGGCCTCCCTGCACACCAAGGGGAAGCTGGTCCTCCACTCCAGTAATCCTGACACCATCCCTGAGGTGACAACCTCCTTGGCCAGCAAGTTGAATGGAATGAAGGTCCGCCAGCAGAAGGAGATCCTGCCACGGATCTGCCTCTTCAAAGTGGATGAGGAGACATCCAACTCCACAATTGAGGAGACCTTCCTGGAAACCGCTGCTGTTAGAAAACTTCCTGGGGACAAGGTGGTGCGCGTGGCGCACCGTTCTGCACCCAGAAGCGGGACCTGCACCGCCTTCATCGAGGTGGACCTCAAGACCTTTAGAGCCCTGGGCGTTCGCGGGAGAATCGTGGTTGATGGAGTAATCCTCAACTTCGAGGAGTCCATCCGCGCCCGCGTCTGCTTCCGCTGTTGTGGCTTCGGCCACAACTCTGGCCAATGCTCCAGGGCTCCTAAGTGCTTCCACTGCGGTCAAGACGGCCATGAAGGCCGCGCCTGCCCATCCATTGCTGACCAGCGCACCTCCAAATGTGCCAACTGCTGCTCCAAGGGCCTTCCTGACAAGCACGAGGCGAGAGCCTCAAGCTGCCCCATCCTGAAGTCTAGGGCCCTCAAGTTCTAGGCTTCAAGGACCTTCTGCCTCCAATTCCATCTGCCACTTCTACTGGATTCCTGGCCAATTCAATGCTCCTGCCTCACTGCACCTTGGCGCTGTTCCCCTGCTTGCCCAACGTTTCCACTACCCCTGCGACACATCTCCTGCCGCCAGATCCTAGGGTCCCTTGCCACCTGACATCGCGCTTGGGCTCAAAAATCATAACTCTTGGTTAGTAGCCCGTAAAACCATATTTTCTCTCGTTGAGGTACAGCTTGCACCACGCTGATGAGGGCCAACAGCCCGAAACGCGTCCGTGGTTAGCTTTTCTTGATTAATCAAGAATGAGTATTTGGCCAATTCTGGAATAATTAAAAATCAACGAGAATAGTTGATATTTATTCCGATAGATGGCGCAAGCCATCAGCAACTTTCAGTTGCACGATAAGGAGATGCCTTTTTCTTAATAGATAACTATGTGTTCAATATAATTTGATGGAATAATTGATTCAATAATTATTGTGTTTTATAATAAACTAGCGGATGTGTACCCGGCTTCGCCCGGGTTTTATCTGAGTGAAAGTTTGCCTAACGAATATTATTGAAAATAATTTTCCGGAACATAGACTATTATGATAATAATGATAATAATATTCATTACATCATATTTTTTATTATATATTTATATAATGCGAATGGCCCGGGCAACGCCCGGGTTTTACCCGAGTGCGTATATATTTTAAAAACGTTTTAATTCAAATACTATTCGTTACAATTATAAATTGGCGCCATGGATGTCACTCTTGTGAAACGTCCCGTTCCAAACTGTGTTTTTAAAATGTTTTAATTAAAATACTATTCGTTACAATTATAAATTTGAACGATAGGCTCATTATTTCTTTATACCGTTATATTATATATATTATATTTATTATATATATATTACACGTTATTTGTTTTCTTGGCCGACTGTTTTACATATGGTGTTATCTTAAAATTGCTTGTTTTGAATATTTTTTAGATTGAGATTATTAGCTAGTATGTAAAAAAATTAACTCTGTTAAAATTTAATTTTGTATTTATATATAAATAAAATTAACTCTGTTGATTTTTTTTTTTTTGTATTTAATCGATAACAGCGAAGTTACGCATGTTAATGTTAGGGAAAAATATTTTGATGTTAAGCAAAACCTGCTCCATCTCGCTTTACATAAATGTTGAAAATTTGGTCGAAATTGATGCATTGTAACGAAAGTTTTTAGTGAACAACACTTATGAAATTTGCATTTTATTAATATAGATAGTACTCGATTGTTCACAGAAAAGGTCTTTGAATGAGTGTAAAGAAAAGTATGCCAATATGAAATAGGAGAGAAACATTAGAATTATCGCTAAAGAAAGAAACAGGTGTTGAGGAGATCGTGAGTTATTATGGCGCCAGTGGACTGATCGATTAGCCTTGGCATATATTCCATGGCGGCTGAGTCATCCAGTATTTATATGGGGACATTGTCTCACGGCTGTCTACAGTGTCTACATACTGTATGATGGCGGCTGAGTCATCCAGTATTTATATGGGGACATTGTCTACTCTGTCTACATACTGTATGATAGGGGCTGAGTCATCCAGTATTTATATGGAGCAATGTCTCACGGCTGTCTACTGTGTCTACATGCTGTATGATGGCGGCTGAGTCATCCAGTATTTATATGGGGACATTGTCTCACAGCTGTCTACTGTGTCTACATACTGTATGATGGCGGCTGAGTCATCCAGTATTTATATGGAGCAATGTCTCACGGCTGTCTACTGTGTCTACATGCTGTATGATGGCGGCTGAGTCATCCAGTATTTATATGGGGACATTGTCTCACAGCTGTCTACTGTGTCTACATACTGTATGATGGCGGCTGAGTCATCCAGTATTTATATGGAGCAATGTCTCACGGCTGTCTACTGTGTCTACATATTGTATGATGGCGGCTGAGTCATCCAGTATTTATATGGAGCAATGTCTCACGGCTGTCTACTGTGTCTACATACTGTATGATGGCGGCTGAGTCTTCCAGTATTTATATGGAGCAATGTCTCACGGCTGTCTACTGTGTCTACATACTGTATGATGGCGGCTGAGTCATCCAGTATTTATTTATTTATGCTTATGAGGTGATACAGCAACGTCTTTACAATAAGAGAGGAGACAAAATGAATCAAATCTAGAAAAAAGAAGTGAGGACTTCTCGGTCATTAAAGTCTGAGAGGCAAGGCCTTCAGCCAGTTCAGGGCTTCCGGGGTGACAGAGTGGAGATTGGAGATTCCTCCATTGAATTTGTACAGCGGGCAGTCATCTAGTATATGGGACATTGATTGTGGGACGTTGCAGGCACAATATCCAGTATTTATATGGAGCAATGTCTCACGGCTGTCTACTGTGTCTACATACTGTATGATGGCGGCGGAGTCATCCAGTATTTATATGGAGCAATGTCTCACGGCTGTCTACTGTATCTACATACTGTATGATGGCGGCTGAGTCATCCAGTATTTATATGGAGCAATGTCTCACAGCTGTCTACTGTGTCTACATACTGTATGATGGCGGCTGAGTCATCCAGTATTTATATGGAGCAATGTCTCACGGCTGTCTACTGTGTCTACATACTTTATGATGGCCGCTATATCATCTAGTAGTTATTTGAAGACATTGTATCTCGCGTTGTTTTTACACAATAAGTATTATACTAGAAGTGTTTGTGTACTATATAACAACACACCCCAATTTATCTCCATTCCCAGATTGTCACAGTACACAAAGTTGATCTGTGACAACCCCGGGGCCATTGGCCACCCGTCATCCACGACATATCGGACCTCCACCTTGCCGATAAGTCCGGTGTTGTGGGTGATAACTTCACAAAAACTTATCTTGATACGAGTGATGGACGTGTGAGATCCTCTCTCACTCTTTTTTGTTGATTTCAGAGAAAAATAAGTGCTAAGAAACTCACCCAAAATATCCATACCCATTTGATGAATCATTTATATAATCAGTTAATATTTATTTAAATAATAAATTATCACTGGTTAAATAAATCAATTTGCTCGTGAATTAAATTGTTTTTACTAATTTTTTATATACCTTGTTTATTATTATCATTGTTGTAAATTATTATTATCATGGGTTCAGTAGAAGGATGGTCCAAACCGTTAGTTTTCGACCGATACGACCCGGGTTCGATTCCCGCATTTTCACTTTTTTCTCATTTAAAAAATGTTTAAAAGGCTTCCTATTCATGCAAAAGTCGAACCCCACCAGAGAGTGCAAGTAAACAAAACCTGGTACATGTTGTAAGTGCAAAGTCGAACTGCTTTTCACATGTGTAGACAAGTGGTGCACTTACAGTAAAAGCAATCGCCTATTACTACCCACCACTATTACCATTGCCTGTACCATGTGTACCAGGGATAAGCAAAGAAAAAAGATTTTGATCTTATCTGTATAACACCAGTGTTATCTTATTGATAAATAAACATTTTGTTTATCTTAATTAAATGACGTCATCCCTACCGTGACAATATTATAATTTATTAAGCACTATATACATACATTCTACAAATTTTGGAAGAGTTGAGAGATGTTATTTTTTCACATTAATATATTAAAAATAAAAAAGCATATCCTGACCAAGAGAACATGTGCTTTTTAGATAGCAGAACGTCATCTAGTGGAACAGAAATCAACTAAACGTTGATTTAATCTGTTCCCTGATATTTTGCCAACCCAATTTCTTGATAAATCAAGAAAAGCCATCCACGAACGCGTTTCGCGCTGTTGGCGCTCGTCAGCGTGGGGAAGGCTGTACCACTGCGACCAAAAAGATTTTTGGTCCCAGAGGCTTCTTGAGAAACCAAGAAATGGATATTTAAGGCCAAATTTGCGTAAATACGCTTAACACATGAAAAAACAATAGAAAAAAAAAAGAAAAAATAAGTGGGCCAGGTGTTGATATTGAAAATATCATTCGTGGATGGCGTTTCTTGATTTATCAAGAAATTGGGTTGGCCAAACATCAGGGAACAGGTTAAATCAATGTTTAGTTGATTTCTGTTCCACTAGATGGCGCTCTGCCATCTAAAAAACACATGTGCTCCTGATCAGGATATGTTTTCCTTATTTTTAATATCAACACTTGACTCACTTTTTTTCTATTGTTTTTTCACTTTAATATATATTTATCTAAAATAAAATAAACCTGTGGATTGCACCAAAGGGCTCAAATAGGAGATTCAGTATTCAAAAGTATAAAGGCACGTATAGAAAACCTAGCTCCCAATATACTTTTGAAATACACTCTCTAACAAAAGAAAAAATCGACGCACATCAAGAAAGGGTTATAAAAAAATTTAACTATTTTATATTCCCCTTATTTTTTTTCAAAATTGAACAATTATATACTACCAATATATATATATATATTGCTTATCCCTAGTACACGTGGTTGTTGTTGTTGCCATGTCCAAAGAAGAGCCTCAGATGTCTCCATGCATCTTCATCACAGCAGCAGCAATGTCCACAGTACACGTGGTACAGGCATTGATAATCATGGTGGGTAGAAGTAGGCGACTGTTTTTACTGTAAGCGCACATGTGAAAAGCAGTTCGACTTTGCATTTACAAATGTGCCAGAGACCCGTCTGGTTACTTGCACTCGCTGGGGGGTTGGACTTTTTCAAGAATCGGGGATCATTGGAGCATTTTTTTTTTTTTTCTAATCAGAAAAAAAAAAAAGTGTGCAATGCGGGAATAGAACCCGGGTCATAGCGGTCGAAAACCAACGGTTTAGACCATCCTTCCACCGACACCCACTACCAATGATTAATCATTGCAGTAAGGACAATACACACACACACAAAGCCTTTATTGAGACTCTCTGGTCTCACACCGATTCTCCATTATATGAGAAGGGGTATTATACAAGTAAAAAAAAATCAAGAAAGATTCAGTTAATTAGCAGTAAGGGCAATATAAAATTATTCGATTTTATTCTACATCTGCATGGTTGAGTGACCATTCTGCTTTCAAGTTGATGTGAGTCAAGTTTATATAATTTTCTTGAAGGTTATTTTCACACAACCATTCACAATCTGATAAAGAAGAAAAAGAAATAAATAAAAAAAAAAGCCTACATATAAAAAAACTGACTGTGTACTTTTGCATGTATTGACAAGATGTCAATAAAATATTTTAATTGTCAATTGTACGGACAAAGTTCAGCAATGGCAGAATCAATGGGAGACACAGAACTGGACTGGAAGAAGGAAATGTAACGTGAGGTCAGCGCCAGGCAGACATGAAGCAGCTGTGGTCAATGCTCCCGTTGACCCTCCCTTCCCGACTCGATCGACAGATTGGAGTGAAACTACAGAACAACCTCGTTCGTTGGGTAACATGGAACAACAAAAATTGAATATGTCTATATATTGAAGTAGAGGTTGCCTAGCCGTCATTCATATGTCTTTAAAAATAGACACTTCGGCCAGTTAAAGTTATATATTCTCTACGTTTTAACAAAAATCTTTTGAAATGGGCTACCAATAAAATAAACTGTTCGTCCCAGTATTTTTTCTCGCAATACATCGATTCGTGTTTTTTTTTTTGAGACATCGCCTATATTCAGAACATTAACATCACGACCACGGATAAAGTCAAGGATCTCTGCTTAGGCTACAGTGCAGAGATCGTTCCAGCATCTTTTGCGCCAGGATATACGGCCTCGCCTGCATTTTTTTCTTCGGAAGTTCGGGGGTAGTGAAAACAGCATACCCAAGTCATTGGAGCTTCTACCGTTAATGAAAACATCATTAAGGACCTAAATATCTTGGAGGATTCTGAGAGCGACATTGCACCTGGTTTCTTGGTTTCGAGGACTTGTTCGAAGCCACGCTCCTACTTTAAAGAGTCCGAGATTTGCGAGGCCCACCCCCATTCATGCTGCTAAGAGGATTCCAAAACTGTACGGAGATCTGGAGCTCGATCTCTCTCTCTCTTTCTCTACCAACGACGCGCGCGAGCTCTCAGCGGGGTCCTCTACAGGCAACACCCTATCTCGGAGAAATTGTGCTAGAGTCTCAGAGCTACGCCGTTTCAGGCATAATATTAGTCTGGAACTCAGCCCATGTGACTTGCGAAGTTGCCACTGCCTGCAGAGAAGAAACCCCGTCATCGCCACAGACGTGGAGTTCGCGTTTGATGCTCTAGACCGAGGCTTCTTAGTATCCCTTATCTCTTTATCGGTCTGCCTCCAGTCTTCATGGCATAGGTGGTCCTGCTCTACGCCGGGGCAGAGGCGACGGCGAGGATTGATGGCGTCTGAAAGAATTCCTCTGCTCTGACTTCTAAACGGAATGAGGCAAGGCTGCACTGCGAGATCCGCGTTCTTCACCTTCTCCATGAGTTAAACTTTTGTAAGAGCCAAGGTCTCTGGTATGGAGGGCGCTCTCTGAAAGGGTCATGGCGCGGCTGAGCTCCTCGATGTTGTTTCGCAGCACTGGCTGTTGTACTGGGCGTACTGGCCGTGCTTCATGGAGACCGCAACACCCTCTTAGCTCGCCGTTATGGGGCGTAGCTTTTTCCTGCATCTACTTCTTGCGCCTGGCTTCCAGTGCGGCCTCGTCAGATTCTTAACCTCTTCAAAATTAACGCCGTAATTCTCTATCTGGACCACAAGCTCCTATATTCGTAAATCTTCCAAGCTTTTCCAATCACGGGCAACTACCGCTTCTTGCGGCTCCCTAAAGTTCTGACTCCCATGCGGTGGCTGGGCTAGGGCATAGGTGACCTGGACAAGCTCGCTCCAAACCAAATTGTCAATACGTAGCGCCCTCGCGGACACGGATATTCTGGAGAGTTTCTCACGCCTAGTCACCCAGAACGTCCGAAGACGTCATCGCACCGCCAACTTAGCCAACGCAATAGAGTGCACAGGACGGTCAGGCCGTTCCAGCGACCCGCCGCACTGTCCATCACCAGCTCCTGGAGAGGTGAATGCCATCATCGACCTGTCTCCGTCTGGCGTCAGTTGGGCGTCCTGGTGATCGGGGAACGACCCGATGTGACCGTCCGTCTTGTCTTGTCTGTACTGCCCCTTCCTGTCTACCCGGGGTCTAGTCGAGATTGCGACCTGTCACTATGCCATAGGTATTGATCTACCTTCTGTCAGACATTTCATCCGGGTGTCCTCGGGACCTGTACGTTGAATCTTCGTTCTAATCAAGAAGAGAGCGACATTACCATTATATCCTCTGCAAATCATTGATTTCATGGAGGAAGAGGACTTTTCATCGTTGGAAGAGTTTCCTCGAATGTGTACATGACGGTTTATATTTTTAAAACATTATTTATCCACGTTTTATATTATTTTTAAAAATAATATTATCATAAAATAACAAGCTGGAACTTTAAAAATAGAATAGTGTTATTTTATGTTTTCCTACCAATTACATTTAATGTTAAAAAATCCCTCACTGTGTAATTTTATCTGTATCCCCCTGTGTTGATGTTCTCCCGTAGCCGATATGAAAGATTTCCATTCCATCTGACAATGAGATGAGACCATCATTGCTTCTGTCAATCGTACACTCTTTTTGATTCCTCTTTTCAAAATAAAATATTTAGACACGATGCATATTTTGAGCACGATAATAGAGGTCATCTATGATTTCAGACTGATAATAAATCAAATAATAGTGTTCGATGAAGGTAGCTAAAGCCGTCCACCATTTGTGAACCAGAGGGTAGATGGACTGAACTGGAAGAAAGAAGGCAGCTGTAGGTCAATCAAGTCTTGCTGCCTCTTTGTTGACGGCGTTGTTGAATGATCCTCCCTGTCTGTGAATTGTTTGTTCTCCATAATGTAAGAAAGTAAATTTAAAAAATAGCCTATCCGCGTGGTATTTGACCATCCTTGATAAAAACAGCAGCGGCTGTGATGTAACAATTTCGTCATTTCAGAAAGCGTAGTTAGCGCTGCGGTGTTTCATACGAAAACTAATTAGCGTGGAGATTTTATCGTCGGATTTATGAGGGGTGCCGTTTTCCTCGAGTCATTAGCAGGAAAGCTCTCCATTCCCTGCTGTTCTGCCTATTGTGACATGGCCAGCTCTAAGTCTACCATTTTACCTAGGCGAAACACATCATAACACATTTTCGTGAAAGACATCACAATAGCTCAAAAGCACTTGTTGATCAAACACAATTTAAAACAAGAGAAATAAACCTATAATGATTCGTTTCTTTATTCCGATAAAGATGGGTCACAAGCTTCCAGGCTGAAAGGCTTTTCCTCAAAGCCCCTAATAAGATTAATTAAAAATTAAATTTTAAATAAAATCATCAATTTGTGTTTATTTTACAATGTTCCAATCTTCCCGGTTAGGTAATTGGAGGAAAATTTTTGGACACACAGGAAAGACATGTCTCAGAGGAACAGCCAATCCCCACAATTTCCAAATGCATTCTTTACTCAGTTTATGGAATTATGTAATTATTTTACAGATCCTGAGATCAAATCCATGATTGGTATGCACTCATGGACAAAATTAGAGGAAGTAGAATGTCTTTGATGTCTCCAGTCGTCTATTTTTATTATTATTATTTTTTTTTTTTTTAAGTAGACAGAGGAAAATTGTTCACACTTGGCTACCTCATGTGTCTTCAAGAAAGGTTACTATATATGAATATATTTCAGAGTTGCTGTCTGAATCCCGATATACATGCTGAAAGGTACAACTTCCTTAAGATTTGTCCATTAGTGTATGTTATGGCTAAGTGGCATTTTAGGCTCGCTATCACTAACAGCTGAGAAGGCCGATATGTTACCCTCATGGCCTTAATGGATCGTGCAACCATGTCAAGAGCCCTGAGCAAAAAAATGAGTTGTTTTCAAGTCAAAAGTGTTTAAACGGACAATTCGACGACGTTTTCAGAAGCATGAACTGTCAGCTCGTCGTCCATGGCTTCGGGTACCTTTGACGCTACACTACAGACAGGATCGCCTTCAATGGTGTGACCAACGACAAACCTGGACAGAGGAATGGCGTGACGTTGTGTTTTCAGACGAATCTAGGTTCTGCTTATAGCACCATGATGGCGGCATCCGTGCTTGACGCCATCGTGTGCAAGGCACATTGTCAGAGTGCATTCGACATCGTCATACTGGTCCATTACCTGGAGTGATGGCATGGGTGCCATTAGATCCACGTCTCGGTCACTTCTTGTTCGCATTCCCGACACTTTGAACCGTCCCCGTTACATTTCTGATGTATTAAGGCCCGTGAAAGTGCCCTTTATTCGAGGCCTGGGAAACGTTACGTTTCAGCAGGATAATGTACGACCCCATGTTGCCGGTATTGTACGGACCTTCCTACATACAGAAAATGTTCAGCTGCTGCTCTGGCTAGCACGTTCTCCTGATCTGTCACCAATAGAAAACGTCTGGTCAATGGTTTCCGAGTGACTGGCTCGTCACCACACGTCACTCGCTACTTTCGATTAACTTTGGTCTAATGCTGAAGCTGCATGGGAATATGTAGCTGTACATGTCATCCAATATCTGTCTGAATCATTGCCTAGGCATATAAATGCTGTTATTGCTGCCAGAGGTGGTTCTTCAGGGTACTGATTTTTCAGGATCCGTACCTCCAAATTTCATAAAAATTCAATCTCTTATTATTCCCACTATAATGCATTTGTCCAATAAATATCAATTTGTTATTTGCATTTCTTCCTGGTGTAGGAATTTAATGGTCAGTAGTGTAATATAAAAGTGATAATATTTATATTGAATAACCTTGAAATATACTGCTCCAATCTTAAAAACTTAACGGGTGTAAATAATTTAAGAATATTTAAAAAATGGCTAGTTTTTTTTTTTCCACAAAATAAACATTTGAAATAAAGGGCAGAGGGGGAACCCCATAACCATTCTCCAGCCCAGATTTTGGGAGAAAAATTGCTTCTATTATGTTTTGATTTCAACATCACAGACAAAATCGTCCAGCTCGCTGGTAATTTTCTCAGAAGTAAATGGGATGTAATTAATTTTTATTATTATTAAAATACTCAAAATTTTGTAAAATAAAACCTATCTGGCGCATTCTCAGCATATGCTAATTATGACCAAAATTTGACAAGGTACCATTTCTAAACTGCCTGGAAATGAAATATTTTACTCTTATACTTTTAAGTACATGAAGTGCCATTGAGTAAATCATTTTGGCTGGTTGGAGAGAATAATTTTCATAAAATATTACATTCATTTTATCAAAAAATTTATTCATTTTCTTAACTTTTCGGTGACTATGTCGTCGTTTTCAAGAGTTGCACGGAGGGCGTGCTCCACAATAAAGCTATTTGTATAATGTCGTACCCAGACGCTATTCGTGTTCTTTGTATACTCAGTATGCCACAAAGTACACACGTGAGTTCGAAAGATAGAAGCTAAAGTTAGCGCTTTATTGTATCTCACTGAACAGAAGGAATACAACAGTGGGACTTGCCTTCAGCCTCCCCGTCCGAATAATCCTTGGCGCCGTGGATGTCACTCCTTGGTTCCATTCCACACTATACAACTCCATCTTGGACTACACCGCCTTGAAGGTCGCTCCGATGTCAGTCTCTTCTGGCACCGTCTTGCAGAATTATTCACACGCCCCGGAGATAACTAGCTGCCGTATTCTCCTTGCCGCAGATCTCGATGTCACCAAACTGACTTCTCCCCCAGACTGCGATGTCCTCTCGGCGCACAAACCCCCTTCAGGCCGACCACTCTCTCGGCTCCTTCTTTCACGACGGCACCAGCTGGACTGTCTGTTGGAATATTACACAGAGTAACAATGACTATAGATGAGCTCGTGTTTGAAAAGGAACTTGTATGTATATAATAATTATAGTTTTTGTTGTTTCCAGGTAGACATATATACCAAGATTTGTTTTGTATAATTGCTATTAATAATAAATAATATTTAAAATAAAGAAGGCCGGGGCACATGTGCTTTTTAGATGGCAGAGCGCCATCTAGTGGAGCAAAAATAAACTAAACGTTTATTTAACTTGCTCCGTGATATTTGGCCAACCCAATTTCTTGATAAATCAAGAAAAGCCATCCACGAACGCGTTTCGCGCTATTGGCGCTCGTCAGCGTGGAGTAGGCTGTAACCACTGCGACCAAAAAGATTTTTAGTCCGAGTGGCTTCCCGAAAAACCAAGAAATGGGTATTGAAGGCCAAATTTGCGTAAATACGCTTAACACATGAAAAAAAAAAAACAATAGAAAAAAAAAAGATAAGTGGCTCAGGTGTTGATATTAAAAATAAATAATATGCAAAGTTAAATTGGTTACGGATTCATCCTTCTTACTTGCTTCAATAACAAAACACTACCTACCAGCCTGCCGCCCCCTCCTCTTCTTTACTGGCTTGCCCATATATTCTCTTCATCTTCTTTGCTGCACCGTTTCAATACCATCGAAAATTCTTTACGATCGGGGTAGTTAGCGTTTGACTCGGGTTATTATATATACACTCATGGACAAATCTTAAGGAAGTTGTACCTTCTAACATATATATCGGGATTCAGATAATAACTCTGAAAGATATTACAGTGACCTTTATTGAAGACAGGCGAGATAACCAAGTGTGAACAAAATCGCATTTTTCTCCTTTAAAAAAAAAAAAAGAAGAAGATGACCGGCGACATTAGTGACACTTTTCATTTCCCTAAGTTTTATCTATGAGTGTATATTATTCTTTTGCGTAATAAGAGCATAACTATTGAAAACGGCGGCAACAAGTCGCCGAAACGTTACGAAAGCAAAGACATGATTGATTTGAAAAGTTTTTTTTTATGAAGTAAAAAATATTGTTTTTGTATAACTGGTTTTATAGAACCAATCAGCACAATATTCTGTTAGTCCATAAAGAATAATTCTATGATTTTATTCTTGGAACAGCTAATTCTTGAGTTTATTTATTGAAAAAACTTTAATCTAATGCAATTTTTTAAATTATTTTCAATTAAAAAGACTATTAATAATACACGTTCAGATAGTATTTTCAAAATTACACTTGTAATAAATCTACAGGGAAATTTTGGAATAAGTAAATATGTGTTGGCATGTAGGCAAACGTTAGTCATTGATTCCATATTTAGTAGAATGGTCGAGCAAACCTGATTCCTTATTGATTCAGCCCACGTGACTCTTTCACAATGTTTTGACTATTTGAGGAGATCCATTTCGTTTAGGATCCTTTCTTTTAATTTGGTTAGAATCTTCTCAGTGATGTCTTTGTCTGACTTTCCATTTCTACCTCGGTCAAAAGTGTCTGTTATCGAGCCGAAGAAAATATCTAAGTCAGTATAAATTACTATCCCTAGTACATGTGGCACAGGCCATGATAATCATGGTTAGAAGAAGTTGGCGACTGCTTTTACTGTAAGTGCACCACATGCCCTGTTTGTTTACTTGCATTTGCTGGTAAGATTGGACTTTTTCAAGAATCGGGGGCCATTGGAGCATTTTTTTTTTTTATAGAAAAAAAGTGCCCAATGCGGGATTTGATCCAGGGTCGTAGCGGTCGAAAAACAACGGTTTAGATCACCCTTCCACCGACCCCCTAAACCAGTATAGATATTCAGAATGTATATCTCCATTTTCTCACTCGTGAATCATAATACAACATTCCAAGTTCAATGCGTGAACTAAATTAAGGTGCTTAATTTTAAAGATTTTTTTTTTTTTTTTTGTGATTCAGCACTGTTATTCGAATATAGGTATGTGTTCGCCAATCTTCTTTCTTTGGCTGGTTCTTCTTTATTCACCTTTTCTCCAGAGGTATAGTCAACGCCAAGATCTTGCTATAACTAACGCTGGCTCTTCGAGCTCTAACCTACGGTGAAAGCACGAGTCTTACAAAGGCTCCACTTATAACACACACTTTATTCTCAAGCACACTATTCACACAATAAAACCATACACACGCGACCAGTCACTCGTGGTCAAATGTAATAAAGACATACATATACAGAGTAACAATCAAATAATAAAATAACAAAACAATCCCTAACATTCCTCCCCGAGTTGATGGGTCCCATCAAGATCCGGAAGGGCCACCGGCAGCAGCACCAGCTTCACCAAGGGTCTTCGGAGCACTCCAACTGATGTTCGCACCGATACAACCCGAACCAGGCCGTCCTTCCCAGGATGGGTCTCCACCACTCTGCCCATGAGCCACCTTGCAGGGGGCATTCTTTCCTCTTTTATCAATACTAAAGTATTGACATCGACATTAGGAGAGATGGTCTTCCACTTATTGCGCTGTTGCAAGTTATTCAAGTAGTCCTTGGACCACCTCTTCCACAGATGTTGCAAGACCCTCTGAACCAACTGCCATCTTGTTAGGAGATGATTCTTTACCAATAATAGGTCATCTTCCGGGACACAAGAGGATGGCTCAGCAAGCAAGAAATGGGCGGGGGTTAATACCCTTTGATCATTAGGATCATTACTCATTGGGTACAAAGGTCTCGAATTCAAACAAGACTCGATTTGAACCAGAACGGTCAGCAGTTCTTCATATGTCAACAAATTGTTCCCAATAATTCGCCTCATATGATACTTCAAAGCCTTGACCCCAGCCTCCCAAAGACCACCAAAATGGGGGGCTCCCGGAGGGTTGAACCTCCATTCCGTTCCATCGTTAGCTAACACGGCAGCCAGTTCTTTTAATTGATTTTGCGCCAGATAGAAACGTGAACGCAACTGTCGCGCAGCTCCGACAAAATTTGTTCCTTGATCGCTATACAGCCGAGTGCAATGCCCTCTTCGCGCTACAAATCGCTTGAAGGCAGACATGAAGGTGGGCGTAGAGGCATCTGTGACTAATTCAAGATGTACTGCTCGGGTCACAAAGCACACAAATAGACAGATGTAGCCCTTTTCAGTCTTTCGGCCTCTACCCTTGGACAATCGAAGGTTCACTGGTCCAGCATAATCCACACCACTGATTGAAAAGGGTTTACCCGGTGTCAATCTCTCCTTGGGTAAATCACTCATTAGCTGGCCCTGAGTGACGCGATTGTATCGACAGCATGTCACGCACTCTCGAATGCATCTCTTCACCTGATCTTTTGCTCTCAGCATCCAATACTTCTGTCTTAATGTGGACAGCATCAGGTGCACACTTCCGTGCAAAGTCCGCATATGAACTGCTTGAACAATCATCTGAGCCACCCTTCCGGATGAAGGCAATAGCGCAGGATGTTTTTGTTCATATGTCATTGATGGAGCCCATTTCAATCTACCGCCGACTCTAAGGATTCCTTGATCGTCGAGGAACGGTGTCAAACCATAAATCTTGCTCGTGCGCTTCACTGATCCTAAAGTGGTCAGACCTTTTATTTCTTCCGTAAAATACTGGCATTGAATTGCTTGAAGTATTCTCCCATGAGCATTTCTCAGTTCAGCTGTTGTTAAGTGCGACTGATATCGCTCCGCACTATAGCGGCAGTTATGGCAAAAACGCAACATCCAGGCTACTTTTCGGATAAACCCATTAAAGGTTGAGCTCATCTCTCCGATAGCCATCAAGAAAGGTGTTTCACTGAGGGCATGAACACTCAGGAGCTCAATTTGACTTTTGTTCTCAAACACAGGAAGCTTTCTGGGCCATTCTGTTGATTCCGCTGATAACCAGGTAGGTCCCGTCCACCAGATGGAAGACTGTTTCAGCTCGGACCCCTGAATTCCTCGCGAGGCAATATCCGCTGGATTATCTCCTGTGGGAACATAGCGCCACTCCCTGACTTGTGGACAACTCTGAATTTCCGCCACACGATTGCCGATGAAAGTGGGGAGAGTTCTAGACATAGTTTTTAACCAACTCAAGACTATGGTAGAATCGGACCAACAGGTAGCACTCTCCATGGTGATATTCAACTCTTCCATAATATATTTCATTAGTCTGGTCAGTAGAAGAGCCGCGCACAATTCTAAGCGTGGAATTGACATCTTCTGAATGGGAGCCAACTTAGTTTTTGATGCCAACAGTTTTACACTAACACCATCATCATTGGGAATTCTTATGTAAACGGCCGCCGCATAGGCGTCTTCAGAGGCATCACCGAATCCATGCAACTGCACTCCCTGGATATTCCTTCCGAGACCCAACCATCGGGGTATTCTCAAACTTCTTATGAAATTCAATTCTTTTCTAAACTTAGTCCATGTCTCAATCAGTGATTCATCCATCGGATCATCCCAATGTAATCCCGTTATCCACAACCTTTGAACCATTATTTTTCCTGTTACAAGGACAGGTGCCAACCATCCCAAGGGATCATATAACTTGGCGATAAAGGAAAGCATTTCGCGTTTGGTAGTCACCGATGTCTTTTCCAACGACTGAACGTCATATACGAAACAGTCTTCACTTTGGATCCATCCCAAACCCAATGTCCTTATAACCTTGGATTGTTCAAACATAATCTTTGGTGCGCAATGTTCTTTCGCAATGTTGCCCAAAATCGTCGGATCATTTGATGACCACTTCTTCAAGGTGAATCCTCCACATCTAAGCAACTCGATGAGTTCATCACGCAACGCCATTCCATCTCTTAGATCATCTGCACCGGTAATAATGTCATCTACATAAGTATCCTCTTTGATTGCTCTAGAGGCTCTAGGATACTTAGCCCCTTCATCCTCTACCAATTTTAATAGGGTTCTCATTGCTAAAAAGGGTGCTGCAGCAGTGCCATAGGTAACAGTGTTAAGTCTATAAGCTATCAATTTATCTTGCGATCTTCTCCTCCAAATAATTCTCTGCCTTTCTGCATCGCTAGGACGTACCAAAATTTGTCGATACATCTTTTCTATATCTGACATAATGAAGATTCTGTGTTTTCGACAATTCATCAGGATAGACAATATATCTCTCTGTAGTTTTGGACCAACGTAAAGTCTATCATTAAATGAAAATCCATTTTTTGTTTTAGCAGATGCGTCAAAAACCACTCTAAATTTCCTTCTATCAGGTTGGCCTCCAAAGAGTGCATGATGAGGGAGGTAACAATGTTCCGCCTGATCACCAACTGGGATCTCGGTCAGCTGGGTCATGTGTCCCAATCCTTCGTACTCTTCCATAAACTTATAATAATCCCTTCCCAGCTGATCATTCAGAGCTAGGCGCCTTTCCAGGGCCATCTGCCGTTTGACACATAAGTCCAAGGAGTTTCCGAAACAATCCTGCATTCCAACCCGTGGATCAAAGGGCAAGGGAACTATATATCTTCCATTGGTGTCTCGTCGAACACTCCTTTTGTATAGGTCCTCACAAAACTCATCTTGGGGAGTTATCTTGTTGGCAACCTGAACCTCCTCAACCTCCCAGAATCTCTTTAAGATAGTCTCCAAATTATCCTCGTACTGCACACGGGTAGTAAATACCTGCGTGTTGCCGACATCGCCTCCTGATAATCCTCCTGATATAATCCATCCTAATTTGGTATTTTGTGCACACAGCTGGGTCTTGTCATCTCTTCGGATTTCAGGCAGCAACAGCAGTCCGTATACATCAGCTCCCAGAATGATATCAATTCTCCCGCTCTTCGTAAACTGGGGATCCGCTAGTTGTATATCTCTAAACTTCTCGGTTATTGGCAGGCGAAGGTCCTTACTTGGCAACAGTCCTGTCATTTTATTCACCACCAAGGCCTGCAATGGCAACTCCCAATTTTGATTTCCTATAGGCTTGATGGCAAAATGGGCAAGGTCTTTAACTTCCTCTCCCTTGGTTGCATTGATTCCATATATCTGGGCGTCAACCCTGGAAACCGGGATATTCAGACCCTGGAGCACGTCCCGATGAATAAAGGAAGACTGCGAACCCTGATCCAGCAAGGCTCTAACCACCTTTTCTTCATTCCGATGATTTACCAGCCGTACTAAAGCCGTGGCCAAAAGCGCCGTTGGCACTGCTGTTCTTACATGCATGCCAGCGAATGACACATCAGGCTTTTCTGTATTGGATTCAGTCTTCGGGTGGATGTTCTCTTTAGTGCTCGATGGTCCCCGATTTGACATCAAACACTCCCCGAGATGCAGCAAGGTATTGTGTGATTTCTTGCATATCCCGCATTCTGCATCTCTCCAGCATTGGCAGGCGTGATGACCCACTCGAAAACATTTGAAGCAAGCCCTATGCCTCATCAACACTCCTCTTTTCTCCTGGGCAGAGATGGCCAACCATTTTTGACAGTACGTCAACCAGTGGTTGCCTCGACAAAACAGACATGCCTTCATGTTTCTCTCTCCTGGCTTGTTGACCTCAGCCACATGAAGCCTGGTTGTATTTGGCCTTACACTTCTGGAATTCGAGGATTCCCCTATTCCAGATCGTACATAGGCCAGACGCTTTTCGCCTTTTACCTCTCGTCTTAAGAACTTTAACAACGAGCCGAGCCGCCCGTCAACAGGTTGAGGCGTATCTTCATCTTCATCACTATATCCCGAAAGGGCACTACGCTGCCACACCGTAAGTAACTCCTCCGGCAGACTTGACTCGACAAGCGGGTACAAGAACGCCGCATTTTGTTCGGTAGTGATCCCAAGGGATTCCAACGATCTTAAATAGGACTCTAATTTGTCATAGAGATCCTCAATGCCTATGGTCTTTCTCCGGGCGTTATTCACCACCAATCCCAAGAGTTGTCTCACGTAGACCTCTGTGAGAATCACTCTGTCTCCGAAGCGGTCTTTCAACGCCGAAATGGCCTTTGGATAGTTGTCTGCGGTGGTGGGATAACTCTTCACTAGCCTTGAGGCTCTTGTGTTTTCCTTCATAGATTGCACCAAATACTGGAATTTATCTACATTGGAGAGTATAGAATCCTCATGTATCGTGGAAAATTGGGCCCACCAGCCCAACCACTCCAGCCAGGTTCCATCGAATTTTTTCAATTCTAATTTGGGCAATCGGCAACCTCTTGTTCCAGGCAGCGAGCCTTTTTCTGAACTATTATCATGGAGGGCATCAGTAGTTTTCATCAGAGAGTCGAGGAAGTAATTAATTCTTATCTCAAGGTCCATCCACTTCTGATCATATTGGATCACCGAGTCCTTCTCCTCATCTAGTACCTTGTCATCATCCTCCTCATCGTCTAGCATCAAATTCCATATCAACTTATCTTCATCTTGAAGATTTGCCATATGCTTTTCGATGAGTTTATAATTCATTCTTATCGTATTTTCAGAAGGAGTTTCCTCATCCAACTCCGCTTCTACCTTTTTAATCAACTTGGAAATAGTCGTTCTTTGAACGGCTCTACTTCTTATTGCCCGTTTCATGGCCTAGACTTGCCCTTTTGTTCTCTTAACTTAAATTATTGCTTGACGCTCTATACCTCGGCCTTTTTCTTTTATCCAATTTGCAAAACTTTCCTAAAACCTTTTTTGCATAACTTTTTGCAAAAACTTTATTTGCATAAATTCTTCTTTTTTCTATGATTTGCCTAAATTTGCATAGGCCTTCTTTTCTTGATTTTCATCAACAAATTGACTTTAGGATTTTTAACTTTAAACTTTAATCAAGAGTGATTTCTACTAAATCTTGTAACCTTATCCGGTGTAGAGGGACCAAAATGTTCGCCAATCTTCTTTCTTTGGCTGGTTCTTCTTTATTCACCTTTTCTCCAGAGGTATAGTCAACGCCAAGATCTTGCTATAACTAACGCTGGCTCTTCGAGCTCTAACCTACGGTGAAAGCACGAGTCTTACAAAGGCTCCACTTATAACACACACTTTATTCTCAAGCACACTATTCACACAATAAAACCATACACACGCGACCAGTCACTCGTGGTCAAATGTAATAAAGACATACATATACAGAGTAACAATCAAATAATAAAATAACAAAACAATCCCTAACAGTATGCTTCACTTAAAACATAATTTTAACGTGGCGATGCAATCTTCATTAAAAAGCACAGTAAAGGGCAAATATATTTTAAATTACACTCATAGATAAAACTTAACTACGCGTTTGCTATTGTTCTATTATATGGTAAAGAGGAACTATAAAAGCATAACTAACGAAGACACGAAACCGTTGATATTCGGGTTCAAACAGGCCCTCTCGCAAGATATGCCGTCGCGACGAATCTCATTCCAGACATTGTAAAATATTTTAATTATTTTTAAAGTTTATATACACTCTCATATATAGAGACAAAACTTAAGGAAGTTGTACCTTTTAGCATGTATATCTGGATACAGACCATAGATCTGAAAGATATTTGACAAACAGTGACCTTTATTGAAGACACACGAGATAACCAAGTGTGAACAATTTTTCCTCTGTCTCCTTAAAAAAAAAAATAACCTGCAGCATCAAAGAAGTTCCACTTCCTTAAGTTTTGTCCCCATCAGTGTATATCATGTGTGTGTGTGAAGCAGATTTCATCTTAATTAAAATTCAAAATGAAAAAAATAAAGAATGATTGTTACAGCAAAATGACTAAATACAACAGTGATACTTATCCTGATACAAAATTCAACACACAACTACTAAACTCTATCCGAAACTGTATAGGACAACTGAATATTCTTGTTGTACATAGCAACTTTGCAAAGTCATATACACTCATGAACAAAACTTAAGGAAGTTATATCTTTTAGCATGTATATATTGAGATTTAGACAATAACTCTGAAAGATATTTGATACACGGCGACACACGAGATAACCGAATGTGAACAAAATTTCCTCTGTCTCCTTAAAAAAAATGATGACCTGCGACATTAAAGACTTTCCACTTCCTCACGTTTTGTTGAGTGTAATCTAAGCGCTTTAAAATCTCCCTATTTTTGTCTAGTTTCTGGAAATTGAATGAAAACAGTTACAGGTAGAAATTTATATTAAAAACACGACATTGGTCTATTTTTACATTCGAGTATGGCCTTATATTGTATTATGTAAAAGGATCTGAGGTAAACACCTGCATTACCTCCAAATGTTGCACAATTTCTGGCAATTCGCGATTACAAGAGATGAATCACAGGTTGAATTTCGTTCAAAAACAAAACCAACATGTTTTCCCATTGGTAGTGTCGCCGGATAGGCTCAAACACACACAGCACGGTGTGCTATTCTCAGGCGGTGGCACGTCAGGTTGTTTACGTCCGCTCAACCTTGAGTGGCGCCCAGCACGGTCGCCAGAATTAACTACAGTCGTAGTAACGGCATGTGTGCACTGTACTTGGCACGGCACGTACTTCTATTGATCTTAGCCTCTAGCTGAGGCAACCATCCATTGTGTCGACCTACACTCATGGACAAAACTTGAGGAAGTTGTTCCTTTTAGTTCACAGTTGCCCGGCCATCCTTGCAGCCCTCTATATGGCAGACATCAATCCAGAAGAGGACATCCATACGAACAAGGCACCTTTGTTGGCTGGTATTGTGATCAGGGTGCACGGACCGATCAGATCTGCTACATGGACAAGACACCACCACCTTTTAGTTCTTAAAATTAAAGATACTTCGGCCATTATAAAAAGATTTATACTGGCCAAAGTATCTTTAATTTTAATAACTATGAATACCGGCCTGGCAGCCTCTATTTTCACCTTAATTGTACCTTTTAGCATGTATATCGGGATTCAAACAATAACTCTGAAATATATTTGATACACAGTGATCTTTATCGAAGACACGCGAGATAACCAAGTGTTAACAAAATTGCCTCTGTCTCCTTAAAAAACAGAAGCCCGGTTACATGAAAGACTTTGCACTTCCTTAAGTTTTGTCCATGAGTGTACAAGCTCTGTAGAAAAATCTTTGAATACCATCGATGATCATCTCTACATATAAATTACGTGTCTGTCCTGCATACGTTTCCTTAATATTTAACCCAATCTGGATTGACCAAGTAAACTTCGAGCTTTCGGCGGATAAATTGTAGCATCAGGGCCCATTTCATGAGCCTACGATTTTTATTCTCTAGTGACTTAAGATATTGCAATGGTTTGTGATCACAGTATATCTCCACCTGCTGACCATAGATGTAGTAGTCAAACTGTTCAATTGCCATAATAATAGCCAAGCACTCCTTTTCTATGGTGCTGTAGTTTAACTCGGCACCTCTGAACTTATGGCTGTAGAAAGTAATAGGCTGCGGAGTGCCGTTCTTCAACTGTGATAACATACCGCCACATCTTATGTCGCTAGCATCAGTGAATATCATTAACTTTTTCCTGTAGTCAGGATGAATTAGGATGGGTGCAGAGCTAAGACAATACTTTAGCTTGTCATACGCACGCTGCGCTGCCTCGTTCCATTCATACCTGGTGCCCTTCTTAGTCAACTCATATAAAGGGGCCGCTATTTCAGAGAAACCAGCAATGAATTTCCTATAGAAACCAACAGCTCCAAGAAAGCGTCTGACACCTGATACAGTTTTAGGAGGACTCATGTATTTAATTTTTTCGATGTTGTTCTCTTTAGGATGAATGCCATCCTTGTCCACTCTGTGTCCCAAGAAGGTCACTTCTTCCTGAAAGAGCTGGCATTTGCTAGGCCTCACTTGAAGCCCATATTTTCTAAGCCTGTCCAACACCTCAGTTAAGTCAGCCAGATGCTGCTCCAACGACTCCGAGTATATCAGAACGTCGTCAATAAAACATTGGCAATTCTTCCCCAATAGGCCGCTTAGGATACGATGCATTTCTCTCTGAAATACATTTGAAGATATCTTACAGCCCTGAGGAAGTCTCGACATCTCAAATTTTCCGAAAGGGGTTTGGAAAGCGAAGCATTTCGTTACGTTACTATCCAGCTTCAGCTGATAATACCCACTGGCTAGATTTAAGGTACTAAAATATTTAGCACCTCCCACAGCTGCCATGGCGGTATCTATCCGGATCATGGGATAATCTTGATTCCTTAATTTATCGTTGACCTGTCTAAGGTCCAGCACGAATCTCAAGGAACCGTCAGGCTTCTTGACAAGATGTACTGGACTGTTCCAATCAGATCTGGATCTTTTTATGATACCTATCTCTAAAAACTTGTCTAAAAGTACCTTGTACGGCTCTAACAAACTATAGGGAATAGGATACTGCAGCCTAAAAGTAACGTAATTTATGTCAACGTCGATTTTTATTGGCGGCACCTTAGCTGCTTTCAACGCTGCGACATTTTCCACGAACATATCTGTTCTTTGTTTCAGTATGTCGCGGACCAGCTGCTGATGTTTGCCATTAACTTGGCCAATATTTACCAGTTGCCAGTCTTCAGTCGCCGCGGACATTACATTGCATTCCTCCCACACGGGGCAAAGGAATGTTTAACCTCCTTTATCTCCTTTATCCCAATAATACCGCCGTAGCCCTTATCTTCAAGTGACATTAACCAGAAACTTATGTCTCCTAGTTCGACACCCTTATCTGTATTTACCCTACAGGTTTTTACCTTCGTCAACGTCTGGACGTAGCCTGTAACTGACACAATTTTAAGATTGTTAATAGCTTCGTTCCAGTCCTCATTCAGAACGTTACACCTTTCTGAATCTATTATGCTAACTTGGCTTCCTGTATCGTATAACAGGTGCTAGGTATTGTCGTTTATTGATACTCTAACAATAGGCAGAGTTCCAACGGGATCCCGGTTAGAACGAACATTAACGATCTTAGCAATTGGTCGAAAACCAGTGGCTGACTTCTGCCAACTCGAGCAAGCACTGGCCGTTTTGCCCGAGTTTAGTAGTTTAAAGCTCTTTTATCATTGCAAAACCTGGCAATATGCCCCATCTTCCCACAGCGGAAACATTTTAATTTATGCCTACCGCTATTTTTAGAAGAACCCAGCTTACTCTCGCTAAGCAGTTTAGTTAGCCTCCCTATTTCTTCCTTAAGGTCGTTAATGCACTTCTCTGATTCGTGCTTTGTCTTGCCTACTACAGCATTAAGCGTATCTAACCTTCCCTTCAGACTGCTAACCTCCTCTATGTCCGCCGCACATGCCCTTTGCTTAAAGTGGCAGCGGTTCTCTACACCATTCTCCATGGCCATAATTCTAACTGCCTCGTCAATACAGCTGACCCCACTACGGACAACAGGTTCCTTATACTTATCAAGAATATTGTCTACGAAAATATCGAACACTAAACTGCTGTCCAGATCGAAATCAATATCTCTCCTAGTGGCCATGAATCTTTCTCTAAACAAATTAGGAGTTTAAAGGTAAAGACTCTTCTAGTAAGGTATATCAATTAAGAAGGATCAGAAGATGGGTTTCTTTTATTGTATGAATGCTACGAGCTTTCGGGCAAAAGCCCTTCGACAGGCAAAAATATAACTATACATTTAAACCTCCCACATGTTTATTTCAATAGCCCAAACCACGCGCCGTCTCGTGGTTTCAGACTGCAGATTTAATATTTACTTTTCTCAAAAAACGGTCTTCTATTAAGATTAACATATATAAATCGTTATTCTTTCTTAGTATAGTTATATTTAAAATACAATATAACGCGGCTGATGATTGTAAAACGAAAATTGCAAATATACCGCGAATGTTTCTTTTATAAAAATCGAAATCTATTTAAGAGAGAAATCTTTAAGTATTAGTTACGAACGGAAAAATACGTCCAGGGTAGCCGAGTGGACAAGGCACCTGCCCGGTAAGCAGAAGGTTGTGGGTTCGATTCACGCCCCTGGACACTTTTATTTTTCCGTTCGCCATTACTCTTCATATTTTTCACCCTCTCATACTTCATTCAAAAGAGTTAGAAATGGTCGCTATTTCTCTCTTAAATAGATTTCGATTTTTATAAAAGAAACATTCGCGGTATATTTGCAATTTTCGTTTTAGTATAGTTATATTTTTGCCTGTCGAAGGGCTTTTGCCCGAAAGCTCGTAGCATTCATACAATAAAAGAAACTCATCTTCTGATCCTTCTTAATTGATATAAATTAGGAGTTTCTCCTACACGTTGCTTAAGACCCTCTAATTCTTTTTAAAAAATCCCTAAAACCGCGAATTTTTCAGGAAATAAAATGCCTAATTTCTCTATAATGCTCTCTACACTACTGTCTTTTTTTATGCCCATCTCTTCTATGCTAGCCCGAACTCTAGGCGACAAAGCCTCGAACATAAACAGTGCCTTAACTTCCTTATTCCATTTATCTATGCTAGTTTTCAGCTCTACTTCCCTGATGAAAGCTTTAAGCCCCACTCCATTGAACGTAGAAAGTTTGTTAGAATAGTTACTATCCATAATAACAGTAAAAAGGACTAAAAGTACATACAATAATTAATTATATAAAAAATAAATAAATAACTCAAGGCCAAAATTACGGGAATATAAGCCAAGAAACTATCCTGGCAAGGCTCGCCAATGACAAAAGTTACTACTTTTGCGGGTTAACACACAAAAATGGAATAAGCTAGGGCCTAAATTAAATGTACCTTAATACACAGAAATGCGTACACTCAAGAGTACAACACCAACAACAAAAAGGAAATAAATGAAAACTAGCGATTTGTAAAATGATATTAAAAAGTACTTAGCTTTATTGTAGCGTTGGTAGGGATCGGACAGGGGTCACAGGGATGCGAAGAGAACAGCCAGAAACGGAAAAATCAAGTAGAAAAACACTTTAAGTGTCTCCACACAAATTATCCACGCTCTCTCTGTCCTCACCGCATTCCCCTAGTCCCCTTTATATACAAACATGGCCACATTCGTCCAATGAGAAGGCGTGAGAGATTGGTTCACTAACAACCGAAAACAACATTCTTCCCGCTATAAAACTGATCAGAAAAAAATGCAAATGTTTGTCAAAATAATTTGACAAAATAATTAGACCTCCATTTATATAGAAATGTATAATGAGAGGAAGTATTGGATTTTCAAGTAATTGTTATATATTACTAGCCGAATGACCCGGGCAACGCCCGGGTTTTACCCTATTAAATGTACCCTGTTTCGCCCGTGGTCTCTGTTTTTTGGAATTTTTCCCGATATAATTTTGTATCTGATAATCAAACATGATACAGCAAAATTTTTAAAATAGCCTATCGTCTTCCCAGTATTCTTTTACCTATGTATGGAAATTTTGGTTTGAATTAGTGAACTACTGCGAATTTGTAGACGAATGACCCGGGCAACGCCCGGGTTTACACGATTAAATGTATATTACATATGGAAGATGGACGTAGTTCCCGGAGGGCACCCGCGAGGTCACTCTGCCCCCGCGCAACTGTCCAACTGGGAGCGCCCCGCGCCGTCAAAATCGTCACGCGTTCTAGAGGGCGCTGCTCGTGAGCTCAACCGGCCGTCAGCCGGGAGATCTCATTTACTCGGCGGGGGGGGGGGGGGGGGGGGGGGGCAGGGAAGTCACGTGCTGCGCCGGCAGCCAGTCGTCACGCGCCGCCATCGCCCGCCTGAGTGTTCTAGAGGGCGCTGCTCGTGAGCTAAGTTGAATAATTTGAATATATAGTTTTAATAAATGATTTATATATATTTTAAAATAGCCTATCGTCATCCTCGTTATTTTTTACCTATGTATGGAAATTTTGGTTTGAATTAGTGATCTACTGCGAATTTGTAAAGGAGTCATACAGACAAAGACAAACAAACATACAAACACACAAACATACAAACATTCATTTATATATATATAGATATAGCAAAGTGCTTAAATCATAGTTGCCATAGTAGCATATTATTGATGCAATAACAATGCTAATCCTGCGGGGCATCGATCCAAGTCTGTTTGGATGGCAGTTGCATGACAGAAGTCTGTCTCAAATCTATGACATGAGTTCATTAACTGAACTGGTTAGAGAGAGATGGCGTGCCAGTTTCTCAGCAACCATGAATCAGATGATTCCAATTGGTGAGAGATCAGAAGAAGTTTCTGGAGCCCCAAGATAATAAATGATCACCCACTGTATCGAGGTAGGTCGAGACAGTATAGGTGACATGAGATCGTGCATAGGGTGAAGCCACGGGTCGTAACACTTCAGAAATGTAACGGTGGGTGTTGAAATTACCAGTTTTGATGACCGTGTTGTGTGTATCTCATATTATCACTCCAGGTTATGGCCCTGTAAGATAAAAACGAATGCCAGAAGGCATAGGCGGTCTCAATCTATGCTTCCACCACGAATACTGCCATCATGATGCTGAATGTATTGCCATGGTTCTTCAAGAAATACGACATGGCGCTACTCTTGTTTCCATCTTAGTCTTTAATGCACCACTTTAGGCGATTCTGCCTCTGCTGCAGTGTCATGGGAAGCCATATCAATGGTTGTCGTGCTAACAGCCCATTCTGCTGCAAATATCGTCACTCTGTCCTTGATGATACGTCGCGTTGTGAAACCAATCAAAGTTCCTGACTCATGGTGCGTGATGAGGCTGTATGATCTTGTAGGTGGGTCACGCAAACAAGTTGTTTGTTTGATCGAGTAATGACCGCAGGCCGTTGAGATCCTGTATGACGTTCTGTATGGCCCTCCTGGATCCATTGATTCCATATTCCTATGACGGCCATGGGATCTCGACTAACCCGAGCAGCAATATCCTGGTAGGATTTACCGCTGTCCCGGTAGTCTATAATTCTGCCACGATCAAATTCCAATGTATGCTGGTATGGGTTCCTCCTTTTTAAAAAATGTATATGTGATGATTTCAGACCATGGAATTGCTGTAAATAATCCAGATATCTACTACCACATATTTCACCACGTGACTGTATATAACTTGTTATTTACTGCAAATAGAAAGGCTCAAGTAACATCAATCTGTACCGCGTAAGACTCTAATAAAGTATAGCAACTGTACAGATAGAAGGAATGGAGAATAACAGGAGAAAATTAAGGTTAAAACTAATCAGGCCTAAGTGAGAATAAGAAAGTAGGCCTATCGAGCCCAGTCCAATTTTTACGAGGTCGTGGCCCTCCTGGATGATATGATATAACTCCCCCCCCCCCCCCCTGTCTACGTCAGAAAAGGGTAGTGACCTGCCTGGACCCTGAAGCTATAAAAGGAGGCCCCAAGCCTCAGTTAGCCAGTCTTTTAGTCTTCAGTTTTTGTTTCAGTCCTCCGCGTAGGCCGCTCCTATAGAGGTAACCCTTTCCTACCTCCTCATCCCATTCCTTCTTGAAGTTCAGACGCTTCTTAGTGGAATCTCTGTTTGTTCATTTCACCTTTGGCCCAGCTGTGTCGCCTTCCACCACGACTGCACGGTAGAGGTGACATCGAGGTTCGTCTAGCATCAGGTAACACTGGTCCCAGAGGTCCCAAGATATCACATATATACGATTGAGATTTTATACAGACTGTAGGTATCCTACCTGTGTCTTACATATTGAAAATGAAAGTCTAATAATTTACATATCCATTAATAGCGAACCTTTGAACCGAATTTTGCGTTTTTCATGTATCTTCTTCATGATAGCAATTTTAAGAGTCAGCAATGTACAGTATTATGGCTGCATGTTCTCTAGTAATACACTACATATTATGTTGTGTACGCGCTCTCTAGAAAGACATTCTAAGTTATGTCGCGGAAAATGCTGTGTGATATCTAGGAAGGCCCCGTAGTTACATCGTGGACAAGGCCACGTGCTGACTAAGAAGGCCTCGACGTTTTGTTCGTGGACGAGTACATGTGGTTCACTAAGAAGGTCCCGTAGTGATGTCATGGACAAGGCCACGTGCTGTCTAGGAAGACCTCGACGTTATGGTGGTCACATCCTGACTAATGAGACCCCGTAGTGACGTCATGTCCACGTGCTGGCTAGTGAGGCCCCGTAGTGACGTCGTGGACAAGGACACGTGCTGTCTAGGAAGACCTCGACGTTATGGAGGCCACATCCTGACTAATGAGATCCCGTAGTGACGTCATGTCCACGTGCTGGCTAGTGAGGCCCCGTAGTGACGTCGTGGACAAGGACACGTGCTGTCTAGGAAGACCTCGACGTTATGGAGGCCACATCCTGACTAATGAGATCCCGTAGTGACGTCATGGACAAGGCTACGTTCTGACTAGTGAGGCCACGTAGTGATGTCATGGACACGTGATGTCTAGGAAGACCTCGACGTCGTGGAGGTCAAGTGATGACTAGGAAGGCCACGGACCAAACCACGTACTGTTTAGGGACACCCTGAAGTTACGTCATGGCCACGTGCTGGCAAAGAAGCCACGTGGAGAGGCTGCAAATCACGCGATTCAACGTCAGACCACGATAAGAAAGAGAAGCGGCTATTTATATCAGATAAGAAATCCTAAACCAGTTGAAGCCGGTTGGATCCTATCACCAACCCGACCATGTGAGCCGCTTATCTCTCAATGTCAACCTAGCCGTCAAGATGAAACAACTCGGAGACAACTTCCTTGTGTAACAGGCCTATTGACACGGAACAGAACCTATCTCAATGTTCCTAAACCCATTGTAGCCGTAGAAACGATCAATAATACTTCAACATTTCCTATGATAGCCGAATGTACAATCATTTCATACATCGGTCCTACACAACGCGCGAAGCCATCCATCCTTTAATTACTTTTAGAGATCCATTCAGAAAAAAAGAGTTCTTCTTTGTTGAAAGAAGCTCTAATAACATTAATGCAGTTTTTGTTTGTTCAGAGTATAATTATTCAAGTTTCAAAGTTCGATTCTCCCGACAAATCACAGACTTAACGATGAACAACCCTATTTCATCGGACATAGTAAATATATTGTAGCAAACTATTTATTATTTTATTAACAGATTATTAATGTTTTTATATTTTATTACTCTGGCGTAAACTACCCTCAATACTTCTCTTATATTTTATCAATTTTAGTTTGTGATTGTGCCTTAAATAAATCAGCCTGAAGTTTGTCTTTCCTAATTATCTATGTGACAATATTTATGAACGAATTTGACCAAAAAATTTCTCAATCAAAATATTTCAACATATTTCTATGGTAAAGAAATAGTGACGACGTTGTGCGTAGATTAACATTCTAATTGTGATTAACAAACGTGGGCCATCTGCAACACCTAATTCAGTTTGAATCTTAAGCATCCTTAATAAAGAGAAGAGGCAATTAGCTTCTCGAAAATTGAGGAAAGAGAATGATACGTGCCTTCTTCATGAAACAATTTTAGAGTGCGAAATATGTAAATATAGATTTATATGACTAAAAGTAAAGACACATACACATAATTGGAGTGGTCGTCATAGATTTAAGATTTTACTTAATGTAAAATGTCATCAAGAAATTTGCTATGAAGTTTTCAAGATATCATATTTTTGCTTATTTATTCATTAAAAGATGAGGGTTTTTTAGTCATATAAATTCAAATGTTTAATGGCAAGATAACTGCAAAATTTTCCTTTTCAGTGAAATTTTAACATTTTGACATTTTTAATATATTTAATATTGTCACGAAATTTGTTATAATAAATTTATAATAAGTATTAAAATGAATTATTTTGATCTGTCAGCATCGCAGATTCAGAAGACGCTTGTATTATGGCTTTTTTTAGTAAGCTAGAATTATTCTATAGATGGAAAATTTTCCGGGAGGAAATTGATCCATAGAAGCATAGGGCGCCTCTCCCGTCAAAATAAACTGTCAAAACCTGACGCCATCTATTGACCGTCGCCGCAAACTAGCGGCCTCGGGTCGGTGACAAAGCCACAACACCAGCTTTGGAAAATTGAGAAGCGTCCACCCTTCTCAATTTGCCAAAGCTGGTGTTGTGGCTTTGTCACCGACCCGAGGCCGCTAGTTTGCGGCGACGGTCAATAGATGGCGTCAGGTTTTTGACGTTTATTTTGACAGGAGAGGCGCCCTATGCTTCTATAGAATTATTCTAGTCGAAATATTTAATACAATTGTATATTTTGTGTTTTAAAATTTAAATTTAAAAGCATACTAGGAGTATATATAAATAAGTTCGAGCGGTTTCTTTCTCGAAAATTAAAGCTTTATTGTGAAAAATTGGTTAAAAATTCAATGTTCAAAGTATTGTCAGTCGCTAGCCACTATTTTTTCTCATCTTTCTGGCAATTGACGGATCCCATCGCGGAAAAAGGCCGGCTCTTTGGCCGCTATCCATTTTTTTTACTTCATAGTAATTGAAGAAGTGCTTGTCAGCCATGCCAATATAGTCATAAGTTTATTCTTATGACGTTTTTAAAAAATATTTGATTGTTAATTAAAATATATAATAGCTGTGTGTATGTAAATATTATTTTAATTCTCTTTTCTCTCTACTACTTTGGAGGATAATAAACATTGAGCAAATGTGAAACATTAAAGCACGAATGTTTCTTTTATAAATAAAATTTAAAAAACTTCTCCTGTCCTTGCTGCGATGAAAAATAGTGGGAGGGCTTGGCTCATCAGTAGTGAACCCTCCCAGCGGTTTCGCCAATTCAATCTACCAGACCGTTTCTTAGATCTCTAATACAGTATTGGATCATTCTGCTTTTATATGCTACACTGAAGGATGGAATCTCAGAAATAGTATTTAAGCAAACTATGGAGATAAACTTATAGGACAGTATAATTACATATAATATTTGCATTGAGCAATACTCTTCCGCAAACAATAAAGGATAAAGCCAGATTGGCATAAATCAATATGAAGCTATAACGCGCATGTATATATAAGAAATGAAAACATTAAAGCACGAATGTTTCTTTCACATAAACAAACTTCTACTGTCCTTACTACGATGAAGCCAAGCCCTCCCAATATATATTTTCATCACAGTAAAGGACAGTAGAAGTTTGTTTTATATATAAACTAGCCGAATGACCCGGGCAACGCCCAGGTTTTACCCGATTAAATGTTTTTATTCAAATACTATTCGTTACAATTATAAATTGGCGCCGTGGATGTCACTCTTGTGAAACGTCCCGCTTCAAATTTGAGTCTGAGAAGCGATATTTTTATAAAGAGATTATCTGGCTTTGTGTCTTCTGCTCGAATGAATGTTTTTCTGTTAGAATTTTGTTCCTGTATACTAAAAAATGAACTGGCTTCACCCGTGGTCTCAGCTTTTTGGAATTTTTTTCGATATAATTTTGTATCTGATAATCAAACATGATACAGCAATATTGTCATCATCATTTTCTAACTAAAAAAAACAACTATATTTGCCCAGAACCTGTCAATTTTATTTTTTATTGGCTAAAAATCCGATAAATATTTTTTCCAGATTTTTATCTATGTCCTGTCAAAGCACGTTTTACATGTACATTAGGTCAGCTGATATTACCTCCCATCTTCACTGCTAGAGGCGCTGCTTGCGAGCGAAAAGGCAAATTTGCAACGCAATTTGCAAATAATTCGAAGAATATTCGGGATAGAGACCTGAAATTTTCACTATAAGTTTTTCCAGATTCTACTCTATATACTGTTAAAATTTCAGTCAGATTAGTTACGTATTGTGGACGTGTATAGCCGACATAGATACCCACATACATACATACACTGACTTTTATATATATAGGGATGAAGCATTCGTGCTTTAATTCTTTCATTTACTATGGATAGATGGCGCGTTATTGCCCTATAATAAATATTTGTATAACTCATGTTCTTCCATCTTTGATTGCTAAGTATTTATAAGAAGCTACCAAATATCGTAGTATTAAATACACGTGAAATGCATAATGTTAAAAATACGAAACCTTATTTTAAAAAGTAATATGTAGGCTATATATACAGTGGAAACCTTTCGTGGAATAACATCTGAAAGCATGGATGCTCTTGGTCTCTCCTGGAGATGGTCACTTAATGAAAGTGGAGAATTTTAGAATTTAGAATTTTCTAAAATGCTTATTACTGGTACTATTACTGTTATTCCTGCATGTACCCTACATTTTTACACGGAGAATCCGTATAAGACTAAAGGGTCTCTTAATAAAGCTTTTTGTTGTAAACATTTTTCTTGTGGCATACAACATGGCAATACATATTGCTGTTCATTTTTGAGAGACTTTTAAGATAGAAGGCTGGTTGTACAAAAGTTTGTTATACACCATAGAAGTAAAAAATCGATATATTTGAATGTCTGTCGAAGAGAATAAACTATACACTTGAGGGGCTCTATGAGGTAGCTCTACCCTGGGTGCAAAACAAGGAAAGGATTCCTACTGATAGAGACACATTGACAATTGGTTTGGAAGATTTTGAATTAATTCTACGTTTAAAGAAGAAGACTCAGCCATTACAAGCTGAAATGGAGGTGCATTTCGCCCACACCATAACACAGAGTGGCGGTGAAATCACAATTCACTCATTGACAAAACTTAAGGAAGTTGTACCTTTTAGCATGTATATCGGGATTCAGACAATAATAACTCTGAAAGAAATTTGGTACAAAGTGACCTTTATTGAAGACCCACGAAATAACCAAGTGCGAATGAATGAAATTGTCTCTGTCTCCTTAAAAAAACAGAGGAGTGTCAATGAGGGTGTGTAAATCAGATATTAGTCTTCCTAAATACGTAGAAATGCTCATGCTTCAGTTATTGATATATTGATAATGAAACCTAGGACAAAAGTCTGCATACCTTAGGTTGGGTTCGAAAGACTGCCTAGATGTAAACATAGTGTCAAAAAATGAGGAGGAAAATTAATTTTGATCAAAACAATTACCAACTTATTTACATAAAAGAACAGAGAGGTAATGAGAGAAATGCTAAGGAACAAAATACACTCATGGACAAAACTTTAAAGAAAGGAAGTTGTACCTTTTATCACACACACATGTATATCGGGATTCAGACAATAACTCTGATATATATTTGATACACAGTGACCTTTATTGAAGATACACTAAGTGTGGTAACTAAGTGTGGAAAAAATTGCCTCTGTCTCTTTAAAAAAAAAAAAAAGACGACCTTCGACCTGACGCTAAAACTTCTAGATAAAACCTTCTTCACAAAAGGGGCATGGTGATAATAAGTTTCTTACAGCATTATGTTTTAAAGTGCTTCAATATTTGCCTATATCAAGACTTAAAATAAAATCGAAATATCATTATTTTATTCTGTAAGAAACGTATAACCATAATCCTTTTGTCAAGAAGGTTTTATCAAGAAGTTTTATCGCCAACATTGTCTATAAGAAGCTTTATTATCTTAAGTCAAATAATGGAAATTTTGCCAGAAGAGGATATTGTTCTATGAAAAGAAAAGACATATTTCCTCTCAAAACATAGATAAAACTCTGTGTCGTCTATCGATCGTCTCTGCAAACTAGCAGAATCGAATTCGGCAAATTTCTAACGCCGACCTGAAGACCATGGGGTGATGGTACTTTTCAGTCCATGGCGGACTTAGTTTTGATGATCACGGGATTCCTGAAAGCTTCCTGATCTTCTAAATAAGGTTAAACTGGCAGATAGATAGCCTACCAGGCCGATTTTATATTCTAAATATTGAGGAGAGATCTGAGTGAAGTTTTCTCAAGTATGGAATTGTTGTGTTTCAAATAGAACGGTTGAATTTGATTGGCGTTGTGCCTTGTGTTATAAGATATATTTATATGTAATGAAGGAATTGTAAAGTTGATTTGAAAATTTTCCATCTAAAACTATCTGTTTGTAAATGGGGTGAGATGTTTAAGGGTCAGATCATTTTAGATTTTTTTTTTTTAATATGAATATATCTTTTTATAGAGAAAAAAAATTCATCCAGGGGAGAATTTCTTGAAAAAATTGCAAACCCTGGATGAACCATTTTCACTCTATATATATATATGTATTTATATCTCAAATTATATTATATAAGAGACTATATATATATATTGTTTTTGGAATAAATATATCTGAAAATTTTCATTGTTAGAGCGAATCTAGCAAAAAAGGGATTATATAGTTATATAAATGGAATCGTTTTGAAAGGGAATCCTTCAGAGATGGACTTGGAGCCACCGTTTTAGAGTGCAAAGATTTTTAAAAAGATTGAATCCCGTGACAAATAAAGAAGTTTTGGAATTTATCTAAATATAATAATGATCGAACCAACGTCGAAGATGCAAAATCTAGCTGCTGTTTTATAGACTGAAGATTGCGAAGACTCAATGAATGAATTAGAGCCACGACACGACTGTGTAAGCTCTAGACACTGGACTTAGAGCCCGCTCGTTGCTAAGGTTCAAAAGGTTTATCAGGACGACACCAGGTTGCGATGGCTCAAGGGATTGATCAAAACGGCAAGAGTGCTGCAAGTTCGATCCCTGGTTTTATATTCTGCATATTGTAGAGGCTGGATAAGTTTATAAAAGCAGCACAACGGCTGCAAGATCTGATCGATGATGTTAGTAGCCGCACATTGCAAAGGTTCAAGGAATTGATCAGGGCGGCACAACGGCTGCAAGATCTTACTTATGGTGCTAGAGGCCGCACATTGCAAAGGTTCAAGGAATTGATCAGGGCGGCACAACGGCTGCAAGATCTTACTTGTGGTGCTAGAAGCCGCGCATTGCCAAGGTCAAGTAATTGATCAGGGCGGCACAACGGCTGTAAGATCTTACTTATTGTGCTAGAAGCCGCACATTGCAAAGGTTCAAGGAATTGATCAGGGCGGCACAACGGCTACAAATTCTTACTTATGGTGCTAGAAGCCGCGCATTGCCAAGTTTCAAGGAATAGATCAGGGCGGCACAACGGCTGTAAGATCTTACTTATTGTGCTAGAAGTCGCACAGTGCAAAGGTTCAAGGAATTGATCTAGGCGCCACAACGGCTGTAAGATCTGACTGATGGTGTTTGAGGCCGCACATTTCAAAGGTTCAAGTAATTGATCAGGGAGGCACACGGCTGCAAGATCTGACTTATGGTGTTAAAGGCCGAACATTGCAAAGGTTCAAGGAATTTATCGGGGCGGCACAACGGCTGCAAGATCTGACCGATAATTTTAGAGGCCGCACATTGCAAAGGTTCAGGGTATTGATCAGGGCGGCACAACGACTGCAATATCTGACCGATGATTTTAGAGGCCGCACATTGCAAAGGTTCAAGGAATTGATCAGGGCGGCACAACGACTGCAAGATCTGACTTATGATGTTAGAGGCCGCACAATGCAAAGGTTCAAGGAATTGATCAGGGTGCCACAGCGGCTGCAAGATCTGACCGATGGTGCTAGAAGCCGCACATTGCAAAGGTTCAAGGAATTGATCAGGGCGGCACAACGACTGCAAGATCTGACCGATGGTGCTAGAAGCCGCACATTGCAAAGGTTCAAGGGATTGATCAGGGCGGCACAACGGCTGAAAGATCTGACTTATGATGTTAGAGGCCGCACAATGCAAAGGTTCAAGGAATTGATCAGGGTGCCACAGCGGCTGCAAGATCTGACCGATGGTGCTAGAAGCCGCACATTGCAAAGGTTCAAGGAATTGATCAGGGCGGCACAACGGCTGCAAAGATCTTACTCATGGTGCTAGACCCGCACATTGCAAAGGTTCAAGGAATTGATCAGGGCGGCACAACGACTGCAAGATCTGACTTATGATGTTAGAGGCCGCACAATGCAAAGGTTCAAGGAATTGATCAGGGCGGCACAACGACTGCAATATCTGACCGATGGTGCTAGAAGCCGCACGTTGCAAAGGTTCAAGGAATCGATCAGGGCGCCACAACGGCTGCAAGATCTGACTTGTGGTGTTTGAGGACGCATATTGCAAAGGTTCAAGGAATGATCAGGGTGCCACAGCGGCTGCAAGATCTGACTTATGGTGCTAAAAGCCGCACATTGTAAAGGGTCAAGGAATTGATCAGGGCGGCACAACGGCTGCAAGATCTGACTTATGGTGTTTGAGGCCGCATATTGCAAAGGTTCAACGGCTGCAGGATCTGAACGAAGATGTTGGAAGCGGCTCATGGCAAAGGTTCAGGGAATTGATCAGGGCGGCACAACGGCTGAAAGATCTGACTTATGGTGTTTGAGGCCGAACATTGCAAAGGTTCAAGGAATTGATCAGGGCGCCACAACGGCTGCAATATCTGACCGAAGATGTTAGATGTCGCACATTGCAAAGTTTCAAGGAATTGATCAGGGCGGCACAACGGCTGAAAGATCTGACTGATGGTGTTTGAGGCCGCATATTGCAAAGGTTCAAGTAATTGATCAGGGCGGCACAACGGCTGAAATATCTGACTGATGGTGTTTGAGGCCGCACATTGCAAAAGTTCAAGGAATTGATCAGGGCGGCACAACGGCTGAAAGATCTGACTGATGGTGTTTGAGGCCGCATATTGCAAAGGTTCAACGGCTGCAAGATCTGAACGAAGATGTTGGAAGTGGCACATTGCAAAGGTTCAAGAAATTGATCAGGGCGACGGTGGGCTGCGAGATGTGCTGATGTTTTAGAAGCAAAAAATTCCAAAGGCTTAAAAATATAGATCAGAGTGGCACTGTGGCTGCAATATCTAGCTGGTGATATTAGATGCCACAACTCGTTGCGAATGTTCAAGAAATTGATCAGAGCTACTCAACAGCTGCATGATCTCCGTAGAAATGTTGTTATCTTAGCTTTAAATAGGCGTGTAGAACTCTACAGAATGTGGTTGAATAGGATTCACGATATTATGGTAACTGGCTAGAATCCGGAACCAATAAATTCTCAGGTGGTTTCTTACAGATCAGAGGCCTGCACTCATTTGAAAAGGTAAACCTTGTAATGATACCCTGTCCCATAGTATGAAGTTTTTGCGCACATGAGAAAATAATATTATTGTAGTAGTCTATTATACAAAGATTATACATCGTGTGAAAATAAATACTGAGATGGAGATGTGACCAGACAGAAGGATGTACACAATGAGAGGATACGCTGCTGTGATCTCGATATCCCGACCACACGAGGCGGAAACAAAGCGCCTGCTGTAATCATCTTATGGCGAGATAACGAACCTCACCTGCGCCAACAACAGCCGTTAGTCCTCTACATAGATGGATCATATGCACTCTCTCTTGAAACTACTCTTTCTTTAATTCTAAAAAGTTTTAGCAATCTTTATACGGAATTTTTAAAGGACTTTCTGGTAAGTACCGTTTCTACAAATATATCGATGAATTATCCAAACTCTCTAGTATTCCCAAAAAGTCAGGATAGTATTAGCTTATCACAATTCCCAAAGATATCCAGAAATTTACCCTTGCCTATAGATCAATAATTCATTTTTTAATGAAGAAATCATTTACAGTGTGAACATATGTTTTGACTTCTGCCTATACTACTAATATATGTACACTTTCAAGCCATATGGCTTTTCACCAATTAATATAGATAAATTTGTTGCATATGATTTCTCTTTTAAAATACTTTTGAGCTGTAATTATATAATTCTAAATCAAAATTTCATCATATATAATACCATGTTTATTGAAACATCAAACTTTACCAGAATGTAGTGAATGAACACCTACAGTTTATTCAAAATCACTAGATTGACAAATTTAGTCCCCGAGGTTTCTTAAATCGTTTTATCAGTTTATATGGATATCTTCTGATTCTATCTTTGAATGTTGTTCACTAAAACCCCCGTGTATACATAATATATTGTATATACTATACAAGGAATCATATAATACTTGTATACTCAAAATAGATAATATATTTATATGTTATAATACCTTGATAAAGGTTGGCGTTCAGCCAACTGAAGTATTGGTGAAATAAATGATATTTTGATCCAATATATGCCTTTTTATTTGATTATTAAAATATGGATATTTATATTAAAATAAGAATAGGTATAAATCTATAAAAATCATATATTATATTTATAATATATAATTTTTGAATTATTATAATTATTTTGAAATTAAAAAGCATTTAATTGTATTTGGAGCCATAAAATTATGATTAAAATTACCTCAACAAAACAACATCAATATAATAGAAGAATTACATCATTTTAAAGCTTTGTTCTTTATATAAAATACTTTGAAAATAATAAAAAAAAATAAATGGATAACAATTTTCAATAATAATACAAGCTAATCAAAATATCTCATCTTCCATTATTTTGGTATAATCCATATGCTCTCATTAGGTCCCAAAAAACTATGATATATTATTTAACAGAGTACACCTACTAGTTAAGCTCTCTCAAAGGTTTTAAAACTTTTTTCTAGTAAATATAAAAAAAAAATATCTCATATTAATGAATTTAATAAAAATATATCTTTAAAAAATGAATTCTTATTTTTTAAGACAGAACAATCCATACTCAATTTATTTTAAAAGGCCTAAATTGAATCCCAAGATATATATAGTTATTCTTCAAATAAGAACGGCACATATTGAATAGAAAAAAAAACATATATGAATATTTTTGTATATAAATATAACCATTTTTGCCATTTCAGAAGCTTTTGATAAAGAAGAACGTTCTATGTGTGTGATCATCGAAATACTATACAATGAAAAGACAGTTTATTTTTTCGATCCAATGTGTGCCGTTTTTTATTTGAATATTTGATCATATGGATTTCTCTCTCTCTCGATACTTCTAGAAAGTTATTCTCTTTTTTCATGTAGCTGTGCTCTTGACTTCCTCGAGGATCAAACTTGGCCTTGAGTGGTTCTATCCAATAGTCGTATAAACACGTGAAGCAATATGCTATCTACAAATATTTTAGTTTACTTTCCTTTCTTTTCATCTTTAAACTCTACTCAAACCATGTAATTATTCAATTGTTTATGTAATATAATCTCTGAATTCAGTGTTGTTTCTTGACGCAAGCATCCCTTGTGGGGATATCGCGTCTTATTTGATAATAAATAAATAAATACAAACGGACCTTGAAGTCAAATTTTGTACCCCGACGAATTTTGGCACATAGCTACACGAAATATGAGAAGAATGGCTATATTTTAATAAATGAGATGATTCGTTTTTGATAAATCTCTATGATTTATAGAATTGGTATACGGAGAACTTCCCCTGGATGATGGTTTATTCCGATGGATGATGCAAGTCATTAGCAACTTTCGGTATCCCAATCAGAAAATATTCTTTTCACCTTAACCTTTCTATTTGTTCTTCTGGAGAATGCAAGGTAAGAATAGTCTTAGAAAGTGTGAGTAAAGGAAAGAATGGGGATTTCTGGTATGGTGCAAGAAATTCGACGAAAAAAGATCAAATTGCTCTTGCTCAAGTTGCCCTTGTTGATACATCAGATTCCTCAACTCTCCTTTGTTGGAAAAATAAGGAACAAAAATACATACAGGAAATAGAATTAAATTAGGGATTTGTACTAGGTTGATGTTTTTTATTTTATTTCAATTTAAAGCGTTATGTCCCCCTAGGGACACTTGCGCTGTCATACATGTATGCCTTTACATTTGTCTATACATATTTATACAATAATTTTAGGCCGTGAATAGAATAGTCATATGATGTTAACAATGAGAAAGAGAAAAAAGAACTGTGTACAAAAAAAGGAAGTGTCTAGTAATATGTACAATCAGCATAATATAAATTATCAGTTTCTTAAAAGATATTTGTTGCTATATAATTTAAAATATATCTACAAAAGGTATTGAATTTAATATACATTTCTTTACAGGGAATAAAAATATTTGGATCTGTTACTATTAAATTATTTTCGATTCTGTAGACTTGAAAAACAAGACAATCTAGTAAAAGATGTATTGAGGTTTTTTATGCAATAAAAAATACGAATTTACCTAGGGGATACTATTATTTATCTCTATCTTTTTTGTCTTATGGAAGTATAGACAATGAAGTGTGAAAAAACTTATCTTTTTGAATGTGATATAAAATATCTACCTTGTGTCTCACTTATTGAGCCACAGAACCAGCTTTGGCAAACTGAGAAGCGTTCACCTGGAGACCATGGTTTGGGCTAATGGCCCTCGTCATCCTAGGGCGGACTTTATTCCATGAGATCCACAAGGGATCAAATGAAATATTCACAATCTGTGGTTTTGTCACCGAGGCCACTGCGGTCAATAGATGACGTCTTTTTGGCCTTAGAGATTTTGCCTAGTCACTCTTCCAGCTAAAAACAGCTTTGGGAGATTGTGAATATTTCATTTGAACTCTTGTGGATCCCATGAAATAAAGTCCACCCTGGACTGACAAGGGCCATTAGCCCGAAACCATGGTTTCCAGGTGGACGCTCCTCAGTTTTCCAAAGCTGGTGTTGTGGCTTTGTCGCCGATCCGAAGCCGCTTGTTTACGGCGACTGGCAATAGATGGCGTCTAGTTTTGACGTCTATTTTGATGGGAGAAGCGACCATTGCTTTTATATAATGTTATAGTTTATACTTTGATTAAAATTTTGTATTCTCGAATATTGTTCTGATTGATTATATTTTTCTAGAAATATCCTCGCAATTTTTTATAGCTCTCGTTCATACTATCTATTTTCTTATTTTTACGGAATTCCAGATGTTCATTATGCCACCAACGGCTGTGTCTATTTTCTCTATTTGACATATATGCAAATTCTAATCTAGCGTTTATTCCAGAACACACACATCACGGCCATCTAGAAGTCTAAAATTTTATTAAAATACATTGTTTAAGTTGATTGACTGTACAAATATTTATAAATCTATGTGATTTGGAAGTTTTTTAAAAATTGACCACAAAATTTGAAAAATAAAAATAGAAATTGGTCCATTTTTGACATCCCATAAATCTTAAATTTTATATAGTTGCATTGTCATCTGGATTGAGCGAGTGTATAAAATGTCAGACTTCTACGTGGTGTAGAAGTATGTTAAAAATAAATATTAAAATACAAACATTAGGCCTCGAGGGAAAAGTTTCTTTTTTACAAATCATTTATTTATAAATATCTCTAGCTTTCGGGCAAGAAAGCCCTTCTTTCATTGAACCGCCAATAGAATAAGAATTAAAATCAAATAACATGCTTCGAGTGTTACAGTTATTTGAATGCAGAATTGACGCGAGTCTCCATTGCTCGTGCTTATCGACTTTGCTATTCAGAGGTGATATCTTCATTTGGAGGTTATGGGATGGGTTAAGGGAATAGTATATTATACATTTCTGGAATGTCTATTCTTCTTTTAATGCTATTGTGCTTTCTGGATATGATGGATTCTATGATTAGTCTCTGTAGTCTATTGGGGATGTTGGAGTAATGGGTTCTTGGTTCTGATAGGGAGAAGGAATGGCCCGTTTCTCTTATATGATGGTATACTAAAGATCTGCTGTCTTGTTTGTCGATATTTCGTTTATGTTCTGATATCAGAAGAAAGACTTGCAAAAAAATGAAATACCAATGTTATTCGCCATAATATTATTCGCTGTTGTGTATGATGTCTTTGTATTATGTATAAAGTAATTGTATTATGTATTCGCTCGCCGTAATAATATTATTCGCCAAGTAATAAGAAAAACAACATTTTATGAAAAACACGAACTTTTGGGACAACCTTATATTAACTCATATATATTCTTGGAGTACTAAACTAGTAAAATTTCTTATGAATTTATTATAAATAATTAGTATTAGGTATCATATTAATAAATTCATGGAGAGAGTATAAAGTCGCTCACTGTCTGGAGTTTATTGATATAATTTGAAAATCAATGAATAAAGTGCTCATCAATGAATAAAAGTTATTTGGCTATTGACCAATAAATCCAACTGGGAATGTCATGTCTTCCAAATGCAACTAAGCTCTATTTCCGAGAGGCTATATGGCAATTGACAACAGTCCAGATTGGGTAATTCTTCCTCTCTGATTATTACGACAGAATTTATCTTATCTTCTATCTTATCTTTTTGTTTAGCAACAAGCTGCATCTTTGAAGAATTGCAACTTCATTGAATTTGATAGCGTCTGCTGATTTGTTTTTTTACCTTTGGTCGCTAGATGATAATATTGGTATTGTCTGGTGTTGGTACATAGTCTCTTCTAGCCTTCCTGCTTCTACGTGTACAGCCAGGATAGAGCACTGAACAACAAAACTTCATTTACTTGTCTTTTTCTTGGATTAAACTTTCTTATCGTTAATTGACTCATTATAATTGTAGAAAAGTATTTATTATAGTTTTTATACAGATTTTATTAATTTTGATATTATTTATACCAGTGATTCTCAACCAATGTGCCGCGGTAATTTTGTGTGCCGCGAAATTCTAAAAATGTGCCGCCGAATTTTAGTCATATGATTATGTTCACGTTTGTATTGGTTTTTCTTTTTTTCTTTTTCATTTTTTTACTTTTTAAAATAACGAAATTAGCAAATTGAATGTTAGAGATGTATATTACTTATATTTTGCATAGAAATATTGATACATAATTTGAATTTTCTTGCATTCAAGTTAGCAAAAGTGTGCCGCGAAATTCTAAAATTGTGCCGCCAAATTTTCAAATCTTTAAAATAATCCCGCAACAAAAAAAAGGTTGAGAATCACTGATTTATACTTTGCTATTCTGGAAACTTCCTTCATTGCTTATCTTAAATCTTATAAATGTTGATTTTGTTTTTGCCTTAAATAAATTGCCGTATCATTCTGAAGTTTGTCTTCCTTGATTTTCTACGCTCGAATATAAAGCTATAACGCGCCAAATATATACAGGAAATTAAAACATCAAAGCACACACGAAGGTACTTTCTACACTTAAAACAAACTTCTACTTTCCTTACTGCGATAAAAAAAACTATTAGGAGGGCTTGGGTTATCTGTGGTGAACCCTCCAGGTAATGTTTTGCCAATTTTATCTACCAGACTGCTTCTTAGAGCTTTAATAGTGTATTGGGCGATTCTGCTTATTTACGCTGCACTGAAGGATGGAATCTCAGAAATGGTATTCAATTAAACTAGGGTCATAGGCTTTTAAGACAGAATAATTTAATATAAATATTTGCATCGAGCAATGCTCTTCCGCAAATAATAAGGGAAAAGCCAGTTAGACATAAGCTATAACACTCCATCTATATACATCAGATGCAAACATTAAAGCACAAATATTTCTTTTATACATTAAACAAACTTCTACTGTCTACTCTGGATCGTTGTTGTTGTCGTGTCCAATGAAGAACCTCGGATGTCTCCATGCATCTCTATCACAGCAGTCGCAATGTCCTCTATCTTTGGTGTGTAAAACAGCTGTTCTGGATCTATTTAAATTTTCTACAAGGCTGAGTGAATAGTTAATTAGACGTCAGTGAATATTAATTAGTTCGACCCTTTCACCGCCAGACACGCTAGCGTGTGTTGTTAGCCATTGCCGTAACCATAGACTCGCGCGCCTCAAAAGTTTGCATTTTTTTCATTCAATAAATAAAAATATTGTATTAGATTGTAAAATAATTGAAAAGTTTTAAATGATGATGAGCTAACGCTTGCCATTTTTAACTGAATAAAGAAACTTTTTGAAATTATCCATTTTTTAAATTTTATTTTAAATTTAGAAAATTATGTAAATATATCTATGATTTTTTCTCTTGGTTAAAAAAAACCGTAATTGCCAAACTAGGTGTATTTATTTGTATTTATTCATTAGATGGTTGTAAATTCGATCATGATTTTGGTGTACTTTCCTTTCTTTTCTTGTTCAAACTCTACTCAAACCATGTAATTATTCAATTGTTTATGTAATATAGTATCTATATTTAGTGTTGTTTCTTGACGCAAGCATCCCTTGTAGGGATATCGCGTCTTATTTGATAATAAATAATCCTGATTAAAATATTGTATATAGTACATAAATTTCAAAGCCACAGTCATCTGAAATGCAGTAATATTCTTTATTTTCTTGTTAGCTGACCTGAGATTTGATGGGGTTGCTAGATTCGAAGCCCAGCGTGTGAACTCGGAGAGAAGCTTCGAAGCCAAGCCTAAGGCCACTTTCTTTATTCTAAAGAGTAAGAATTCGTCCTCTTTATTGGTAAACTAGCCGAATGACCCGGGCAACGCCCGTGTTTTACCCGATTGAATGTTTTGATTCAAATACTATTTGTTACAATTATAAATTGGCGCCTCAAATTAATGCATATGTTAGTTAATAACTATAGCCTATGTGCTTTATCTGTCTATGTACTGTTGGCTTCCGTAGGCGTCTCTTACTGGGAAAAGGAAAGAGAGGATTCCATTTCGTTATTAACTAATATATGCATTTATTTAAGGAGCGACCCGCTCCAACACAATAGTTACAAAAACGAAGAAGCGAGTGGGGGGGGGGGGGGGCAAAGGTGACGTGATCGTAGCCAACCAATAGGAGAGCGCCATTCCAAAAAAAAAAAAAAGCAAACGGTGACAGAGATGAAAAATGAAGAATTAAGAACGCATGACGCTCGTAACTGTATATTGGTAAATATATTGTTACGTCGTACCCAGACGCTATTCGTGTACTTTGTCTACTCAGTATGCCACAAAGATACACACCTGAGTTCGAAGGGAGGCAGCTAAAGTTAGCGCTTTATTATGTCTCTAAACAGAAGGAGTACAATCAGTGGGACTTGCCTTCAACCTTCCCGTCAGAAGAATCCTTTGCTCCGTGAATGTCACTCTTGTGAAGCTTCCCGCTCCACACAACACGTCAGTCTCTCCTTACAGGATCATCCAGGCGCCCGGAGGCAAGTCGCCACGTCTTCTATTCGCCGCAGATGTAACCAGACTCTGTCCCCCCCACACACAGGAATGCTGTTTTTGGCGCCTGCCACATGGCAGCGGGGGCCGCTTGAGTCCACCCCTCTTTCCCCAACTTTACTCTGGTATCTTGGCCTTTTCATCCATGTAACAATATGTTGATTTCATTTAATCGACTTCTCGTCCCTCTATCACCATGACGAAATTGATACATGAGGGAAAAGACATGTCTAATCGTTCAAACAACCAATTAACGCGCCATCTATTGGAATAAATATAAACTAAGCGTTGATATAGTTTCATTCCTGACTATTGGCCAAATTCCATTGATGTTTATTACAATAAATGGCGCTCTCTCATCTTTGAATGCATATTTGAGCGGTCAGGATATACCCTTTTCATCATTTTGAATACCTGACCTCTTTTTCGTTTTTTTTTTTTTTTCATCTTTTACACATATTTACACAAAAGATGTAGCCTGGCCAGTATTCATAGCATTTGAGAAATAAAGAGACACTTTTCAGGTCGGAAAAGTTATTTTTTCTTCATCGACGTTTGAGAACAAAATAGTTTGCCTCCCCCTCTCTCTCTCTGCCCCTGGATCTGCAGGCCTGGTAGATTAAATTGGCGAAACCGCTGGGAGGGTTCACCACTAATGAGCCAAACCCTCCCAATATTTTTCAGCGCAGAAAGGACAGTAAAAGTTTGATTTATTTATAAAAAGAAACATTCGCGTCTTAATGTTCTCACTTGTTATATATTGTGTATTTAGCTTGATTTAATTTTTTTTTTTCGTTTTTTTAACAAATTTTGTACCCAGGACTTATATTTACGGTACCAATTCAATTAGCTTATTGTGAGAAACGTGTAAAATGGATCTAAATGATTAATCGTCTCGCGCTTAGAAGGAAATTTTATTAAATCTTCGATTAAGAGTTTTTTCCGAAACCTTCCTATTAGAGGCGGAAAAGAGTAGTGTAGTGTTAGGTTGATAAGAATTCATCATATATTTTCATAACTACATGAGTGCTGGTACTCTCAGTTTTATACAGTAGACAATAAGATGGTAGAAATTTGTCTCTCTTATATGGTTGAAGCATTATTAGCTAATGAACCTAGACAAATTAAACAATTTTATTGATTATTTCAATCAAATTTTACAAAGGAGAAAATATAAAATATATATTATTATAATATATATAATATAATAATATAATATATTATTAGCTAATGAGAAATAATACTATATTCAGCTTGTTTTTACATATCATTTTGTAGAATTAACTAGCTGTCATTGGATCACATGAGGTGTGATACTCTCAGTTTTATAGTATAGAAGTATAGTATAGTATGGTTGGAACATTATTATCCAACGAGAAATATTCCTATCTTCAGCTTCTGTTACATATCATTTTGTAGAGTTAACTAGCTGTCATTGGATCACATGAGTTCTGTTACTCTCAGTTTTTTTAGTATAGAATAAGATGGTAGAATATTGTCTTATATATATATGTTATGATTATTTTCTAATGAGAAATAATAGCATTTTTTTTTTACACAATCAATATGGAATCAAGAGTTTGGTTTCTTCTCTCATTTCTTTTATTTATCGAGCTTTCGGGTTAACATGCCCTTCAATACGGAGATCCAGAAGTACAACTTACTAAAATTACTATCTTTATCTTTTTTGTTACATTTCATTTTGTAGAGTTAACTAGCTGTCATGAAACGATGGCATTTTGCCATTAGAACCAGATAGTGTCTTCCTGTAGTGGATCTTTATCTACTTTGACCTCGTTCTCTAATATTGGCTTCTTGGAATTGTGTGCTTCTAGAACTTTCACACTAAACCTATTCGTATCGAAGCAATGTGCAACTTCAAATTGGAATTTACATGCTTCCATCTTTCTAAATACTCTCACATAGTAATTTATTAAAAATATTTTAACTGAGTATCATAATGTCAACGCTATCTTTTGAAATTGTAAAAATTAGTTCAAGTTTAATAGGTCAACAATGAGTGCGATTGGTCAAGATTCATTATAAATTGCATATTTGTTCTGCGTGTATATATACAATTGATATTTAGTTTATGATTAAAATTTTGGCGAAAATGTTAAAATTTAAAAAGTAGTTCTAGTTTAATAGGTCAACAATGAGTGTGCATTGGTCAAGAATCATTATAAATTGCATATTTGTTCTGCATGTACATATATATACAATTGATATTTAGTTTATGATAAAATTTTTGGGGAAAATGTTAAAATTCAAAAAGTAGTTCTAGTTTAATAGGTCAACAATGAGTATGCATTGGTCAAGAATCATTATAAATTGCATATTTGTTCTGCATGTATATGTATGTCCCCCCCCCCCCCCTCCGTATTATTATAAAGTTTACGATAAAACACGGATTATTAACCTTCTGGGGGTGCTGGAATAATTCCGCAAAAATTTCCATTTATACACCCTTTTGGCAGAGATAGAGATTGTGAATATTCCATATGATCCTTGTGGATATCATGAAATAAAGTTCGCCCTGGACTGACAAGGGCCATTAGCCCGAAATCATGGTCTCCATGGTGGCAAATCGGATATTCTTTCACAAGATTATTGTGTCGTCTTCCTGGACGTAGCCATGATCAGTTAGGATGGTTGTTGAAGTATATCAATGTTTGATTCTTAGTAGCATTGAGATAGAAAAAGTCTTGACGAGACAGCAAATATTCTGAGATCTTCCCTATACCGCTGTGTCCTTGGGCTCAACTTAGTTGTACATTGGGTGTGCGATGTTGGGTACAGATTATTTTGACAAAGAAGTGGGTTATTGGTGGCCAAGGACTGTAAATGGCAAAGAGAGCCAATTGGCAGTCTGAGGCAATTTGGAAGTTTTCGTGGATGGCTTTTGTTGCGTAAAGTATAGCTGTGTCCGCATGAGTCATATGACACGACCATTTAGTACGAAAGGCCATAAAACCATCTTATATCCATTTTTATTCGTACAATTCAACGGGTCATAAGATCACGGTCGTTAGGATATTTACAAAAAGAACCCATTCGTGTGCGCATTGCTCCCACCCCCACTCCAGCTTTCAAAAGACTAGAAAAGAAAAGTATTATCCGAAACCTGATGTCTAGAGGCTACCCACTCTCCTTCATCCTCAAACATAGCTTCAACCCTTCCAAAAAGGCCAAGCTTATGGCCAATCAAAAGTCTCTGTGTAATACTTTATTCCGTTAAAAATTAATCAATACCCCACTCGCTTCAAAAATTCGGAATCAGAATATTCTTTGCAAACCACTGCTTAACAGGTCAAATACTTCAGAACCCCATTACCAGATTCAACGTCAAAAAGCGCCCCTACCAACAATCTCATGCCATTTACTTTCTAAGCTGGCAGCTCTCTAGGACTTTAACGTTACATACATAGGTGAAAATTTGGTCGTTTTATTTATAATAGAATCACTAAACACGACAGAAATTTGGAGAATAAGGATCTCAAATCAATGAGGTATCAGCATAGCTTCTCAAACCTGTCACTCTTTTAACCTATTTGACCTTATATCCTACTATCACACACACACACAAAAGCCTTTATTAAGACACACAGGTCTTACAGAGGATTCTCCTTGGGGTTACAAGACGGAGATACCTATGAAAGTGGAAAATATACAAAGGGGTAAAAATGGAGAAAGATTATATACACATGATAAATATATACAGATTATTATTTGAATAATCCTATGGAAAATAAGAAAAAAATGTAAATATGGATGGAAGAAGTGGAGAACGAAAAGAGGACAAAAAAAACAGGTATTTACATATGGAACATACATATAATGGAACAAGTCAATTTAAGCTCTTCTGCTCACACAGCACAGGTGGACCATGGCTTTTTCAAGAAATCTTTAAGAGATTTTCCAGGAAAATCCGAGTGTTCAGAGTTGTAAGGTAAACACCGTTTTATCGGTGTGGGGGGTTGGCTTATAGTACCTGCCCAAACAAATAATTGGATATTGGCTCTGTCCTCCTCATCAAACAGAAATTTTTGGTATGTTTGGATGTTCGGTTAAGTCTTTCTTTTTTACGGCATTTTTTTATGGAAGTTATATAGATTGAAAACTACTGAACTATTGTCTATAAAGTTGGATAATAAAGAATATAATGTGAGGTGTGTATGTCCTATCTTAGAGAAAAGTATTTTTCTTTCCGTGTCAAGAGACATGCATTCAAATATATAAAGTTCTAATTCATTTTCGGTTCTATTTTTGCATAGTTGGCAATACAAGTCTTCTGTCCTTAGATATTTTATATGGTCTTCTTGATATAAAACAAATAGAATTCTCAATTGCGCAATGAGGCGTTTAGTCGGCAGTGAGAGTTTACTTAGTAGTTAGTTCTCTGCTGCGAATGTTTTATGTAAATATTTGTAGTGTGTGTGCAGCTTCGAATTGGTTATTCTTGATTGATCGGTTTGAATAGACTGTTCTATAGTGATTCTGATAATTTGAGGTATTGCTTTCTGTAGAATATTGGGGTCTGAACAGTTCTTTAACCACATGAATCCAGTTGAGTTTAGGATATTCATTAAATTTTCTGTAAAACCTATAAAGCTATTCGTTAGAGTGGACGTTTCCCATAATTGGGCTAGACAGATTGCGGGCAATTTGGATTTTTCCATTTTTAATATTCTTAACCAGAACTTTAGAATTAGTTTGGTTGCTGTGACTCCTAGCGAGAAGCGTTCGGTTTCCATGCGTAGTATGTAGCCTGGTGTGTTACTCGGCAAGTTCAATAGTCGTCGGAGATAGTTATTCTGAATTTGGTCCAAGATTTTGTTCTTTTCGTTCGCCCAAATTGGAGCAGAATACAGCAGAGTTGACAGGATAATCGAATCTAATAGTTTCATTGATGAACCAAATGAATTCAACCTGGATTTCTCCATAATTTTCCATACTTCGCCGGTAGCTGCAAGCGCTTAGCCTTTAAAGTATGAAGCCACTTGACTAAACGAGATTGTTGTTGTGAGGGGATAGCCAAGATAGAGATATTTCGATGTCGCTGTCAACAGTTGGTCTCCCCAGAACCATTTATCCGATTTTGCAGGGCGGCCACCGTTTCGGAAAACCATTATCTTGGATTTTGATTCGTTCAGGGTTAGATGATTTGTTTCGAAGTATTTTTTCAACATGTTAATTTTTATTTGTAGATTGATCTTTGATTCTCCTATGAGAATTATGTCGTCGGCATACATCAAAAGGTGGACCGTTCCAAAATTAGGGAGGTATATGCCTGGTAGAGTAGAGTCATTAAAAATGTTGATTAAATCAGTTACAAATAGTATAAATAGATAGGGTGATAAGGGTTCTCCTTGTAACACTCCCGATCGGATTTTGATGGGTTCAGTAAATAGTCCATTCCATCTCACTGTCGTTGTCATTTGTTCGAAGTAGTTACTAATAAGGTTAACAAAGCGGAAATCCAGACCTAATTCACCCAATTTTGACCACAGAAGTGAGTGGGGAACAGTGTCAAAAGCCTTTTTTAGGTCCACAAAAAAGCATAAAGTTTTCTTCTTTTAGGTCTGAGAGTCAGCTGTATCAAGGACAACAGTGTGAATATGTGATCTTGACAGGAGTAGCCTTTTCTGATTCCGGCCTGGTTCTCTGGAATAATTGATCTACCTTCAATCCAGTTGCGTAATCGCGATTTTGGTATTGATGTGAAAAGTTTTGATAGATTACTAATAAGGGCAATTCCGCGGTAGTTTGATGGATTATCCCGGTCACCGCTTTTAAAAATAGGATGGATGATAGATTTAGACCATATTAAGGGATATGAACCAGAATTAATGATTCTATTGAATATATTTTTTAGAGTAACAAGGTGTTCGAAAGGTAGGGTCTTTAATGCTTCATTCGGAATTTCGTCAGCGCCACAAGTTTTTTCATTTGCCAGACTGGAGATTTCTCTAGTTATTTCTGTTATGGAGATTTCACAGTAGAGTTCAGGATCAATTGGTGAGAGAGTAGATAGGTCGCTTCCTATCGTCGTCTCAGCAGAAAGCAGTTTGTTGTAAAAGCACTGCCACTCTAAAATTGTTATATTTCCTTGTATATAGCTTTTGTCTTTCAAGGTAGCTATAGTTTTCCAAAAGTTTGCGGAGTAACAGGCATTTTTAAGAAGTTCTTGTTTTTTTCTGAAGATATTTTTTCTTGTTGAAGTTTATTAAGGTCGTGTATCTTTTCCAATTTGAGACATAAATATTGCGGTCTACGTCAGTGTTCGTTTCCTTAAAGGTTGTGAGGCTTGCCTTAGCAGATTTTTGGGCTAAATAGCATTCCCTGTTATACCAGGGTTTCGATTTTGGGCGGCCAGGTCTGACCTTAATCCGCATATCTGCAGCAAGCATTGCGTTTAGTATTTGTTTAGAAAATGTATTAACTAGGCTGTCAAGATTCTGGTCGGTAGTGACTTGATTGTTATCAAGATTCTGCGAAAAGAGGGATGTGTTATCAGGTGCCCATCTGTATCTTTCAAAGCAGGGATAGACGGTTTCTTTCGTTCGTTTGAGATTAGATAAATTAGGCATGTTTATTGTTAGTGGAAGGTGGTCCGAGTATGGGTTATTATCTACTTTAAGGTCAACAACGTGCTCCAGCAGGGAATATGAGATAATAAAATAATCGACAACAGATGAGCCAGGACTTGAGATAAATGTACAGTTTCCAGTTTTGTCACTTATAGTTCTGCCATTAATTATTGTCAGTAGATTATTATCTAGGAAGTTTATATGAGTTGTTCCCAATGTTTGGAAAGCACTGGGTCTCTAGATTTGCGTTCAGGTTATATCCTACTATCATAGCGTCAAATCAAAATACCAAAGATTGCTGTTAAGAGTCTTTTGTAACTTGTGACTTGAAAAGCATTAAAAGATGCATTAAACTGCCTTATCAGTTCCAGTCTGTCGGGGGAAAAAAGAATCCAACCCTTCATCTTCTCCAGATTGTCTTTCCCACCTCCATAGCTTTATGTTTTGTATTTTAATTTATATTAATAAGTTTATTAATTTCATTATTTTAGTACTAGTAGAGTAAAGAAATTTTTATCCCTTCATTTATTTAACGTTTTTGCTTATAGGAATTTGAACATGGCTTTAATTTTAGTTTTATGAAAAAAAAAGGAAAATATATATCCTATAAAATATAAAATTTATAAATATACATATATATAAAATACTAGCCGAATGACCCGGGCAACGCCCGGGTTTTACCCGATTAAATGTTTTTATTCAAATACTATTCGTTACAATTATAAATTGGCGCCGTGGATATCATTCTTGTGAAACGTCCCGATAAATAGTCTGTGAACGAGTGGGTAACCCCCTCGATTCCCGACAGTCATGAACCGGGATTGAATCCCGCGTTAAAATTTGTTTAATATGTGAATAACCTTCACATATTATTCATTGTTCAATTATCATGAACTAGGTTGCTCTTGCTGAGCGGTACCTATTTATGTGAATTTGAACCAGGAAACGTCCCGCTCCAAACTTTGTGTCTGAGAAGCGATATTTTTATAAAGAGATGATCTGGCTTTGTGTCTTCTGCTCGAATGAATGTTTTTCTGTTAGAATTTTGTTCCTGCATACTAAAAATGAACTGGCTTCACCCGTGGTCTCTGCTTTTTGGAATTTTTCCTGATATAATTTTGTATCTGATAATCAAACATGATACAGCAATATCGTCATCATCATTTTCTGACTAAAATATATATAGTTTTAATAATTGATTTATATATTTTTTAAAATAGCCTATCGTCTTCCCCGTATTTTTTTACCTATGTATGGAAATTTTGGTTTGAATTAGTGAACTATTGCGAATTTGTATACCGGACATACAGACAGACAAACATACAAACATTCATTTTTATATATAGAGAGATATACAGTCTTCATTGGTGACGCCCAACGTCGGAAAGACTCCGTCACAGATGAACTGCGAGAGTTCTCTCCCACAGAGTGGGAAGGTCTAGGTGATGACTGATATTACCCAACTAAAGACCAAGATGGTACTTGTAGATGGTAGCCTTCGCCACACTTGTTAGTTTCACTGCCTCGGGATGGAGGCTGACGTCGAACAGCCAGACCTTCAGATCCAAGGGCACTTCGCAGGAGGCGAACACCTCCCAGAGTCGCACGGCTTGTCAACTTCAGTATCTGTGGGTCCGCGCGATCCGTCGCTGGACTCACAGACGGCACAGGTAGCACGCCTCGAGGCAGGAGGGAGAGATTTCTGGGAAAGGCATTCCTAGAAAGCATTCTATAATGACTCTGGTAGCTAGAGGTCTAGATGCTAAGGTTACATCTATAAAGGAGAAGAGATATTGCCTTCCAATGTTCCTTTCAAAATGTATGGGGCTCCCAGGATATTTATATTGATGAGTATGAAAGAAGCCTATATCGAAACCGAGGGCAGGGCGTAAGAGAATGCTTCGAATTCCCATATTGAGTAAGAGAAAGGAGATTGAGTCATATAACAAATCTTTAAGGGATGGATTTTCTAGGTGGAATAAATGCTAAGAAAGGAGTTTTTAGGCTATCTAAAATTTGGAGTACGTTTCTGAAATATGATTGTTTCTGATCGTGTTTCGTCGGCTATTTGAAAAGTTCTAGAACTGGGATTTTTGGAATAATTCAGAACTGGGAATCTTGGGATTTTATGATGTTTTCCGAAGAACTTTGAGAATATAACAAAAGGGAACAATTTCGAAGAGTGGCTTGAAGGTTCAGAGCAATGAAAGAGGATTTTACCTTTTTGGAGCAGTTGAGACACTTGAAAGACTTGTTTAGCCATTCATATCCCTCGTGTCCTGTGATACGACATTTGTAACATATAGGTTGAGCTGCATTTGTAGGATGGCTTCAGGAAATAGCTCTTTTTATAAAGGTGTATTAATTCTGTGATTATAAGATCTTTTAATGTGGTGGTAGAGTCTTTATGACATTGTTGTTGTCCAACTCGACCAAAACTGTGTAGCAGCCTTCGTATTGGACAGAGACTGTGTGAGGTTCTGAAGTGTCTGCTTACTGGTAAATTCGCAAATGAGAGCTTTTTTCTCAGACTAATCAGAATTTCTTTATTTTAATGTTGTCTTCTACTCCAAAGACTACCCAAAACGAATTGTTGGGAGCCCATGGCAGAATAGTTCAAAAAGTATAGTTTTGTTGGCTTGCCATTTTTCTGTAAGTACAATGGCATCTTGTTTGGTCTCTGTATGGGTGGATAATTTATTTTATCCTTTAGTGAGGCAACTATACCAATATAAGTAAAACCAATGCATTCTTTACCTCACATAAAATATCGCTAGGTCCTTTGTATGGCCTTATTAGCTTTTAAAACAACATCATATTAAAAGTTTCTTGACAAATTTTGAAGGGAAGATTAGTTTTAGGCTTGGCGTGGACAAGTGTTGTAATTTTGGCTGTGTCTGTCGCTTCACAGAATGAATCAATGGCTTGAAGATGCTATTGTGGATGAAAATAACTGTAGATGAGTCTGTGCGAAGTTTATCCCGTGTAGTAGCATCCTGTAGGGCTATGTCAGTGCATTTACACACACACAAGAACTCTTAAGTGGGTTTCAATATATACACCACATAATTCGTTGCTTTTGTCGAATATATTTCTAGACCCCAGGATTGAAAGCGCGAGTCAAGCTGTCTGATATAAAATCTTAATATATTATTAGGGTTAACACTATTTGAAAGTTTATTCGCTTGACAAACTTTTAGTAATAACTTATTAATAACTTATTAAATAACTTATTATAAAATATTGAAATGATCATAAAATAAAATTTATAAATGTGATTGTGCATAGGATTAAATATTAAATAAGAGAAAATGCTGTTAAATATAAATATCTAATATTCTAAGTGTCATCAAAACAATGCAGGATAATTATCTTTCCCATAAATAATATATGAAATAGAGTAAAATAAAAAAATAATAAAATTTTAAAAATCTTGAATATAACAAATTATCTATAATAGATAAAATATTTGTAGATTGCTAATATTATCGGATATATTATGTTGATGATGAAATAATTCTAATTGCTCAAGCAAAAGGAGAACTCAATAGTAGCATTGAAATCTCAAGGGTATTGAGAAAAAGTTAATTCACCTAATTATTTTTGCTTAATTAGAGTATTTTAGAATTATATTTAAATTTTAACTATAATTTTGTTGAAATTGGGTTATTCATATTTATAAATTATGAATATTGTTATTTAAATAATATCCAGTGTATGTTTCCACATGAATATTTCAAGATTTAAATTTTGAAGAATCTAGCAGAATACTTATTATCAATTATAATATTAAATTATTGAGTTTTATTTAGAAAAATAATATTTATATATTTTTAGAATAAGAGTAACAAATTCTATATAATTTCAAGGGTATTATTATTAATATTATTTTTAATAGAAAGGTCAAATTTGCTAAATATATATTTATCAATACCTAAGTTGATCACCTGACATTTCGCCTTGAGATTTGGTCACGTGGGATGTGTATCTTCTGGCACTTTGTTTACGGTGCTTTTGTTGATAATCGGGAAACCAGAGTAAAACCAAGGATACCTTTATAGTTTTAACAAATATTAAAGGTAAGTAATTTGAGTGCAATAATATTATTTTCACAAATAATTGCGCATTTTCACGTGCCTTTATATTAATTTACATTTTGATTGGAAAGACTTCTCCAAAAATTAACACATTGCCGTTAATTAACTTTAAACGTTTAAAATGAAAAATTTTAAAGGTATACATCGACACATTTAAACAAATAATCCAACCATTTTTTTTCTAGTGATATATGCGCGTCATAATAAACTAAGATATAAACCAAAAATCATCGCCTGTTAATTTCTCTGTCGAGATTTGTGTGCTCCTGGATTAAAAATAATTAATTTTAATATATGGAATAAAATATATGGAAAAAATATGTTGAATGTTTTAAAGAATTAAGTAAATATCCAATGCAATTTTACTAGAAAAATATTTTTCAAATTAAAAATAACAAAGAGTTTATAGATGACTATATTTATGATAAAAACATATATATATATATATATTTGACAAATAATGATCTACCTACTTAAAAAAAAAAAAACATTTAATTTTAACTGGACATTTAAAAATAATTTTAATATTTAATCAGTTTCCTTTGAAGGTTATATAGATATATATTGAAAGATTAAATATAATCTTTATTTAATAAATATATCAACATAGAGTTAAAAATTTAAGTGTTCAGTTACAAGTTCAATAAAAATTATACTTATATATTATTTTATAGCACCATTGCATATTTCAAATAGATAATTAAGCCATTATAATTATTTTTAGCCTTATGTGTATTTCAAGTTGTACTAAATTTACATCTTAATTAATATGTGAGAAAATATTAAGTTTAATTAAATTTACAATAAGAAATAATTGAAAAAAAAAATATTTAGCTAATATCAAAAATAATTGTTAGTCTAAAAAATTGCATTTATATATATGACCTAGAAAAATAAAACATCAATATTTTTGTATAATTCAAGAAGTTTCTTATTGATCCCTAATCACAGAAAAACACAGATTAAAAATAATAATTTTAATTTTATTTATATATATATATTATTATTTATCAATTTTTTTTATATTTAATCATTAAATTTTTATTTAGATTGTATATATATAATCTAAATAAAATTATAAAAATAAAATAAATAAAAATAATTTAAAATAATCTTTTTGTATAAATTGAGTAAATATTAATAACAATAATAATAGCATATATATCTAGATGATGTAGTACTATGGTAGAACACAATATTTTAAATCTTTTAATATTGCCTTTAAATAACATATTATATTGGAGGCTGCCTTGCCTGGAGTACAGGAGCTCCATCTATACTTCCTTTCTTTCTGTGCTGAATCAGTATAAGACCGGTGGTCATAATAAAGCTGTGTTGTTGTAATAACATATAAAATGATAAGCCACAATTTGGATTATAGATTATAAACATAAGGTAATGAGACAAAATCCAAATAAATAAATAAATAAATAACACACTAAAAATGTCACACTATTTATTTATTTGGATTTAGTCTCATTACCTTGTGTTTATATTATAAAATGGTAAATTAGTTAGAGGGTTTTTTATTATTATTATCCCTAGTACATGTGATACAGGCCAGGATAATCATGGTAGGTAGTTAGCGACTGCTTTTAGTGTAAGTGCACCACATGTCTACATATGCAGAAAGCAGTTTGACTTTGCTCTTACAAATGTGCCAGAGCCCCGTAGTTAAAAGGTGATAGATAATAATAACACTTGGCACACCCCATTATTTATTCAGATTGTTAAAATCAATGTTGACTTACAACAGCTCCATCTATCAGCCAAAAATAGAACTAAGTGGTACAATGGCTATACTTCAGGTCAGATTTGAAACTTGAATTAGCCAACTTTACATGGGTCATCCTCAGTAAATTTTAGGCTTTATTGATTTAGATTCTTTAGAAACATGATGTCACTAGTTTGAAATGTTGTACAGTTTTTTTTTTTTTGCTTATCCCTAGTACACGTGGTACAGGCCATGATAATCATGGTGGGTAGTTAGCGACTGCTTTTTACTGTAAGCGCACCACATGTCTACACATGTGAAAGCAGTTCGACTTTTGCACTTACAAATGTGCCAGAGCCCCGTTTGGTTACTTGCACTTGCTGGTGGGGTTGGACTTTTGCAAGAATCGGGGGGCCATTGCGGCATTTTTTTTTTTTTTAAACAGAAAAAAGTGTCCAATGCGGGAATTGAACCCAGGTCGTAGTGGTCGAAAACCAAACGGTTTAACCAGCCTTCCACCGACCCCCATGTTGTACAGTAAAACCTATCAGTAAAGGACACCTTCTTCTTCTTTCTTATCTCCACTCAATCATATTAGGGTATCAAGTTGTGACCTTTGATGGTGTCTGTTTGATAACCATAATGACTGGGTGAAATAGAATGCATCTGCCTTTGTCATTAAGACTGGGAGCAATACTTAAAGCCAGGCCGACATAGCTCCAAAAGAAATGGCCGTCTCTGACATGAGGGACAGATGCCATGTGCAGCCGCTCCTAACAAGGAGTAAAAACACTGCTCATTCTATATCTCTAGATTAGGAGCCCTTACAAGATACTATCAGCCGGGCCAGCTGAGCCCAGGTTTTTTAGCGAGGTTGTTACTGCTCCCCCTCCTCTTTTTTCATCCGGGCTTGGGACCGGCAAAGGCAGAGTTTTTGTAGAGCAAAAGTGTCCTTTATGAAAAGGTGTCCTCTTACCGGAGAGTTGTTAAATAGTAAAAATGGTAATTTTGACAATGAAAACTGTCCTTTGTAGAGAGGTGTCCTTGAGCCAGAGTGTCCTCTCATGGAGTATGTTTTACTGTATTGTTAAAGTTGTAACCTATCGTATCTGGGCAATACCAAGTGGTCCTGTGTTTAACTCACGATCCTCCATTTAAATAAAATCTGTCAAATGCAGCATGCATCAACAGTGATGTATATCTTATACTTTAGTAGCTTTTAAATTGGAAAGAAATAATTTGAAAATATATTTAAAAAATCATATTAACACATATTTAGATTTTCAAAAATATTAACCCCTCAAATACAAAGCATAATTAGACATGCTTTGTTAGTGGGTATAGCCTTTAATTAGCTAGTCCATCTTTCTTCATCAGTTTCTCTGTACTTGAGCAACTCTACACTAATTCTCTTCATCTTTCTAACTTCCTAGTCTTCTTCACCTACCATTCTCTTTCCATCCATCCTCCAGAACTGATGAAGAAGATCCATTTTATCAATCTATGTCCTGCTGTTGACTGCCATTGGAGGGAATTAATAACTCTGATGTTTCCAGTACCCTTCCTTGTCCAGCAATAAATTTCTAATGAGCTTGTTTTTGTGCAAGTTGTGTCACATAATTTACTATCCTTCCACATTACTGCACATACCTGTACTTGATTCTGTGCAATGTAGCTGCAGCCCTTATGACATTATTAATTAGAACTATGAGTTTCTTTGGTGAGGTCGATGGGAAAAGTGGAACCTTCTTCTTATCTCCACTATCATATTATAGAACTCGCCTTTGCCAGCCCCAAGCCCGGATGAAAAAGGGCGAGGAGGAACAGTAACAAGCTCACTAAAAAACCTGGGCTCAGCTGGCCCGGCTGATAGTATCCTGTAAGGGCTCCTAATCCAGGGATACAGGATGGGCAGCGTCTGTACTCCTTGTTAGGAGCTGCTGCACCTGGCGTGTGCTCCTCATGTCAGAGGCGGCCATTTCTTTTCGAGCTAAGTTGGCCTGCCACTGAGTAGTGCTCCCAGTCTTAATGACAAAAGTAGATGCATTCTACTTCACCCAGTCATGATGGTTGGCAAACAGACACTTTCAAAGGTCACAACTTGATACCCTAATATGATTGAGTGGAGATAAGAAAGAAGAAGAAGAAAATGGTATCAAGCCTGTAGAGCTTGAGATTTTTGATGATGTCTGCTGGGGATGGTGGGTGAAGTAGAAGGCACCTGCCTTTGTCATTAAGACTGGGAGCACTACTCAGTAGCAAGGCCACTTAGCTCCAATATGAAATGGTCACCTCTAACATGAGGAACAGATGCCATGTGCAGCCTCTCCAAACATGGAGTACAGATGCTGCTCATCCTGTATCCCTGGATCATGAGCCCTTACAGGGTACTATCAGCTGAGTCAGCTGAACCCAGGTTTTTTAACAAGCTTGATTATGTTCTCCTCTTCTTTTTTTTTCCAAGCTTGGGGCCGACAAAGGCGGAGTTCCTACCTATGAACCTACACAGTCTAAAGTGATCATTGTACAACTGAACCTCCATGAGCCTGAAAAAACATGGATAGTCTCTTTTGGGGATGTTTCTCATCGAAGGAGGTTAGATTAAATATGCCCATTTTTGATCTGACAAAGGCCCATATTTACTTTGCCATAACCACTTTATTGCAATAGTGATTGTAGTCTTCCATACGAGTTTCAGATGATTCAAGCTGTTGAATTTTGAAAAAAAAAAAGAATAAAAGTATTTCAACAAGTTGAGTATCCAAGAATTTCACATGTGTGATGATTTAATGTGATCTACCTTACCTTAATGGTAAATAATTCTGTCATGAGCCAGCCCTTACATCAATTGTATCATTAGGCAACCTCTTCTATTGTATTCCAATAGAGGGATGCAGTATTTGCAACATTCACTTACATCACCAGGAAATGTAATCTATTTTACATTCTTTGTTTCTTTTCTCCCCTCCCACCCCCAATATAATCATTTTATATACTCCTCTTCTTATTTCTTATCTCCACTCAATCGTATTAGGGTATCAAGTTGTGACCCTTGATGGTGTCTGTTTGACAACCATCATGACTGGGTGAAATAGAATGCGTCTGCCTTTGTCATTAAGACATGAGGAACAGACGCCATGTGCAGCTGCTCCTAACAAGGAATACAAACTCTGCTCAAACTGTATCCCTGAATCAGGAGCCCTTACAGGGTACTATCAGCCGGGGCAGCTGAGCCCAGGTTTTTTAGTGAGCTTGTTACTGCTTCTCCTCCCCCTTTTTCATCCGGGCTTGGGACCGGCAAAGGCGGAGTACTTATTTTATATACTATATTTTATATAGTACTGTATATAACGTTCTTTGATTCAATCAATTTTCAAATCCCAATCATTGCTTTCAAATTATTATCTTTAATTCAACCAATGATAAGGCACAATTTGGATTATAGATTATAAACACATGGTAATAAGACCAATCCAAATAAATAAATAGTGTGTGACATTTTGGTAACAGCATTGCTACCATCTTCAGACAAAAGTACTGAATGAGAAATTATACCACAGCATTGATGAGGCACAATTTGGATTGTAGATTATAAACACAAGGTAATAAGACCAAATCCAAATAAATAAATAGTGTGTGACGTTTCAGTACTTTTGTCTGAAGATGGTAACAACGCTGTTACTGAAACGTCACACACTATTTATTTATTTGGATTTGGTCTTATTACCTTGTGTTTATACCACAGCATGTTTTAAATAGTTACTGCTATCAAAGTGTGTAGTTTATTACTTGAATGTCACTCACTATTTATTTATTTGGATTTGGTCTTATTACCTTGTGCCTAATTCAACACCTCCATATGTGTTGATAATAAAATGTTTACTAGCAGAGAGTTTATCTTGATGAATTGATAATCAACTAGATTTCAAAACAATGGTTTTAATTCAACCAAAAAAAATTCTTATCCCTTGGGGTTTGCATTAAAGAAGTTGGAGGCTGTTTATATACAACTAGACGAATGGCCCGGGCAACGCCCGGGTTTTACCCGAGTGCGTATATATTTTAAAAACGTTTTAATTCAAATACTATTCGTTACAATTATAAATTGGCGCCATGGATGTCACTCTTGTGAAACGTCCCGTTCCAAACTGTGTGTTTTTAAAATGTTTTAATTAAAATACTATTCGTTACAATTATAAATTGGCGCCGTGGATGTCTCTCTTGTGAAACGTCCCGTCCCAAACTGTGTGTGTCTTGAAAATATAAAAATAAAAATGTGAATTTTCATAAAGATTTCATCATGTAGTTTTTTTTTTTTTTTTGCATTTCACCTACTAAATCGATAGAGATAATTACATTTGCAACATGAACTTAGGTATATTGACTAAATAGAAAACTGCATAGTAATAAAGATCATTTTTTAAAGGCACCATATCGTTTTTTTTTTTTCAATAAAATCGAAACAAAAATTAACGATAAATAACGATAATTGCCTTAAAAAGAAATTGCCTTAAAAAAAAGAAACATTCGCGGTGATTTTGTCTTGCATTCGTTTATACAATTATTATATACGAATGACCCGGGCAACGCCCGGGTTTTACCCGATTAAATGCTTTTATTCAAATACTATTCGTTACAATTATAAATTGGCGCCGTGGATGTCATTCTTGTATAATATATAAATGAGTTTTAAAAATTGTAAAAAAAAAATGCATCGGCCGGGAATCGAACCCGGGCCGCCCGCGTGGCAGGCGAGCATTCTACCACTGAACCACCGATGGTTATGAAAAATCCCATCCGTGAGCTTCAGACAGACAAACAAACAGACAGAATAAGGCAAATATATAAGTAGATAATCTTAATTACTTTTTCTCACAAAAGCCACAAGGTAACATGACCAAATTAAAGAGGCTATTTATGGGGTGTTTCATTAACAGCATTGTTAGATAGGATGTGGTAAAAACACCGTTACAGGCACATTTATAAAATACCTATTTGGAGTAAGTATTGTGATTTTTCAAATCTATAATCCAAATGTTACCATATAACTATTTCTATACTTCAAGAAAATAAGACCTAATCCAAATAATTTAATATTGTGTGACGTTTCTGCAACAGTATTGTCACCATCATCAGACAAAAGAATAAACCATTTATTCTTTTGTGTGATGATGGTGACAATACTGTTGCCGAAACATCACACATTATTAAATTATTTGGATTAAGTCTTATTTTCTTGTATTATAATCTATAATTCAAATTGTGTTTTACTATTTCTATACTTTTTAATAAGCCTCAAGGCCACCCTAATGGATTTTGAAATTATAGCCAATGAAGTCAAAGGTGTGTATATTAACTTTTTATATCAATATTTAGATCATAAGTCTCCATGATAGGTAAAAAGAGCTGCTGTTGTTGATTGGCTATCCACCACATAACAGTCAGACTTTGCCCCCCTTGAATTTAGCCTCCATGACCTTGTATAATTATATAGTGGAGATAAGAAGAAGGTTCCACTCTTTTCCCATCGACCTCACCAAAGAAACTCATAGTTCTAATTAATAATGTCATAAGGGCTGCAGCTACATTGCACAGAATCAAGTACAGGTATGTGCAGTAATGTGGAAGGATAGTAAATTATGTGACACAACTTGCACAAAAACAAGCTCAATAGAAAGTTATTGCTGGACAAGGAAGGGGACTGGAAACATCAGAGTCATTAATTCCCTCCAATGGCAGTCAACAGCAGGACATAGATTGATAAAATGGATCTTCTTCATCAGTTCTGGAGGATGGATGGAAAGAGAATGGTAGGTGAAGAAGACTAGGAAGTTAGAGAGAAGAAGAGAATTAGTGTAGAGTTGCTCAAGTACAGAGAAACTGATGAAGAAAGATGGACTAGCTAATTAAAGGCTATACCCACTAACAAAGCATGTCTAATTATACTTTGTATTTGAGGGGTTAATCAGTAAAAAGGCATTTGTCAATATTCACTTTGAAAAATTATTTTAAAAAGTATTGATTATTCGTCAGCATTGATCCTATTATTGCTTACTGGCTTACACCTGGATTCAAGTCAATTTCTTTGAGTTTAGTGAAACTCCATTAGCCAGCCCAATGCACTCCCTTGAGACATTTGAGTATGTTCTCTATAATTGCAGCAATGTACAGAAAATATGAGGAAAGTTTTTCATAAACTATAATTTTAGATCATCTTCATTCTTCACTCCCTTCCCCTCCTGGGTGTTTCCTAACAAATTTGGCCTTCAGCCATTCACTTTGATTAGAAGAGTTTCATCCACAGACAACTCGGCCAATTTCTCCTCATCCTTGTAACCAGTGCTGACTCAATACCCTTGAACCAACAACTCATCTTTTACTCTATCTGTAAAGTTCTACTGGATGGGTGGATGGTCAGTGTAATGCTTAGACATCGGATTAGAAGAGTTTCATCCAGAAAACTTAGCCAATTTCTCCTCATCCTTGTAACCAGTGCTGACTCAATACCCTTGAACCAACAACTCATCTTTTACTCTATCTGTAAAGTTCTACTGGATGGGTGGATGGTCAGTGTAATGCTTAGACATCGGATTAGAAGAGTTTCATCCAGAAAACTTAGCCAATTTCTCCTCATCCTTGTAACCAGTGCTGACTCAATACCCTTGAACCAACAACTCATCTGTATGGTTAGTTCTACTGGATGGGTGGATGGTCAGTGTAATGCTTGGACATCGGATTAGAAGAGTTTCATCCAAACAACTTAGCCAATTTCTCCTCATACTTGTAACCAGTGCTGACTCAATACCCTTGAACCAACAACTCATCTGTATGGTTAGTTCTACTGGATGGGTGGATTGTCAGTGTAATGCTTGGACATCGGATTAGAAGAGTTTCATCCAAACAACTTAGCCAATTTCTCCTCATCCTTGTAACCAGTGCTGACTCAATACCCTTGAACCAACAACTCATCTTTTACTCTTGCTGTAGAGTTCTACTGGATGAGTGGATGGATGGTCAGTGTAATGCTTAGACTTTGACTTACTATTAATTATATCTTTGACATTGTTTGAAGATGGCTTTACAAGATTGTGAAAATAGCACAAAAGTGAAATTGTACTTGGATCAGGGGGATAAATTTTTAAAAAGGCATCTACTGCTCATGCAACTTTTTCTTAATTTATCCAGATGATCCAAGTGATAATTTGCCTCAGTACTATTTTTCACATTGATTGACATTCTCAACCCTTCCGCCTTAAATACTTGTTTCATGGTTTTTGAGGATGCTTCAAAGACCAACTTTTTGTTGGTCATTGAGGTACAGCTTGTACCATGCTGATGAGAGCCAACAGGTTAGCTTTTCTTGATTAATCAAGAAAGGTTATTAGGCCAATTCTGGAATAATTGAAAATCAATGATTAGCTGATATTCTGATAGGTGATGCTTGCAATCAGCAACTTTTAGTTGCACAATCAGGAGATGCCTTTTTTCTTAATTTACAAGATTGGTTCAGCTGAGATGATGTTTGTTGCTGATGAATGCCAGCATCTCTGCAACATTTAATTGCAGCCACATTCAGGAAATGTATTTTTCCTCAAACTTTACAACTCTGATCATCTTCCTTGTTTATTTGATGTAACAAACATGTGCAAATATGTATACACAGTAGGAGTAGCCATAAAAGAGTAACACAAACTTGTATAAAGAACAGAAACAAACTAAGAAAAAGACATCTGAGAATTTTCTCAATTCTTCCACTGATTCCAGTGAAATTTCACCCATGTACTATATTTTTTCCTATAGATACAATAAAGTCTGCCATGAACAGTTCATATGATAACTTTTTGTAAAATCCAAAATGACATGGTTCCATATAACCTAACCTTGAATGAGAGACCACCTCAAAAAAAAAAAAATAATATTTGTAGCTCTGTTTTAAGGGGCGTTATTGATGGGTAGGTTCTACAGTACAGTAGAACCTCCATGAGAGGACGTTCACGCTAGAGGACACCTCTACACAGGACAGTTTTCATTTGCAAAATTACTATTTTTACTATTTAGCAATTCTCTGGTAAGAGAACACTTCTCCCTAAAGGACACTTTGGCTCTGAAATTAAGTGTTGTCCTTTACAGGGAAGTTCTACTGTATATACTACAACAACAAAAAGCCTTTATTAAGGATACTCAGCCCATACCTCTCAGTATATAGAAAGACTACATCTACATACTGAAACTTTTTAGCTTTGATTTTGTTGTGTGATAAATCCATTCTGAAGATTTGATACTCATCTTTGTGGTATCTCAGTGAGACAATGTGAACAGTCACTCAACACTTGTGACATTTAAAAAAAAAGGTTCCCTTTGTATGTTTGGAATTAAGAAAGGGGAGGAGATATTTTTCTTTCTCAGGTGTTATCCCTTACTATGAGCTGCTTTTCACATGTGTAGACATGTGGTGCACTTACAGTAAAAGCAGTCGTCTACTTCTGCCCATCAGGATTTTCATGGCCTGTACCACGTGTATTTAGGGATAAGAAAAAAAAAATGGGGATACATACACCTCTTTTCCTGTTAAAAAACAAAACATAATGTAAAGAATGTACCACATCAGGCTGGTCATACCATAGACCATCTGAGGCCTCTTCCATCTTTTTTTTTTATAATTTAATTTTATAAATTTAATTATACAGTAGAACCTCCCTGTAAAGAACACCTTGCTGCAGAGCCAAAGTGTCCTTTAGGGAGAGGTATCCTCTTACCGGAGAGTTGCTAAATAGTAAAAATGGCAATGAAAACTGTCCTTTAAAGAGAGGTGTCCTCTAGCGTGACTTTATTTTAAAATAAACCTTCATCTATTGAAATTTAATTTAATTAAATCCTGGCATCTGCCAAGACTTATTTCTATAAGTACTTCTCTGACATGGAACTGAGGAGTGTTCAAGAAGACCTTGTCTGGAGGAGAACTTTCTCAAGGGTGGGAAGCCTTCCTTGCTGAAGATATTTGTACATATATATTTGTATATATTTCCACCACTTTATATTTACCCCTTTATTATATATTATTCCTTTATATTACCCCTTTATTTTATCACTTTTTTTTCTGTAGCAATTGATTACAATAAAATTATTTAAATTGTTAAAAAAAAACATTGTCTATTGAAATTTAACCAGATAGAGAGTGCAAGCAGTCTCTCAGTAGCATTCAGATGTACAATCAGGACATTAATCATTCCTGTTGTGTATGTTGACCAGATGCCACTGGCAAATAACTTCCAATAATAGACCCACGTGGGTCTGCACTTGGTTTGTTCCATTGTCAGCCCGGGCGACATCCTCTTGGATGGCAGCCAGGCCTGGAGATCGTGAGAACTGTAGAACACACAAACCCCCACTTGAATGGTGGGACTACTTTAAATAGGGGCTCAAACTAATCACCTCACACTAACTGACACTTGTTTTGTATTCAGCTGCTGCATTATTTGCTTTGGGCATCAATTTGGACTTGTTGGGAAACAAACATACAAAAGAGAGTCTGTGGACGAGTGGGTAAAACCCTCAATTCCCGACAGCCATGAACCTGAATTGAATCCCGTGTTGGACCCTTTGTTTTAATATGTGAATAGCCCTCACATATTATTCATTGTTGAAAATATCATAAACTAGGTTGCTCTTTTTGAGTGGCACCTAATAAAGTGATTTTGGAACAAGACATTAGTCCTGTTAATCAACAGTTCCCATTAACCAAAGTTTGTTGGTTTTACTCCAAGCACACCTCAAGTCTACATAAGTAGAAAGCAGTTAAGCCTTGCTTTTACAAGATTCCAGAACTCTGTTTGGTGACTTGTACCCACTGTTGGGGTTAGACTGGTGCAAGTTGGAGGTCAATGAAACAAGATAAAATAGATGGATAACAGAGAGCGCTAAAAAATTAACATCTGTTCTTTCCCAGAGATTGTAATACGATGAGGACAGCAGATTTAAAAAAAAATGTTTAATGCTTCAAGATAAAGTCTAGATACTCAACTATATAGAAGAATTGAAACAATATCTTCACAAATAGTTCTTTTTAAATGAAAATAAGGTCCCCACAGTCTTCACTGCTGTATATAGCAACTACATATGTCCTGGATAAGAAGGTCCACTGGGGGAAGCTACAAGATCTTTCTTATCTCAACAATCATATTAGGTTACCAAGCCTGTAGAGCTTGAGATGGTGTCTACTGATGGTGAGTAGATCTTATTGAAGATTTGACAGCCATAATGATTTGGTGAAGTATAATGACTTTGTCATTAAGACTGGGAGCACTACTCAGTAGTAGGCCACTGACTTAGTTAATTCCTCTCTTATGTGGACTTCAAGGGACCACCAAAAAAATGTATTAGGTGAATATGTGCATTAAAAAAAAAGAGAGAGAGAGTGCAAATGTTTCTTTTAAAATTTTGATAAAATATAAAAGTAGTTACTCTGTATTTTAATTTTATAAATTAAATATATTGAGAAATAATACTATAATTAACATATAGAATTTGTCTAAAAGATTCCGGGAATATTTACATATTTGTTTAAGGACCAATTTACTGTGAATGAGTTATGTATGTTATCATCTATTTTAAGATCTTGTAGCCTTTGCTGGTCCCAAGCCCGGATCAAAAAGGAGGAGCAGTAACAAGCTCACTAAAAAACCTGGGCTCAGCTTGCCTGGCTTATAGTAAGGGCTTCTCAGGGTGATTCTCAACCTTTGGTCCAGTTTTGACTGATCCCTTAGGAGATTTCTGCAAAATATTTTTTTTTTTGTTAAAAAAAATATTATTAATAAATAAAACTTAGTACATAATTTTTATTTTATTTCTAATACCTTTATTTTAATATTTAGTTTTGTTTATGTGAAAGACATTTTCACCAATATCACTGTTTTGATGGCCAAAAAAGGTTGAGAAATGCTAGAATTGACTTCATCTCCCATTCCATATTGAAGTAAACTAAAACTGCATATTCTGGTCAGGAGACAATCTGATCTTCACTACTTCTTACCAACACTGGTAATTACTGTTTCCCACCTATTTGTCCTACATTCTATTTCTAAACAGTGGCAGCTGGATGACTGGTAATACTGAAGTTTGTGACCCCCACATCAATAATTGGATCAACTTTAACCCAGATGTGGGGCGGTGACTAATCAACACCTGTCAAACTCTCTCATCTTTCTTTTGTAAACTATTACATATAGAAATAAAAAAGGTAATAAGACCAAATCCAAATAAATAAATAGTGTGTGATTATTCACTAACAACATTGTTGCTGCAACACATTTTTAAAAATTTATTTGGATTTGGTCTTATTATCTATTTTTCCCTAATCTATAAGCCAAATTGTACTCTATCATTATATATAAAAAGGACACACAAAGAAAAAAGGTTATTCCTCTCTGCATAAAATGTTAACATGTGCACTTTTTAAAACTGAGGAATAAGCAACAACAACAACTTTTTGAACAAAATGTTATTGAATTTGTAAGAGTGCATTTTTTTTTTAAATTAGATACATGCACACACGCATGCACAGATATTTTTGAATACTCTTGAAGAGAACAAAACAATCCATTCATTAGATACAAGAAAATAAAACTGATGATGGTAACAATGCTATTACCAAAACGTCACACTATTAAATTATTTGGATTAGGTCTTATTTTCTTGTAGCTATAATCCAAATTTATCAATCCAATCATTAAAATATGAACCACCCCCAATATGCCAGTATATGGACAACAAACTCCCTGATATCTATCAACCCTGGATGTTTTTGTTTAGATATATATGTATATATATACTCTCTCTCTCTCTATACTGGTTTCAGGGCCTTTGTCATTTGCCAATTAATCATGTCAAAAACAAGGTCAATTTATTTTAGCTTTGACATAAAATATTAGTATGTTCAACAACACCCTTTACAACTGCATCTAAATTCCTCTTCACGACAAATGCTTCATTTTTATAACCTAAGTGATAAAGCATAATTTGGATTATAGATTATAGCTACAAGAAAATAAGATATTTAATCTATTATTTTGTCTGATGATGGTAACAATGCTGTTACCAAAATGTCACACACACTATTAATTTATTTGGATTAAGTCTTATTTTTTCTTGTATTTATAACATAAGAGATATATATATTATAAAGGCCATTTAAATAAGGAGATATATATAGTGTATATTAATTGGAACTCATTGAGGAAGCCAACAAATTAATAATTTCAATTATCAATTTTCTCAATTAACCAAATTTACATTTTTTTAAATGTGAATTTGTGAGGTTAAAAGAGTGTTGAGTATCATAAGTTGGATATCACCTGGAGCAGTATTTTATAAAAGCATAGAATTGTGAGGTGAAGAGAATTTCTTGTAGTCTTCTTCTTTCTTATCTCCACTCAATCATATTAAATAATTAAGCTTGTAAAGCTTGAAACTTTTAATGGTGTCTGCTGGGGATGAGTAGAACTCATCAATGGATGAGTCAATACAGTCAATAATGTTGTTTTGGGGTTGCAGGTTGAGAATTGCACTTAGTACATAGTGGGAAAACCTTGCAACCATTCTGGAAAGTCATTGTCCGTAGATGACCAGACTTAAGTCTGGAAATCAAAGACTGTTGTTCTCTTGGGAGGACAGAACCGGTGCTTGTCCCTCCTGCTCTGTACCAGTCATGTGCAGCAATAGATTTCCATTTCCCACTATGTACTAAGTGCACTTCTCAACCTGCAACCCCAAAACACATTGTGGACTGTATTGACTCATCCATTGATGAGCTCTACTCTTTCCCGGCAGACACCATCAAAAGTCTCAAGCTTTACAAGCTTGATACCTTAATATGATTGAGTGGAGAAAAGAAAGAAGAAGAAGAGATTAGATTTCCATTCCTGCAGGCATTGAGTTTCATGTAGTTATAATGTTCAATGAATTCAAGGTTTGGATCCATATCATAAGTTGGATAATTGCCTGAATTATACTGTTCCAGGTGATTGCCCAACTTGTGATATGGATCCAAACTTTGAATTTGTTGAACATTACAAGAAACTCTCTTTGCCTCATGTACTTTTTATAATAGAGTGTTGAGTATTGTTAAAATATAATATCGATCGATAAGGCACACAATTTGGATTATAGATTATAAACACAAGGTAATAAGACCAAATACAAATAAATAGTGTGTGACGTTTCGGTAACAGTGTTGTTACAATCTTCAGACAAAAGTACTGAATGAGAAATTTTATTAAATTTTATCTGCTATCTTGTTTACATACTTGATAGCAGTAACTATTTAAAACATGCTGTGGTAAAATTTCTCATTCAGCACTTTTGTCTGAAGATGGTAACAACGCTGTTACCGAAACATCACACACTATTTATTTATTTGGATTTGGTCTTATTACCTTGTGTTCAATATCGATTGTTATTAGCTTTTGCTTTTTTATCTTCATTTGCGGTGAATCCGTGGTAAATCCATGTATAACCCAGACTATTTTATTTTTTAGCTTGATTGTCTTTATATAATTTTTTCTGTGAATAAATATCATATTACCATTAAGGCACTATTACTTTTTTCCTGCTTGTATCCTGCATTTCTGCTTGGAGAATCTGTATAAGACTAAAAGATCTTAATAAAGCTTTTTGTTGTATTGTTAAAATTTGTTAGGTTAACTTGAGGTTAAAGATCCCACAATTTGGTTTATAGATAAATATCATAAGTTAACAAGATCCAAATAAGTTTTTATGAGAGATTTCCGCATTTTTAACAAACTTCCCTTATTTTGATTAGGTCTTGTTACCCAGTAAATTAGTAAAAAAGTATTTTAAATATGGAACTATACAGTTAATATAGTATGATATTTATATACAGGAAAAATTATATAAAGACAATCAAGTTAAAAAATAGAATAGTCTGGGTAAATTGAAGGAAAGGAAATTTATTATACATGGATTTACCACGGATTCACCACAAATGAAGATAAAAAAGCAAAAGCTAATAATAATCGATATTGAACACAAGGTATTAAGACCAAATAAATAAATAGTGTGTGACGTTTCAGTAACAGCGTTGTTACCATCTTCAGACAAAAGTACTGAATAAGAAATTTTACCACAGCATGTTTTAAATAATTACTGTTTCTATGCAAGTCCCAAATAAATAAGGATGTTTGTTACAGTGATAGCATAAAGATGTGGTTGTTAGGAGTACTTCAGTATTACCCACAGGTTTCCTGATGTAGAAATGACCTTCTGACAATGTTGCATTTCACCTCTCCATCAACTGGCCCTTAGCCAACTATGTGCTCTCCACAACATGGAACCACTTACATTTGTAACATTGATGTCAGTTTGTATGCTTCCTCTTCCAGTTTCCCCATGTCTATATTGATTGCCTTTCAATGTATATTGGTAACATTGAAATGGCTGTCAGTTGTTTGTATGTTTTCTCTTTTAGTTTCCTCATTTTGTTTGCCTTCAATGTATATTTGTAACATTAATCTGGCAGTCAGTTTTTGTATGCTTTCTCTTTTAGTTTCCCCCATGGCCATATTGTTTGTCTTTACATGTATATTTGTAACCCAATTTTTTGCAAATTTTACGTCATGTTGTTATATCTACTTCTTAAGGTAATAAGACCAAATCCAAAAAAATAAATAGTGTGTAATTTGGTTTTATTACCTTATGTTTATAATCTATAATCCAAATTGTGCCTTATCATATCTACTTCTTGTTTCAATGAAATTTTTTTGTTTTTGTGGATGGAAATAAATCTACTTGTCTAATATCTAAGTGACTATCACAGTAATGGAGTTTTTATTAGAACTTTCAATAATCCACCATTAAATAAGACTGGTGGAAGAGTGGTATAAATTGTCAGTTTCGACAACCATGACTTGGGATGGAATTCTGCATTGGGTACTTTTTTCCTGAAGAAAAAATTGCTTTAATAACCCCCTGATTCTTTTAAAAGTCCAACTTCATCAGTAAGTGCAAGTAATCAAACTTGTCTCAACACATTTGTAAGTGCAAATGTCGAATTGCCTTCTACATATGTAGACATGTGGTTTACTTACAGTAAAAGCTGTTGCTAACTACTATCCACCATGATTATCAGGGCCTGTACCATATTTGCACTAGGGATAATAATAATAATTAAAACAGCTTGATAATAAAGCAGAGAAAGTTCAATTATAGTAGTCCCAATTAACAAATGTATATTTAAGATTTGGCAGAGCTGACTGCTATAGGGCGCGTCCCCAGGTGGCGGATAGGGGAACGACCTTCAGATATGAAGGCCAGCTGCGAAACAAGCAGAATAACTGACGAATAAGCAGTCGCGGACCAACAGCAGCATTGTTAGGAGTAGACCTCTTTAAAAATCCTGACTTCAACTGACCCAGTTGATAGACCTCAGCAAGGGTCCCACTCCAGGTATACGGAGGAGCTGCGTCTGTACTCATGTTAGAGTTGGCAGCAAAGGCGTCTGCTTCCATGTTAGGAACGGCCTCAAACTACAGGCAAAGTCAGACTTTCACCAAAGTGTGCCTGGATCATGGTGCCATGATCAACGAAAGCTGCACCCCTACACCCCATCTTTACACAAGGGGATAAGAAACAACAACAACAACATATTTAAGATTCTATAAATTTTACTTCAGTTTCTCTGCTCTTGAGATGAACCTGGTCTTCAGTGGCCTCTCAATCTAAAGTTCTTCTCTCCTTTCCACCCAGTCTGATTCTTCCACCTGTTTCCTTTTACCCTCCACAACATTCTTCATCAATCCATTTCCTCTTAATACCCTATATGTTCCATCCAATTTTTTTGTCTGTGATGTTTGGATAGCGCACAATACTACTACTTCAAGTATACGGGCCATGCTAATCATGGTGAATAAATGGTTGCTACTGCTTTTACCTTAAATTTATCATGAGAGAAGAAAGCAGTTCAATTTTTGCACTTATAAGGTGCCAAGAGCCCCTCATTTGATTATTTGCATTCATTGGTGGGGTTGGACTTGTGAAAGTATAGAGCAACCCATGTGACCATGATTATTTTGAAAAGAAATAGGGTGTGTGTTCAGTGTGGGGTTTGATTTTAGGTACTTTTTGTTGAAAATGAAAAGTTTATACCATCTAGTTGCCCTTCAATTTAATTTAGCCTTTTGTGATACACAAATCTGTATTTTAAATAAGTTTGATTGTAGTAAGTAACCTTTGCAAAAGGCTCTATTGAAGGAATATGCCATTACTCACTTATTTTGTTAAGATATTTATGTTGATTAAATGCAGCAGGTTGATAAAATGTAGAAAAAGGTAGCAACACTTTTAAAGATAGTGACATTTATTTTAAAACTATTACTTTGGCTCGGCCAATAAAGGTCTATATAGTGGCAATAGATGTAAGAATGGTGTGTGTGTTGTGCCCAGGCCAGCCATGATGGAAACTAGCCTGTGCTGCAAGTGCCTCAACGTGAGGATTCCCTCAGGCCAGTTGTCCCAGGTCCCTGAGGTCCCGGCTCCTGTGGCAGAGGCCTTCCCATCCGGGGTCCTCCAGGCTGACTTTGCCTGCCTCCACAACATCACTAAGGTGAGGAGGAGGCTTAGCTGAAAGTACCATTCAGAGAAACATAGCCGTGCTAGATAGATGTACTTAACATCTCCTTAGACCTTCTCTAGACAATTTAAACAAATTTATTTACTCTTCTAATCAATTGATACAGAACAAAAATTATGATAAAATAAAGGGTAATATATAATAAAGGGGGTAAATAGAATGTAGGGAAATATATGCAGATGTATATGTACAAATTTCTTCAGCAAGGGAGGCTTGACCTCTCTCTAGAGGGGGACATTAAATTTTATCCTGACAATACCAGTTTGACATTGGCTTATTGGATTGCTTAGTATAGAGCGAAGAAAGTTTAATTGGATGCAGTTTTTTTTTTTTTTTTTTTATAAATTCAAAAAGTTTTTCTACCTGCAAATTATTGCATTAAAGCAACAGGAGGATGGTATTCATGTACCATAATGGGTACTTCTCCCTTTAAAAATGCATTTTGTTTATCACCCCTGTGGTGATGAGGTACAATTTGGATTATAGATAAGAATCATAAGGTGAAAAGGCCAAATACAAATAAATAATGAGAAAAATAGAACAAAAGTGAAATTGTACTGGGATTAGGTGGATAAATTGAGAAAAAAGGTATCTCCTGATTGTACAACTAAAAGTTTCAGATGACAGATTCTGACAGATGGTGCAACTTTTATTTCCATGATCAGGAGATGCCTTTTTTCTTAACAAATAAATTATATGTTTCAGTAACTGTGTTTTCACCAAAATGTCACATAATTATACTTATCTATGGTGCAAATTGTACCTCATCAATAATTACAGCAACTATTGAGTAAAGTGGTGTGGATAAGGCAGATTTCAGGCAAACTACTGAATCAGGCTTGTGGTGGGAGATGGTGCAGCCACTTGGGAAGTTATTTCTGGGGTGATGACAACTTAGCTTCAGTCTGCTATCTCCAAATAGAAAGAAGGAAGAGCTATTCCTACAGTCTGACCTTGCCACCCTGACTGTTCAACTCCTGAATCTACCCTATACCTGATGTAGGATTTCTTCCTTTTACTATTGAACCTCCATGAAAGGACGTTCTACGGGGCCCTGGCACATTTGTAAGTGCAAAGTCGAACTGCTTTTCACATGTGTAGACATGTGGTGCATTTACAGTAAAAGTAGTCGCCTACTTCTACCCACCATGATTTTCATGGCCTGTATCACATTTACTAGGGATAAGTAAAAAAAAAAGAAAGAGGACACTCATGCTTGAGGAACCTCTCTACAAAGGACAGTTTTCATTGCAAAAATGACCATTTTTACTATTTAGCAACTCTCTGGGGGGTCGGTGGAAGGCTGGTTAAACTGTTTGATTTTGACCACTACGACCCCGGTTCGATTCCCGCATTGGACACTTTTTTTCTGTTTAAAAATGGCCAATGGCCCCCGATTCTTTCAAAAGTCCAACCCCACCAGCGAGTGCAAGTAATCAAACGGGGCTCTGGCACATTTGTAAGTGCAAAGTCGAACTACTTTTCACATGTGTAGACATGTGGTGCGCTTACAGTAAAAAGCAGTCGCTAACTACCCACCATGATTATCATGGCCTGTACCATGTGTACTAGTGTACTAGGGATAAGCAAAAAAAAAAAAAAAAGCAACTCTCTGGTAATGAAGTATAAATATCATGAATTGCATATAAACGATTGCAGCATCATTGGTCCAATAACCATACCTATGTGACCGTACCAATGTAAGCAATCAGTTGTTTTGGAGAGTAATGTTGTGTTTTCTAATGGAACTTTCAGAAGAGGAAAGACAATGCATGTCTTTTAAAGATTTATTAGCTAGAATGCACAATGAATGTGGTTCTAGCCCAAAAGCAAGCAACCACAAAGGATTTCTTTAAAATATATTTTTTTTTAAAGTAAAATTTTTACCATTTCTTTTTCTAAATTTATTAACCTTCTTTCCATTGAATTTATTCCCTTATATTAAAATAGTATTTGTAATTTTTTTTGGTTCAAAATTGTACTAATGCAATTTTATCTAACACTAAAAGGTAATCATGAAAATTTCAGAAAAATTAAATAAAAAGTTCCCCAGGTATCAATTTGCATATTATTAATGGAAATATATAATATCAGTATTTCCTAATAATAAAGATGAATGAGATTTTCTGTTGTTTTTTGATCATGTTGAGGATTATGGTAATGCAATGCAGCCGTGGTTAAATCTTGAAAGTATGATAATAAAAATAATTTTGATCAGTAATTTAATTGAACTAAAGGAATATATAAAAGAATATAATTTGATAAAAGTACTGCCTGGCTTAAGGCGAATAGAATAAGGAAAACAAAAGATTATTTACATAATGTACAAAAGTTTTGAGACTGCCATTGGGAGAAAACAACAAGTTTTTATTGGGGAAGAGTGACCTCTGGCGGTCGATTTAGCAGAGTATTTGAATCTATGAAATTATAATTTAAAATAAAATAATATTTTTATTTAACATATATATATTTTTTTGTTTTGAAAATAGAGCAATCCATATTTAAATCATTAGATAATAAAAAGGTATATATTGGATTGAATAAAAGATTTATTCGCCAATATTTCAGTTTGCTGAACGCCCAACCCTGAGTTTGTGTATACAAAAATGTAATGCCTTGATAAAGGTTTGGCATTCAGCCAACCGAAATATTGGCAAATAAATCTTTTATTAAATCCAATATATACCTTTTTATTATCTAATACATATCGTATCAAATATATATATATATTTAAGTATTTTGTGATCCTCTAGAAAAATGTTCACTATATAGAAGTGAATATTGTAATAAAATGATCTAACCAACTTTAATTCAGCCAAATGCTCTGATCCCTTGGGAGGTTGAATTGAAGAAGTTAGAATATATATATGTTTATCATAAGAAATATATTTCCAAAAAAATTATTGCAACATTTAGTGAAACCTCATTATAACATCAACTTGGTTATAACATCCTAATTCTTTGATATGAAGTTTCGAGTCCCAATTGTTATAACTATTTTTATGACGATATCTAGGTTCCAAATGATGGTGCTATAGAGAGGCTCCCCTATAGTTAGTTGTGCGTCCAATGAAGAGCCTCAGATGCCTCCATGTATCTATCACAGCAGTGTGATGATCTATCTGTGTTGACACAGAAAGATATGTTAGGAAAGAGGAGAGATGATGTGAGGTGGTGGCAGGGACTAGGGTGTCTGTGCACCTCCCAGAAGCTGGGCGAGGGCTGGACGGCCACCAAATGTTGGGTGTGTAACATCTTCACCCACGCCATCCATGCGGAGTCCAGTACTCTCCTGGTGAGCCGGCTACTCCAGGTATGTATATGCACAGCTCACTCTCACTGTGATCTCACACGGAGGTGCAGAACTTCAACAACAACCTACAGAACCAGGACCACTACTCCTCCCTCTTCAAGATACTAGTGCCCCCTATAGAACATCTCACCAGTAAGTCCCTCTTTGATGATTAGCTACAATTTGGAGAGATTAAACACAAGCTAATAATATCCAAATCTCCAAATAAATAAATAGTGTGTGACATTTTGGTGACAATACTGTTACCGAAACTTCATACACTATTTTTTTATTTGGAGATTTGGTCTTATTACTTTGTAGTCCCTCAATTGATGATTAACTACAATTTGTATTAAACACAAGGTAATTACAACAGCAACACAGACAACAAAACCAAATCCAAATAAATAAATAGTGTGTGATGTCGCAGTAACAGCATTGTTACTAAAACTTCACAACCACTATTTATTTGGATTTGGTCGTATTATCTTGTGTTTAGAATCTATAATCCAAATTGTGCTTTATCAAGGTAATAAGACCAAATACATAAATATTGTTTGATGTTTCGGTAACAGCGTCATTACTATCGTCAGATTTTCTTAGTCAGTACTTTTGTCTAATGATGGTAACAATGCTGTTACCGAAACATCATACACTATTTATTTATTTGATTTAGTCTTATTACCTTGTAGTGTTCTAAGTCCAACATTATCTTTTCTCTCTTCCCCCCCCTCCCAAGTTTCAATTCTCTAAAAAATTTCCTCAATTTACAACTATAATCCGTTTAGATCAAATACTAACAAAAAATGTATATACCTAACCTAAAAGGATAGTTTAAAAAAAAAAAATTCTAAAGTTTTACACTTTGGGAGTAAAGACTATAAAAGTGTAAACTGTCTAAGTTTGAAAACAAGCTAATTTGAAAGTGTCTGTGATTGATTAACAGTATCCTTCCCAGTAAATATCCATACAAACCCTTCATTGAGAGATTATGCAATAAAGAAACATCCTCAAAAGGAAAAAAAAAAATCCTTCTTTACATACCACACAATGATAATAATAATAATAAGTTTAAAATATCCAATTTTAAACTAATAATGGTAACCAGCAATAACTAGTTCACGCTCCATGGGCAAAGATATTCTGAAATATTTGAAAACAAAAAAGCTATCTGACAAGGTTACAGTTCATACTATGTAAGTTGATAAGACGTCAAATTTATTGTCAACCCTTTGTAACAGTGGGCAGTAAAAGATAAAATGTGTCATTTTGTCGAGAGTTAGGGAATATCTCTGTCATGCTGACATACCCTGGTTATTTGGATTTTTAAAAATGAATCCATACAGCTTTATTTGTTAGGATGCATTAGTGTGCCATCTCTGTTATAAGAATTTAAACTATTTTTGACCAGTTTCTTTTTCCCTTACTGCCGTGATAAAATAATAGGCCTTTCCATTATTTTATCAGAGCAGTAAGGGCAGTAGAAAATTATTTTTTAAACAAATGCTACAGGTTTCTGGAGATGAGTTTCTTTATCTTTATTAAATGTAATCTAGAGCTTTTGAGCATCTCTATCCTTCTACAGGAGTACATAGAAACATAGAAATGCCATTATCTTAACAGAGTTTATGTTTCTATATACTCCTGTAGAAGGGCAGAGATGCCTGAAAGCTTGAGATCACGTTTAATAAAGATGAAGAAGCTCATCTCCAGAAACCTGTGGCATTTGTTCAATTAATATCAAGGAGATTTAAATCAATTGAAAAATTTATTTTATTTAAAAAAAAGAACCATATGCGTCAGAAATAGTTTAAAGCCTTATTTTTGCCAGATACTTCTACTAACCCAATGTACCTAGTTGTTCAGGGGGTCGGTGGAAGGATTATCTAAACTGTTGGTTTTCGACCGCTACGACCCCGGGTTCGATTCCCACATTGGGCACTTTTTTTCTCATTTAAAAAAAAAAAAATGCTCCAATGGCCCCCAGTTCTTGCAAAAATCCAACCCCACCAGCGAGTGCAAGTAACCAAATGGGGCTCTGGCACATTTGTAAGTGCAAAGTTGAACTGCTTTCCACATGTGTAGACATGTGGTGCGCTTACAGTAAAAGCAGTCGCTAACTACTCACCATGATTTATCATGGCCTGTACCACGTGTACTTAGGGATAAGCAATAAAAAAAATAACTAGTTTTTCAATGAACCCTGCTATAGAAAGTGAGGTGGTGCTAGAAAGGAAAAGTAGAGTTTGAAAGGAATGGCAGAGTTAGAACAATGTCAATGGAGGTGGTGCTGTAAAGGAATGGCAGAGTTAGAACAATGTCCATGGAGGTGGTGCTGTAAAGGAATGGCAGAGTTAGAACAATGTCTATGGAGGTGGTGCTGTAAAGGAATGGCAGAGTTAGAACAATGTCCATGGAGGTGGTGCTGTAAAGGAATGGCAGAGTTAGAACAATGTCCATGGAGGTGGTGCTGTAAAGGAATGGCAGAGTTAGAACAATGTCCATGGAGGTGGTGCTGTAAAGGAATGGCAGAGTTAGAACAATGTCCATGGAGGTGGTGCTGTAAAGGAATGGCAGAGTTAGAACAATGTCCATGGAGGTGGTGCTGTAAAGGAATGGCAGAGTTAGAACAATGTCCATGGAGGTGGTGCTGTAAAGGAATGGCAGAGTTAGAACAATGTCCATGGAGGTGGTGCTGTAAAGGAATGGCAGAGTTAGAACAATGTCCATGGAGGTGGTGCTGTAAAGGAATGGCAGAGTTAGAACAATGTCCATGGAGGTGGTGCTGTAAAGGAATGGCAGAGTTAGAACAATGTCCATGGAGGTGGTGCTGTAAAGGAATGGCAGAGTTAGAACAATGTCCATGGAGGTGGTGCTGTAAAGGAATGGCAGAGTTAGAACAATGTCCATGGAAGTGGTGCTGTAAAGGAATGGCAGAGTTAGAACAATGTCCATGGAGGTGGTGCTGTAAAGGAATGGCAGAGTTAGAACAATGTCCATGGAGGTGGTGCTGTAAAGGAATGGCAGAGTTAGAACAATGTCCATGGAGGTGGTGCTGTAAAGGAATGGCAGAGTTAGAACAAAGTCCATGGAAGTGGTGCTGTAAAGGAATGGCAGAGTTAGAACAAAGTCCATGGAAGTGGTGCTGTAAAGGAATGGCAGAGTTAGAACAATGTCCATGGAGGTGGTGCTGTAAAGGAATGGCAGAGTTAGAACAAAGTCCATGGAAGTGGTGCTGTAAAGGAATGGCAGAGTTAGAACAATGTCCATGGAGGTGGTGCTGTAAAGGAATGGCAGAGTTAGAACAATCTCCATGGAGGTGGTACTGTAAAGGAAAAATAGAGTTTGAAAGGAATGGCAGAGTTAGAACAATGTCCATGGAGGTGGGGCTGCCATTTAAGTTTGATGTGTGAGGGGCACTATGCCAACTTTAGACAGCCCATTATAGGACAGCAGGCAGGTTGAGCAAGGTGCCATTAGATGTTTCTTTTTTAGCCCCTCTGGTCAGTCAGGCTTCCAATATGGGTATTTTTGTGGCTTATATTACAAAACTTCCTGTCACACATATGATAAATAATTGGAAGAATATACCTCAGACTCAATTTAGCCTGAACATCTCATATCTGATCTAAATACAGTAAAACCTTCATGAGAGGACACTCGCAATAGAGGACACCTCTCTCTACAAAGGACAGTTTTCATTTGTAAAATTAGCATTTTTTTCCTATTTAGCAACTCTCCGGTATGAGGACACTTCTCCCTAAAGTATACTTTGTCTCTGTAACTAGGTGTTGTCCTTTACAGGGAGGTAGTTCTACTGTATATCTCATACAGTAAAAACTATAAATCACACAACACAAACAAATTTTGTATCTTATAGTTTTTTTTTTTTAAGTTACAAAAATATTTTAAATAATGGTTAACCGGTATTTTTTAATAGATATACCCTACATAGGTATTAAAAATTCTCTGCTCTCAACTCTTTTAAACATTTTGTCTGAAGATGGTAACAACGCTGTTACCGAAACGTCACACACTATTTATTTGGATTTGGTCTTATTACCTTGTGTTCAATGTATGATCTTTACGTTTTACAACATTGTTTCTATCTTTTTTTTTTTTAGTTTCTAAAAATAGAACAAAATAGTTTTTTGGATTGGCTCTTAAATTTCTCTATAATTGAACCTAAAGATTTAAATATTAATTGTGCTCTATTTTCCAAAACAAATAATTATTTAAAAAAACATTTAAATAATTCAAAAACCTGTCAAGAAAACGGTTGTGAAATTTAAGCCTGGAGCTAAAATTTATATGGGAATAAACTAGCCACCATATTTTATTAGCTATTATAAACAACATATATTTCTTTCTTTTATTTCAACACACAAAACACAATATCCCAGCTAGGGATAATTGCGTCGATTTACATTTATTAAACAGAAACAGTTATAAACATATACAAGAAAAAGTTATTAAAAAAAAAACAATAATATATATTAGGAACCTGAACCTTTCAGGTTAGAAAGATAATCATAAATATATTTACAAAAATCCCCGCCAGAGTTTGTAGCGGTTGTATAAATAAAAATTGAAAAAACAAACAAACAAACAAACATATCTTTGAATGCTATACTTATTTGTCATATTTGAATTCTTTATGTATAATTTACACACACACACATATATATTTGTTTCGGAAAATAGAGCACAATTAATATTTAAATCTTTAGGTTCAATTATAGAGAAATTTAAGAGCCAATCCAAAAAACTATTTTGTTCTATTTTGAGAAACTGAAAAAAAAAAAAGATAGAAACAATGTTGTATAACGTAAAGATCATACATTGAACACAAGGTAATAAGACCAAATCCAAATAGTGTGTGATGTTTCGGTAACAGTGTTGTTACCATCTTCAGACAAAAGTACTGAATGAGAAATTTTACCACATGTTTTAAATAGTTACTTGATAACAGTAACTATTTAAAACATGTTGTGGTAAAAATTTTTTATCATTCAGTACTTTTGTATGAAGTTGGTAACAACGCTGTTACCGAAACGTCACAGGCTATTTATTAATTTGCATTTGGTCTTATTACCTTGTGTTTATAATCTATAATCCAAATTGGGCCTTATCATCATACATTGAAGAATATCAGTTGTTATATTTGTATCTACTATAACAGAATTATAACAACCTCCCTACTTAATGGTCACACCTTGTTTGTATATACATTCATATATTGATACAGAAAAACTCTCTGTAAAATACACCTGGTTTCAGAGCAAAAGTGTCCTTTATGGAGAGGTGTCCTCTTACCAGAGAGTTGTTACATAGTAAAAATGGTAATTTTGACAATGAAAACTGTCCTTTGTAGAGAGGTGTCCTCCAGCCAGAGTGTCTTCTCATGGAGGTTTTACAGTAACAGATAAATTTATCTTTTATATTAAATTTTGATGGTTTTTATATACAGTCACATTTTGAGACCAAAGACATTTGGACACTTTGTATCTAGAAGAACTTGGCAGACATGAAATAACCTCATCATAAATAGATTGGCTTTAAAAAAATGGCTGAATCAGGTAAGCAGCGTGGAGCATGTGCTCACACAACGTGCCTCTGGTAAATCTTGAAATTGAGGTTTTTTTACAGTTTTTAGCTTGTAACTCCAAGATAGAAACCCGAATTTATGGATTTCTATCTTTGGAGTCATGAACAATTGCCCCTAAAACGACACCCTAGGGTTTCAAAGTTTAAATAATACATCATTGACATTGTATTTACACTCATGGACAAAACTTAAAGGAAGTTGAAAGTCTTTTTTTGTCTGCTGGTTGTCTATTTTTTTGAAAGAAAAAGTCAATTTTTTTCACTCTTGTTTACCTCGTGTGTCTTCAATAAAAGTCACTGTGTATCAAATATCTTTCAGAGTTATTGTCTGAATCCCAATATACCTGCTAAAAAGTACAACTTCCTTAAATTTTGTCCATGAGTGTGTATAGAAAGATATTTTTAACCATTTATTTGCCATTTTGAAACTGTTATTCTTTGTTATTCAAAGTGTGAAATAACTAATGAATGACTGAATGAATAACTATTGGATTTTGTCCATTTGTAACATTGGCTTTTAGGACTTCTCTCTCCAGCATAAAACACAATCACATGAAATCAAATGTCTATTTGGTACAATCATTGAAACATAAGTAAGCATTTGAAGGTTTATTCAAGGTAAATATATCTAATAAACCATTTTGATAATGGTTTTGTGATTGCAGAAATGGCAACACATTCTTTAAAATGGAGGATAACAAGTGAGATCTTAGAGGGACTAACTAAGCCATTCTCATAAGCCATCAAATCACTGATGCTGCAAGTACATGACTTGTAGATTATACAGATGTAGTCTCTTGATATGAGGGTCAGTGGAAGGGTGGTCTAAACAGTTGGTTTTCAACCGCTACGACCCGGCATCAAATCATGCATTGGGCACTTTTTTTAATTAGAAAAAATGCTCCAATGGCCCCCGATTCTTGCAAAAGTCCAACCCCACCAGCAAGTGCAAGTAACCAAATGGGGCTCTAGCACATTTGTAAGTGCAAAGTGGAACTACTTTTCACATGTGTAGACATGTGGTGCACTTACAGTAAAAGCAGTCGCCAACTTCTACCTACCATAATTATCATGGCCTGTACCATGTGTCCTAGGGATAAGCAAAAAAATAAGTCTCTTAATATATTATTATGGAAGAAAATAAATTTATATGGATTTGTGGAAAGCTTTACCTAAAGCTAGTAACCTTTATAAGTTTTTGCTTTATTAAACTCCGTTGTTCAACTGTGGGCTATTGTCTTCTACTAGTGTAGTCTATAGCTTCATGGAATAAAAAAAGGGATGTACAAAATGCTGGTTTCATCCAGGTATTGACATGGTTTATATCCTGGTACAGCAACATGGATCTTGAGTCAACAGATGCGGTGGCCACAAATAAAATGAATGTTGGCAACAAATTACAGAGATCATTCTCTCCCAGCAATCAAAATACAACCTATTATGGGTGTTTTAACGATGTGAATGGGAGCTGTTTGACTTTCCTCTCAAATGTATATATACCTGCCAAACATGTTTGTAGCTCTATTTTTAAACTACAGGTAGATGATGGTATCAACAATCCATCGCATATTGAATACTTAATTTGACCTTGTTCTGGCTGAACTAAATTGAAATTTGAATTTGTATTGGAGGGAAAGTCACAGCAGGTTTGACTGCAGATTTTTTTATATTAAAAAAACAACAACTGCATATCATATCAATACAACAGGCTCTTTTAAACACAAGATAAAAAGACCAAATCAAAAAAAAAAAAAATAGTGTGTGACGTTTCAGTAACATAATTGTTACCATCTTCAGACAAAAGTGCTGAATTAGAAATGGCACACTATTTATTAATTTGGATTTGGTCTTATTACCTTTTGTTTATAACCTATAATCCAAATTGTGCCTTATCAACAGGCTCTTTTATTTCATTGCATGACATTGTCTGCTACCAGGATCAATTTTAAATGTGTGTGTGCAATTAGAACATGGATTTATGAAAATAAAACTCGACTATTTCTATCTTCAGAAAAGTAAAATTCTTTGAAATATATATGAAATAATAAACAAAATGGCTTCTAAGGAGTTTTTTTCTTGCTTTATTCTATATTCTTCTCAAGCTTCGGGATTCACAAACCCTTCTACAGAAATACAGTAGAACCTCCCTGTAAAGGACACCTAATTGCAGTGCCAGAGTGTCCTTTAAGGAGAAGTGTCCTCTTACCGGAGAGTTGCTAAATAGTAAAAATGGTAATTTTGGAAATGAAAACTGTCCTTTGTGGAGAGGTGTCTGCTAGAGGGAGGTTCTACTGTATATCATATACTCCTGGGGTTGTGAAACCCAGAAGCTTGAGAAGAAAATACGTATAAAGTAAGAAACTCATCCTCAGAAGCCATTTTGTTTATTATTTTTTATATTTCTATCTTCTAAAAAATCATTTTTTTACTTTATTCATTCTAAGACTGCAATGTTTAGACCATACCCTGATCTGACCCTCGGATGGGTGTGAGTGGATCTTCATCATTAAATGAAACATTGAGGTTTAGGGTTAGCAAGATTTATTGTAGACCCACTGTGAGACCTTCTAACTCGCTGTTAGACCTGTACAACCATTACTTCTCCAGCTGCAGGTGTTGACATGTGATTTGTATGACATCTTCTCAACACTACAATGCCTTGTTTATATATAGGCTCACTACTTTATACTTCCAACATTTGGAGAATGGTATCTTTAAGACAGACAGGTTGTGAAAACCCTGATATACTTACCTGATTGGTGATAAAGTACAATTTGGAATATCAATTATAGCGACAAGAAAATATGACCTAATCCAAATAAATTAATAGTGTGTGACATTTCGGTAACAGCATTATTATCATATGACACTATTAATTTATTTGGATTAGGTCTTATTTTCTTGTAGTTACCTGATTGGTGTAATGTCTACTTGCACATAAAAGAAAATAAGACACCTAATCCAAATAATTTATTAGTGTGTGACGTTTCGGCAACAACATTGTCACCATCATCAGACAAAAGAGTAAATTATTAGTAAAAATAGAGTAAAAGAGTAAATCATTTACTCTTTTGTCTGATGATGGTGACAATGTTGTTGCCAAAACGTCACACACTAATAAATTATTTGGATTAGGTCTTATTTTCTTTTATAATCTATAATCCAAATTGTGCTCTAGAATCTACTTGCACAGTTTTGTAGAACTGAAAGCTCAGCAGAATTAGTAAGGTGCTTAGCTAGTACCTTGATATTATTCTATTTATACACAATAGATTTCTTCTTCTTTCTTATCTCCACTCAATCCTATTAGGATATCAAGCTTGCAAAGCTTGAGACTAGACAATAGATGTGAATCTCCTGGATGTTAATTAAAATAATGCAACAGGTTTCTGGGGGAATATGAGTTTCTTTTTATTATTTCATTCTCTCTCAAACTTTTGGGCATTTCTACTCTTATCTCTCTATAGGAGTATAAAACAAACACTAATGTGTTAGATACTGTATCTAACGCTGTTCATTATTGTTCATTTTGTACTTCTGTAGAAGAACGGAAATGCCTGAAAGCTTGAGAATGCATTAATAAAATGAAAAGAAACTCCTCTCCACAAACTTGTTGCATCAATCTAATTATTATTTTATTTGTTAGAAATAAGTAAGAAAAAATATTGGAAGAATTGTAAGCATTAATGCCCAAGACTTTCATCAATATAAATTTAAGATAATAAGCAAAAAACAAGGGGAATACAGATCCCAGCACTGTATAAAGTTGTAAGGTACATTATGGATTATAGATAAATCATTTGGGTTATAGATAAAAACTTGCAAGGTAACAAGGCCAAATAAGTGAATTATATTGTGATGTTTTGGTAGCAACATTTGCTATAATTTTCAGACAAAAGTATAGATAACAATGTTGTTACTGCCATTTGAGGTATAATTATCTTTTGATATTGTATAGGTGTTGGATTACTTACGTATGAACAACAAGGTATTATAACAAATATGACTCCTAATTCTATACATGGTTGATCGATTAGCACTGTTTTCAGTGAGTGTATAATGCTAACACTTACCCTAACATTTTTGTCAAAAATGTTTTTATTCTCCGTTCCAGATGATAAGATTGGAATTTACAGTAAACCCCCCTCTATGGTGATCTCCAATGGGACTGAACCTGTGGTTCACTATAGCCATGGTTTTTTATAGCCATAGTTAACTGTATTTTAAAAATGGGGATTATAGCCCAAGTTCATTATAAGAGAAGGTTCATTATATCCCAGATTCATTTTAGTGGGGTTTTATTGTATATGAAAATAGGTTTGAATAATGATCATAATAATCTGATGCTTGTTTTACTTATTCTATAATACTAAACTTTAGCAATATAAAAATGGTAAATATATATGATAAATAGGTAAATTTTATTATTGAAATTTCCTGGAGTATGGAGAGATTCTAGCATATATATTTGTTGTTTACTGACAATTCCTAGATGTGTGGGTATTGTGTGCAGCTAACCTGACCACAGACTATGGGAAAGAACACGAGCGGCTCATCCAGGACTTGGTCAACAATTTCCTCATCCAACAGAAGAAAGAAGTGGAAGAGAGGATCAGGTATGCTGCCGCCATCCTTTCTACACCTCTCTGTTTTTGATCTATCGACCCCTAAGTACTATTTATAATATCATTACCTAACCACAAGGTAATAAGACCAAATCCAAATAAATAGTGTGTGACGTTTCAGTAACAGGTAACATAACCATCTTCAGACAAAAGTGCTGAATCTTTCAGTATTCTCACATTCAGTACTTTTGTCTGAAGATGGTAACAACATTGTTACCCAAACGTCACACACTATTTATTTATTTGGATTTGGTCTTATTACCTTGTGTTTATAATCTAAAATCCAAATTGTGCCTTATCAATATCATTACCTGGTTATCCAAGTCCCACTTCTTTGTTCACATTAATTGATGCAGTTTTTACAAACAAATAAATAACTTCTAGAGCCTTCCATTTCCTGCATGAGTTCTACGGGGATTGAAACTTTGGCACCTTATAAATGATAATTCCTGTTTTACCTGTGGAGACATGTGGTGTACTTACATGAATGTATAGAATTCAAGCTGGAGACTTAATAAACCTTTTAATAAAAGATTATTGTCCTTTT
>CP092879.1:27623647-27635516 GCA_030710605.1 Cordylochernes scorpioides | reverse complement strand
GATCCTGGTAGCAGACAATGCCATGCAATGAAATAAAAGAGCCTGTTGATAAGGCACAATTTGGATTATAGGTTATAAACAAAAGGTAATAAGACCAAATCCAAATAAATAAATAGTATGCCATTTCTAATTCAGCACTTTTGTCTGAAGATGGTAACAATGCTGTTACTGAAACGTCAAACACTATTTTTTTTTTTTTTTTGGATTTGGTCTTTTTATCTTGTGTTTAAAAGAGCCTGTTGTATTGATATGATATGCAGTTTTTTTTATATATAAAAAAATCTGCAGTCAAACCTGCTGTGACTTTCCCTCCTTCAATACAAATTCAAATTTCAATTTAGTTCAGCCAGAACAAGGTCAAATTAAGTATTCAATATGCGATGGATTGTTGATACCATCATCTACCTGTAGTTTAAAAATAGAGCTACAAACATGTTTGGCAGGTATATATACATTTGAGAGGAAAGTCAAACAGCTCCCTTTCACATCGTTAAAACACCCATAATAGGTTGTATTTTGATTGCTGGGAGAGAATGATCTCTGTAATTTGTTGCCAACATTCATTTTATTTGTGGCCACCACATCTGTTGACTCAAGATCCATGTTGCTGTACCAGGATATAAACCATGTCAATACCTGGATGAAACCAGCATTTTGTACATCCCTTTTTTTATTCCATGAAGCTATAGACTACACTTGTAGAAGACAATAGCCCACAGTTGAACAACGGAGTTTAATAAAGCAAAAACTTATAAAGGTTACTAGCTTTAGGTAAAGCTTTCCACAAATCCATATAAATTTATTTTCTTCCATAATAATATATTAAGAGACTTATTTTTTTGCTTATCCCTAGGACACATGGTACAGGCCATGATAATTATGGTAGGTAGAAGTTGGCGACTGCTTTTACTGTAAGTGCACCACATGTCTACACATGTGAAAAGTAGTTCCACTTTGCACTTACAAATGTGCTAGAGCCCCATTTGGTTACTTGCACTTGCTGGTGGGGTTGGACTTTTGCAAGAATCGGGGGCCATTGGAGCATTTTTTCTAATTTAAAAAAAGTGCCCAATGCATGATTTGATGCCGGGTCGTAGCGGTTGAAAACCAACTGTTTAGACCACCCTTCCACTGACCCTCATATCAAGAGACTACATCTGTATAATCTACAAGTCATGTACTTGCAGCATCAGTGATTTGATGGCTTATGAGAATGGCTTAGTTAGTCCCTCTAAGATCTCACTTGTTATCCTCCATTTTAAAGAATGTGTTGCCATTTCTGCAATCACAAAACCATTATCAAAATGGTTTATTAGATATATTTACCTTGAATAAACCTTCAAATGCTTACTTATGTTTCAATGTTTGTACCAAATAGACATTTGATTTCAGTGTTTTATGCTGGAGAGAGAAGTCCTAAAAGCCAATGTTACAAATGGACAAAATCCAATATCTTCAAAGTGTCATCATTCATTAGTTATTTCACACTTTGAATAACAAAGAATAACAGTTTCAAAATGGCAAATAAATGGTTAAAAATATCTTTCTATACACACTCATGGACAAAATTTAAGGAAGTTGTACTTTTTAGCAGGTATATTGGGATTCAGACAATAACTCTGAAAGATATTTGATACACAGTGACTTTTATTGAAGACACACGAGGTAAACAAGAGTGAAAAAAATTGACTTTTTCTTTCAAAAAAATAGACAACCAGCAGACAAAAAAAGACTTTCAACTTCCTTTAAGTTTTGTCCATGAGTGTAAATACAATGTCAATGATGTATTATTTAAACTTTGAAACCCTAGGGTGTCGTTTTAGGGGCAATTGTTCATGACTCCAAAGATAGAAATCCATAAATTCGGGTTTCTATCTTGGAGTTACAAGCTAAAAACTGTAAAAAAAACCTCAATTTCAAGATTTACCAGAGGCACGTTGTGTGAGCACATGCTCCACGCTGCTTACCTGATTCAGCCATTTTTTTAAAGCCAATCTATTTATGATGAGGTTATTTCATGTCTGCCAAGTTCTTCTAGATACAAAGTGTCCAAATGTCTTTGGTCTCAAAATGTGACTGTATATAAAAACCATCAAAATTTAATATAAAAGATAAATTTATCTGTTACTGTAAAACCTCCATGAGGACACCTCTCTACAAAGGACAGTTTTCATTGTCAAAATTACCATTTTTACTATGTAACAACTCTCTGGTAAGAGGACACCTCTCCATAAAGGACACTTTTGCTCTGAAAGCAGGTGTATTTTACAGAGAGGTTTTACTGTATCAATATATGAATGTATATACAAACAAGGTGTGACCATTAAGTAGGGAGGTTGTTATAATTCTGTTATAGTAGATACAAATATAACAACTTGTATTCTTCAATGTATGATGATAAGGCACAATTTGGATTATAGATTATAAACACAAGGTAATAAGACCAAATGCAAATAAATAAATAGCCTGTGACGTTTCGGTAACAGCGTTGTTACCAACTTCATACAAAAGTACTGAATGATAAACTTTACCACAACATGTTTTAAATAGTTACTGTTATCAAGTAACTATTTAAAACATGAGGTAAAATTTCTCATTCAGTACTTTTGTCTGAAGATGGTAACAACACTGTTACCGAAACGTCACACACTATTTATTTGGATTTGGTCTTATTACCTTGTGTTCAATGTATGATCTTTACGTTATACAACATTGTTTCTATCTTCTTCTTTTTTTTCAGTTTCTCAAAATAGAACAAAATAGTTTTTTGGATTGGCTCTTAAATTTCTCTATAATTGAACCTAAAGATTTAAATATTAATTGTGCTCTATTTTCCGAAACAAATATATGTGTGTGTGTGTCTAAATTATACATTAAGAATTCAAATATGACAAATAAGTATCGCATTCAAATATATGTTTTTTTTTTTTTTTTTTCAATTTTTATTTATACAACCGCTACAAACTCCGGCGGGGATTTTTGTAAATATATTTATGATTATCTTTCTAACCTGAAAGGTTCAGGTTCCTAATATATATTATTGTTTTTTTTTATTACTTTTTCTTGTATAATATGTTTATAACTGTTTCTGTTTAATGAATGTAAATCGACGCAATTATCTCTAGCCGGGATATTGTGTTTTGTGGGTTGAAATAAAAGAAAGAAATATATGTTGTTTATAATAGCTAATAAAATATGTCGGCTAGTTTATTCCCATATAAATTTTAGCTCCAGACTTAAATTTCACAACCGTTTTCTTGACAGGTTTTTGAAATATTTAAAAAATGTTTAAAAGAGTTGAGAGCAGAGAATTTTTAATACCTATGTAGGGTATATCTATTAAAAGATACCAGTTAACCATTATTTAAAATATTTTTGTACTATAAGATACAAAATTTGTTTGTGTTGTGTGATTTATAGTTTTTACTGTATAAGATATACAGTAGAACTACCTCCCTGTAACCTAGTTACAGAGACAAAGTATACTTTAGGGAGAAGTGTCCTCATACCGGAGAGTTGCTAAATAGTAAAAAATGGTAATTTTAGAAATGAAAACTGTCCTTTGTAGAGAGAGATGTCCTCTATTGCGAGTGTCCTCTCATGAATGTTTTACTGTATTTAGATCAGATATGAGATGTTCAGGCTAAATTGAGTCTGAGGTATATTCTTCCAATTATTTATCATATGTGTGACAGGAAGTATTGTAATATAAGCCACAAAAATACCCATATTGGAAGCCTGACTGACCAGAGGGGCTAAAAAAGAAACATCTAATGGCACCTTGCTCAACCTGCCTGCTGTCCTATAATGGGCTGTCTAAAGTTGGCATAGTGCCCCTCACACATCAAACTTAAATGGCAGCCCCACCTCCATGGACATTGTTCTAACTCTGCCATTCCTTTACAGCACCACCTCCATGGACATTGTTCTAACTCTGCCATTCCTTTACAGCCCCACCTCCATGGACATTGTTCTAACTCTGCCATTCCTTTACAGCCCCACCTCCATGGACATTGTTCTAACTCTGCCATTCCTTTACAGCCCACCTCCATGGACATTGTTCTAACTCTGCCATTCCTTTACAGTACCACTTCCATGGACATTGTTCTAACTCTGCCATTCCTTTACAGCCCCACCTCCATTGACATTGTTCTAACTCTGCCATTCCTTTCAAACTCTACTTTTCCTTTACAGTACCACCTCCATGGACATTGTTCTAACTCTGCCATTCCTTTCAAACTCTACTTTTCCTTTACAGTACCACCTCCATGGACATTGTTCTAACTCTGCCATTCCTTTCAAACTCTACTTTTCCATTACAGCCCCCCACCTCCATGGACATTGTTCTAACTCTGCCATTCCTTTCAAACTCTACTTTTCCTTTACAGTACCACCTCCATGGACATTGTTCTAACTCTGCCATTCCTTTCAAACTCTATTTTTCCTTTACAGTACCACCTCCATGGACATTGTTCTAACTCTGCCATTCCTTTACAGCACCACCTCCATGGACATTGTTCTAACTCTGCCATTCCTTTACAGCACCACCTCCATGGACATTGTTCTAACTCTGCCATTCCTTTCAAACTCTACTTTTCCTTTACAGCACCACCTCCATGGACATTGTTCTAACTCTGCCATTCCTTTACAGCACCACCTTCATGGACATTGTTCTAACTCTGCCATTCCTTTACAGCACCACCTCCATGGACATTGTTCTAACTCTGCCATTCCTTTACAACACCACCTGCATGGACATTGTTCTAACTCTGCCATTCCTTTCAAACTCTACTTTTCCTTTACAGCACCACCTCCATGGACATTGTTCTAACTCTGCCATTCCTTTACAGCACCACCTCCATGGACATTGTTCTAACTCTGCCATTCCTTTCAAACTCTACTTTTACTTTCCAGCACCACCTCACTTTCTATAGCAGGGTTCATTGAAAAACTAGTTGTTTTTTTTTTTGCTTATCCCTAAGTACACGTGGTACAGGCCATGATAAATCATGGTGAGTAGTTAACGCCTGCTTTTACTGTAAGCGCACCACATGTCTTACACATGTGGAAAGCAGTTCAGCTTTGCCCTTACAAATGTGCCAGAGCCCCATTTGGTTACTTGCACTCGCTGGTGGGGTTGGATTTTTGCAAGAACTGGGGGCCATTGGAGCATTTTTTTTTTTAAATGAGAAAAAAAGTGCCCAATGCGGGAATCGAACCCGGGTCGTAGCGGTCGAAAGCCAACAGTTTAGATCATCCTTCCACCGACCCCCTGAACAACTAGGTACATTGGGTTAGTAGAAGTATCTGGCAAAAATAAGGCTTTAAGCTATTTCTGACGCATATGATCCTTTTTTTTTAATGAAATAATTTTCTCAATAGATTTAAATCTCCTGGATATTAATTAAACAAATGCTACAGGTTTCTGGAGATGGATTTCTTTATCTTTATTAAACATAATCTTAAGCTTTCAGGCATCTCTGCCCTTCTACAGGAGTACAAAGAAACATATAAACTCTGTTAAGATAATGAGGCATTTATATGTTTCTATGTACTCCTGTAGAAGGGCAGAGATGCCCGAAAGCTTGAGATTATGTTTAATAAAGATAAAGAAACTGTTCTCCAGAAACCTGTAGCATTTGTTTAAAAAATAATAATTTTCTACTGCCCTTATTATCCTGATAAAATAATGGGAAGGTTTATTATTTTATCATAGCAGTAAGAGCATTAGAAAATTATTCCATTTTTAAAAAGAAACATGTCAAAAATATCTTATAAAAGAGAAGGTGTGCATCATATAAATGTATGGATTCATGTTAAATAACCACCATGTCAGCATGAGAGAGATATTTCCCTAAAAAAGAACTCTCGACAAAATGACACGTTTTATCTTTTACTGCCCACTGTTACAAAGAGTTGACAATAAATTTGACGTCTTATCAACTTACATAGTATGATTAGATGCACTAAACAGGACCTTTGGAAGAGGCCGCTGCTCATCATAAAACAGCTCGAGGAGCATGAACTCATGGAATTCGTGTAATCTTTACACAAGGGGATAAGAAACAACAACAACAACATAGTATGAACTGTAACCTTGTCAGATAGCTTTTTGTTTTCAAGTATTTCAAAATATTTTTGTCCATGACGCTGTGAACTAGTTATTGCTGGTTACCATTATTAGTTTAAAATTGGAAATTTTAAACTTATTTTTATTTTCATTATTGTAGTATGTAAATATGGATTTTTTTTCTTTTCCTTTTGAAAATGTTTCTTTATTGCATGTTCTCTCAATGAAGGCTTTGTATGGATATTTACTGGGAATAATACTGTTAATCATTCACAGACACACTTTCAAATTATCTGGTATTCAAACTTGGTCAGTTTAAACTTTTATTTAACAACTAATTTCAAACACTATTTTAAACAACTATCCTTTTAGGTTAGGTATATAATTTTTTTATTATTATTTTATCTAAATGGATCATAGTTGAGATTTGGGGAAATTTTTTTAGAGAATTGAAACTTGGAGGGAAAAAAAGAAAGAATGAGAGGAACTTAGAATTACAAGGCAAAAAGACCAAATCCAAATACAAATAAATAATGTGTGACGTTTCCGTAACAGCATTGTTACCATCATCAGACAAAAGTACTGACTAAGAAAACAATCTGACGATAGTAATGACGCTTTTATCGAAACATCGCACAATATGTATTTGGTCTTAATACCTTGATAAGCACAATTTGGATTATAGATTCAAAACACAAGAAAATAAAACCAAATTAAAATAAATAGTATGTGACGTAACAATGTCAGTAACAATGCTGTTACTGAAACATCACACACTATTTATTTGGATTTGTTCTCTGTGTTGTTATTTCCTTGTGTTTAAAATTAAGAACTGCGATAGAGCAAACAATACAAAATGACTTAACAAGAATAACCCAAAGTTATATTACCACTATAGAGACATATATACAACGTTTACCACCGAAGAATATTTCTTAAGTGAACTCCCTTTTCCTGTCATCAGATTAATCGCGCAATTTAGAACCCTTTCAATTTTTTTCAGAGAACACCATCTGATTTTAATGAGGGGTGAAGACTTGAAATGTACTTTCTGTGGATCAGGAATAACAATGGAGATGTTGCACTACTTATTTGATTGTGCTGCTCTGTCTGAAGAATGACAAAAATTAAATTATAAAAGGGGGCAACTTTGTCCTTCATTTCCGGTACTAATTAATGAAATATCAAAGAATAGGTATATAGCGGTGGCGATATTTGGATTCCACAGGATTATAACCCGGAAAAAAGCCACACAGGGTTCTCCCCATCCCTTGTGAACTGGCGAATCCTGTATAGGGCAAGAGGCCCTAAATAAAGGCTTTGTTGTTGTTGTTGTTGTTGTTGTACCTTGTGTTTAATACAAATTGTAGCTAATCATCAATTGAGGGACTACAAGGTAGTAAGACTAAATCTAAATAAATAAATAGTGTATGAATTTTCGGTAAGTGTTGTTACCAAAACATTGCACACTATTTATTTATTTGAAGATTTGGATATAATTAGCTTGTGTTTAATCTCTCCAAATTGTAGCTAATCATCAAAGAGGGACTTACTGGTGAGATGTTCTATAGGGGGCACTAGTATCTTGAAGAGGGAGGAGTAGTGGTCCTGGTTCTGTAGGTTGTTGTTGAAGTTCTGCACCTCTGTGTGAGATCACAGTGAGAGTGAGCTGTGCATATACATACCTGGAGTAGCCGGCTCACCAGGAGAGTACTGGACTCCGCATGGATGGCGTGGGTGAAGATGTTGCACACCCAACATTTGGTGGCCGTCCAGCCCTCGCCCAGCTTCTGGGAGGTGCACAGACACCCTAGTCCCTGCCACCACCTCACATCATCTCTCCTCTTTCCTAACATATCTTTGTGTCAACACAGATAGATCATCACACTGCTGTGATAGATACATGGAGGCATCTGAGGCTCTTCATTGGACGCACAACTAACTATAGGGGAGCCTCCCTATAACACCATCATTTGGAACCGAGATATCGTCATAAAAATGGTTATAACAATTGGGACTCAAAACTTTATATCAAAGAATTAGGATGTTATAACCAAGTTGATGTTATAATAAGGTTTCACTAAATGTTGCAATAATATTTTTGGAAATATATTTCTTATGATAAACATATATATATTCTAACTTCTTCAATTCAACCTCCCAAGGGATCAGAGCATTTGGTTGAATTAAAGTTGGTTAGATCATTTTATTACAATATTCACTTCTATATAGTGAACATTTTTCTAGAGGATCACAAAATACTTAAATATATATATATTAGATAATAAAAAGGTATATATTGGATTTAATAAAAGATTTATTTGCCAATATTTCGGTTGGCTGAATGCCAAACCTTTATCAAGGCATTACATTTTTGTATACACAAACTCAGGATTAGGCGTTCAGCCAACTGAAATATTGGCGAATAAATCTTTTATTCAATCCAATATATACCTTTTTATTATCTAATGATTTAAATATGGATTGCTCTATTTTCAAAACAAAAAGTATATATATGTTAAATAAAAATATTATTTTATTTTAAATTATAATTTCATAGATTCAAATACTCTGCTAAATCGACCGCCAGAGGTCACTCTTCCCCTATAAAAACTCGTTGTTGTTCTCTCCCAATGGCCGTCTCAAAACTTTTGTACATTATGTAAATAATCTTTTGTTTTCCTTATTCTACTCGCCTTAAGCCAGGCAGTACTTTTATCAAATTATGTTCTTTTATATATTCTTTTAGTTCAATTAAATTACTGATCAAAATTATTTTTATTATCATACTTTCAAGATTTAACCACGGCTGCATTGCATTACCATAATCCTCAACATGATCAAAAAACAACAGAAAATCTCATTCATCTTTATTATTTATAACATATATATATATGTATGTATATTAGGAAATACTGATATTATATATTTCCATTAATAATATGCGAATTGATACCTGGGGAACTTTTTATTTTATTTTTCAGAAATTTTCATGATTACCTTTTAGTGTTAGATAAAATTGCATTAGTACAATTTTGAACCAAAAAAATATTACAAATACTATTTTAATATAAGGGAATAAATTCAATGGAAAGAAGGTAAATAAATTTAGAAAAAGAAATGATAAAAATTTTACTTTAAAAATATATATATTTTAAAGAAATCCTTTATGGTTGCTTGCTTTTGGGCTAGAACCACATTCATTGTGCATTATAGCTGATAAATCTTTTAAATACATGCATTGTCTTTCCTCTTCTGAAAGTTCCATTAGAAAACACAACATTACTCTCCAAAACAACTGATTGCTTACATTGGTACTGTCACATAGGTATGGTTATTGAACCAATGATGCTGCAATCATTTATATGCAATTCATGATATTTATACTTCATTAATATAGGTTTGTTCTTTTTGGGGATATTATGTGGTTTCTCTCTCCTGCTACAAGGATGCCTCCCAGTACTCTAGAATACAGTAGAACCTTTCTGTGAGAGACACCTAGTTGCAGAACCAAAATGTTCTCTTACCGGAGAGTTGCTAAATAGTAAAAATGGTCATTTTTGCAATGAAAACTGTCCTTTGTAGAGAGGTTCCTCAAGCATGAGTGTCCTCTTTCTTTTTTTTTTACTTATCCCTAGTACATGTGATACAGGCCATGAAAATCATGGTGAGTAGAAGTAGGCGACTACTTTTACTGTAAATGCACCACATGTCTACACATGTGAAAAGCAGTTCGACTTTGCACTTACAAATGTGCCAGGGCCCCGTAGAACGTCCTTTCATGGAGGTTCAATAGTAAAAGGAAGAAATTCTACATCAGGTATAGGGTAGATTCAGGAGTTGAACAGTCAGGGTGGCAAGGTCAGACTGTAGGAATAGCTCTTCCTTCTTTCTATTTGGAGATAGCAGACTGAAGCTAAGTTGTCATCACCCCAGAAATAACTTCCCAAGTGGCTGCACCATCTCCCACCACAAGCCTGATTCAGTAGTTCGCCTGAAATCTGCCTTATCCACACCACTTTACTCCATAGTTGCTGTAATTATTGATGAGGTACAATTTGCACCATAGATAAGTATAATTATGTGACATTTTGGTGAAAACACAGTTACTGAAATGTCACATATAATTTATTTGTTAAGGCATCTCCTGATCATGGAAATAAAAGTTGCTGATGACTTGCACCATCTGTCATCTGAAACTTTTAGTTGTACAATCAGGAGATGCCTTTTTTCTCAATTTATCCACCTAATCCCAGTACAATTTCACTTTTGTTCTATTTTTCTCATTATTTATTTGTATTTGGCCTTTTCACCTTATGATTCTTATCTATAATCCAAATTGTACCTCATCACCACAGGGGTGATAAACAAAATGCATTTTTAAAGGGAGAAGTACCCATTATGGTACATGAATACCATCCTCCTGTTGCTTTAATGCAATAATTTGCAGGTAGAAAAACTTTTTGAATTTATAAAAAAAAAAAAAACTGCATCCAATTAAACTTTCTTCGCTCTATACTAAGCAATCCAATAAGCCAATGTCAAACTGGTATTGTGAGGGTAAAATTTAATGTCCCCCTCTAGAGAGAGGTCAAGCCTCCCTTGCTGAAGAAATTTGTACATATACATCTGCATATATTTCCCTACATTCTATTTACCCCCTTTATTATATATTACCCTTTATTTTATCATAATTTTTGTTCTGTATCAATTGATTAGAAGAGTAAATAAATTTGTTTAAATTGTCTAGAGAAGGTCTAAGGAGATGTTAAGTACATCTATCTAGCACGGCTATGTTTCTCTGAATTGTACTTTCAGCTAAGCCTCCTCCTCACCTTAGTGATGTTGTGGAGGCAGGCAAAGTCAGCCTGGAGGACCCCGGATGGGAAGGCCTCTGCCACAGGAGCCGGGACCTCAGGGACCTGGGACAACTGGCCTGAGGGAATCCTCACGTTGAGGCACTTGCAGCACAGGCTAGTTTCCATCATGGCTGGCCTGGGCACAACACACACACCATTCTTACATCTATTGCCACTATATAGACCTTTATTGGCCGAGCCAAAGTAATAGTTTTAAAATAAATGTCACTATCTTTAAAAGTGTTGCTACCTTTTTCTACATTTTATCAACCTGCTGCATTTAATCAACATAAATATCTTAACAAAATAAGTGAGTAATGGCATATTCCTTCAATAGAGCCTTTTGCAAAGGTTACTTACTACATTCAAACTTATTTAAAATACAGATTTGTGTATCACAAAAGGCTAAATTAAATTGAAGGGCAACTAGATTTTCAACAAAAAGTACCTAAAATCAAACCCCACGCTGAACACACACCCTATTTCTTTTCAAAATAATCATGGTCACATGGGTTGCTCTATACTTTCACAAGTCCAACCCCACCAATGAATGCAAATAATCAAATGAGGGGCTCTTGGCACCTTATGAGTGCAAAAATTGAACTGCTTTCTTCTCTCATGATGAATTTAAGGTAAAAGCAGTAGCAACCATTTATTCACCATGATTAGCATGGCCCGTATACTTGAAGTAGTAGTATTGTGCGCTATCCAAACATCACAGACAAAAGAAAAAAGAATTGGATGGAACATATAGGGTATTAAGAGGAAATGGATTGATGAAGAATGTTGTGGAGGGTAAAAGGAAACAGGTGGAAGAATCAGACTGGGTGGAAAGGAGAGAAGAACTTTAGATTGAGAGGCAAGGTTCAGCTCAAGAGCAGAGAAACTGAAGTAAAATTTATAGAATCTTAAATATACATTTGTTAATTGGGACTACTAT
>CP092879.1:27597975-27623547 GCA_030710605.1 Cordylochernes scorpioides | reverse complement strand
CTTAAGTTTTTCCATGAGTGTATGTCATTAATTTAAAAATAAAAACAGAAATACTCATATAGATGTCATTATTAACATATACATTCAAATTTTACATTTTCAATTTGCTATTTTTTTTTTGGTATTCTATTACTAAATAATAAGATTTTTTTTTTTGCTTATACCCTAGTACACGTGGTACAGGCCATGATAATCATGGTGAGTTGAAGTAGGCGACTGCTTTTACTGTAAGTGCACCACATGTCTACACATGTGAAAAGCAGTTCGACTTTGCACTTACAAATGTGCCAGAGCCCCGTTTGGTTACTTGCATTCGCTGGTGGGGTTGGACTTTTGCGAGAATCGGGGGCCTTTGGAGCAATTTTTTTTATATATAAAAAAAAAAGTGTCCAATACGGGAATCGAACCCGGGCCGTAGCGGTCGAAAACCAACGGTTTAGACCATCCTTCCACCGACCCCTACTAATAAGAATACATATATTATGTAGTAATGACAAAAATTGCTTACACAGGGATATATAAGAATATATTTGTAAAAAATTATATAAAAAACCAATAAGAAATTAATAAAATCAACAAATTATATATTGGGGGGGGGGGCAAAATTATATTATACATTATTTTATTATATATTATATTGTATATAATATGAGAAAAACTCGTAAGAATATATTTTAAAAAGATTTGACCAATTTATTTTTTTCTCTTTGTTTATATTTTGATATCATAATCTGAGTATAAACAGACTGACCTCAAAAAGTTATCTAAAAATGTGAAATTAACCCATTGGATTATATACATCGAAGAATCAAGAAGTAGATATTCATTGAAAATATGTTTAATAAATAATTTTAAAGATTTATTCCCAATATATAATTTATCACTATGAATTATCATACCAATTTAAAACAATAATAATTTAAAATTTATAAGAAAAAAATAAGCCACAAAAAAAGAAAAATAGGTTTAAAAAGGCTTTCAACAAATTATTTCATTGAAAAAGGAACAATAAAATTCAGGTAAAGAGCTTTAATTTTGTTTTTTTCAAGCTTTTGAGCAAATATTATTCTCTTCAACGGGCAGATACTATGTATAATATCAAGAATATATTTATACAAAAATAATAGAAAAAATGTGTTATTGGCATGAGCTATTGTTCACATAAGATTCTTTCATTGTTCCTTCAAAAGCCGGTGACCTACCATGATGTCATCAAGGTGACCGTTGACATTCTTTTTAAATAATCGATTGTCCCTTAGCAGGGGGGTGGGTGTCGTTTTTTAGAGTGGAGTAGGGCGGGTTCTTGTGCCCTATTGACAAAGGTCGGTCTTCAACACAATGCCGAGAACTATCGCATGAAAAACATCCTGAAACTATATCGATTTATGAAAAAAAAAACATCTCACGATCAAGAAAATGAACAGTACTGATGACTTTCATCATATAAGGTTGTCCCAAAAGTTCGTCTTTTTCTTAAAACGTTGTTTTTCTTATTACTTGGTGAACAATATTATTACGGCGAATACATAATAATGCATAATAAAATTAATTCATACATAACACGAATAATATTAGTATATCAAAAATTTTTGCAAGTGTTTACGAACCTTTGGGACAACCTTGTATATCGGAATACATATCAAATCAATTTCGATTAATATTGTTCCAGAATAATTGTTTAAAATATTTTGTTCAGCCAACGAGTTCTGTGTTGTTAGCTCTCATCAGCGTGGTACAAACTGTGCTAACAATCTATCCCTATAGGTGAATATAGATTACTTATTGTGTATCAATGAGAGAGTATTTTAGGCGAAAAGTACGTAAGCTGAATAAAACGTAAAAAAGGAGCTAAGCATGTGTTGGATCAGGCTGGTATAATGATTTTTAAAATATCTTCTGATGCCATGTTTATAGAATGAGAAGTTTTCTAATCAAGTGTTTTTAGTGTTTTCTATATTTAAAATAATCTTTTTTGGCTATTTTTAAAATTATGTTTTTAAATGAATTCTCAAAATATACAAGTATTGTACTTGTATTATTAGAAATACTTGTATACAAGTAATATACTTGTATTACTAAATATCTCTCTCTTAAAATAGATTATTCTAAAATAATTTATTGAGAATGGTGTCAAAAAAAAAATATATATATACAGGTAGTTGAGTAAGATAAAATTGAAAGATATCAAATTAGAATTTTGTTTATTTAAGCCACTTGGACCATCATATTTTAGGGGATCTATATGATAACCTAGGTTCCATACGATTCAGTTTCCACTGTAACGAACTTTTACGGAGGACGTAAAGGGAAGTTCTTGCCATACTTCTTTGCTGACTTTCCAAAGGCCTTCTAATGTGTTTGCGCGTTTAGTATACGAAACCACAGAAATATTTTGAAGACGCATCAAATTATTTTATTACACTAGAGGAAAATAGTTTTAACTTCCATTGATTAACACCAGGACCTCGGGGACTTGGAAGTAGGGCTTTAAGAAGTATGGCTTGGAAGTATGACTTTAACCATATGACCAGAATCTTTTACAATGCCTGCCAATATTCATTTTTGCCAGAGTTTCCTTTTTCTCTATAAAAATTGCCTGGAAATTTGTTGAAGTCATCCAAGTAGATCCATGATTCATCTAAGGTAACTACCTATTGCTATTTATACCGTGACAAGAAGCTTCCCTTCACTTTGATGACCGTGGCGAAGCGTTCCTTAACATGCTTAGCATTGAAGCAAAATTCCCGCGGTTTATGATGTTGTTGATGGTTCAAAATTTTGATGATAATGTGACTTGCTGTTCACTGAAATAGTCCTAGGCGGTTGGCCAAACTTCTTTGTGCTGTAGGACTCTTGAAAAATTAGCGATGAAAAGTAATAATATGTTTGTTCTTTTTAGAGGAAAGCCTTTTCAAATATAAAACATTCTTTTTCTGGATAAACTAACAAAATCCCGATACGCGTTTATACATAACTTTTTTTATTTTCTGAACTTTATTTTTATTGTGAATGTGTGTGTGTTTTTTTTAAATGTTAAATGACCTTGGAGTCCGGGTTATATCAAAAGATAGGTAAGATAATGTCATAGCACCGGTTATCCATAGCAAGAAAATGTACCGTGTTAAGATAACATTTATCTCAATTATAAAATTGCCTATGATAGCTCTATAAAAGAAAATATAATATGATGCATAAGTCGGTGGATGAGAGGGTAACACGCTCGATTCCCGACAGTCATGAACCGGGATTGAATCCCACGTTAAAATTTGTTTAATATGTGAATAACCTTCACATATTATTCATTGTTCAATTATCATGAACTAGGTTGCTCTTGCTGAGCGGTACCTATTTATGTGAATTTGAACCAGGAAATATAATATGTGCAGTGATGGAAGGGTGGTACATACACCAGCCTTTTGTTACTGTCACCATCTGACCAGAGATGACATTCTTGGACATCTAACGGTGGGAATTCCTTCAATTATATAGCCAAAATATAATACAAAAATAATGCAATAAGTCGCTGGCCAGCGATATAAACCGTCGATTTACGACAGCCATGAACCGGGATCGAATCCCGCTTTGGACACTTTGTTTTTATGTGTGAAGAACCTGTTCATATTATTCATTGTAAATAACATAAGCTAGGTTTATCTTTTTGAGCGATACCTAATAAAGTTATTTTGGAACAGAAAATATAATACGTTAATTCATTAAAAGTAAGGACACACCAAAGGACCGAGCAATATGAATATCTATGAGTGATATTTGGCTGAATATTATTTATGGCTAGCAGAATGAAGCTTCGACAACGACTCTGACCGTAACGCAAAAACCTCAGCCGTTCAAAGCATCCATAGAATTGTTGTTCTTTTGTTTAAAGCTAACAATTTATTTTTTCGGTATTAACGCCTCACGCCTTTCCTCTCTTCTTTTGACCTTCAGAAGCTCTGTATAGCCTTTTTAAATTTACTGTTGATTATACAACTGACTGAACCTCTATTATCGACATATCTTGAATACCGAACCATCCATTACTTCACTATCGCGCTCTTTAGAATACTGCGCCATCATAAAACGACTATGCTGATATAGATGGACATAATTTAATCAAAATAGCATCTCATTGAGTCATCCACCTGGCGCCTCGCAGGGTGACAAAGGTCTAAAGCGAGTCACTAGGAGGTGGCCATATAAGTCTCGAACTCCATCCTCATATGGAGGAGAACACTTGCTTGCACGTGAAGTTGGAAACGGCTTCTAAAGGAGGATTAACCTAGTACAACCTTGTATTAAATCAACAGCATTTGGATGTGGAAGGCAAGTAGAAACCAGCCGGGAAATTTACCCACGAAAATCCCCATTATGTAGAACATCAAAGCAACAACGTCTTACAACAGACTATGGCCTTGGAGGAATTTTTGACTGAGAAAGGTCACCAGATTCACCCGAAATAATAATATATGTTGATATAGAACATTTATGTGGCTTATTTGGTGATTTTTATTGATGATTCTAGAGATTCAAATTAAATATAAACCTTGGTATTTGTTTTATAGACATTAAAAAATATATATATATAATTTTTAAATAGTTTCTAGGAATAATTTGGTTTATATTAATTTTCTTCTTAAATATCATAGCTTCAGAAACACATTCAAGCACACGCACATACAAACACATGCACGCACATACATACAAGCACACACTAGCAAACATATGCAAACATACACACGCACATACAAGCACATATAAACACGCACTGCATATACAAAAACGCTCGCATACAAACACGTATATGCACACACAAACAAATTTGGCACTTATTCTCAAAGCCGAATAAGCTAAAATATAAGATAAACAAACACAACAAATTACACCAAAACTTTCCTTCTTGCATGGTCGCAGCTACAGGGATCCAAGGTGTACGAAGGACCAGCAAACAAATACCGAACATAGAGGACGCTTTGAGGGGTATTCAGACAACTAACTCGGAAATAACCCTTCGAGTCCCTTTGTCTACAAACATGGCTAGGTCTGCCTAATCCCATTGCGTGCTTTTACGAGGGGCATGGTGATCGGAATGAAAAGGGCAGGTTGGTCCATACGTCAAATCGCAGCTGATACACACCTTGGTGCGTCCACGGTGCACCGACTGTGGAGAAGATGGTTGGAACAAGGAAATGTGGCAATTTATAGGAATGTCGGTGCAACCAGAGTGACGTCAGCACGTGTGGATCGGCGTATCCTTCGACAAGCAGTGGCGGCCCCACAAGCCACTTGTACCACCATCCTGCAACATGTGCAAGACACCCTAGATCATTCCATCTCGACCAGAACCATTTCCCGTCGATTGGTTGATAATGGCTTGCACTCATGCCGTCCGCCAAGAAGACTGCCATTGACCCCACCGAATAGGCGCCAACGTTTGGAATGGTGCCGGGCTAGATCGACGTGGATGACGGAATGGCACAGGGTCGTGTTCTCAGATGAGTCGCGTTTCTGCTTGTCCAGTGATAGTCGCCGTGTACGCGTGTGACGTCGACGTGGAGAAAGGTCCAATCCGGCAGCAATTGTGGAACGCCCCACCGTGCGACAACGTGGAATCATGGTTTGGGGCGCAATCGCGTATGATTCCAGGTCACCTTTACTTCGTATTCAGGGCACTATGACGGCCCAACGATACGTTGATGATGTGCTGCGACCGGTGACACTCCCCTACCTTCAGGGGGTACCCAATGCCCTTTATCAGCAGGATAACGCCCGACCGCACACTGCTCGCATTAGCCAACAAGCTCTGCAAGATGTACAGATGCTTCCCTGGCCACCGTACTCTCCTGATCTCTCACCAATCGAGCACGTCTGGGACATCATTGGACGCCGTTTGCATGCCTTGCCACAGCCGCGTTCAGAAGACGAACTGTGGCAAATGGTTGAGAGGGAATGGAGAGCCATCCCTCAGGACGCCATCCGTACTCTGATTGACTCTCTACCTAGACGTGTTGCTGCGTGCATCGCCGTCCGCGGTGGTCCTACTTGCTACTAAGCCGACGCCGTTCTCGCTCTGTATTATGACCATCATTTTGAAATAAAGATCACTTATTGTTCGTCCCTGTCTCTCTCTCTGTCTGCCCAGTTTCATAACTTTCTGGCCACTATTTCTTGGTGTTCCGTTTTCAATGTCACGCAGTGTATATAGAACTAAGAGGTATATTTTGTATTCATCTTCATTAAACTATAACAACAAAGCGCAAATACTCGCTAAGAACACTGGCACCCAATGAGAAGATAAACAAGAGAGAAAAAAATAAGAAAAAAGATATATCTAGTTATATATTGTCACGTTTGTGAATTTTATTATATCTCATCAGAGACGTCGGACGTGCGTCGCTTGGCTCTGCTAACTCCGGTAAGCTTTGTTTATAAAACTTATTCCTTGCCTGTTATAAAGATAACATCCTTATATCTATAAAAATGAAATCCAAAATCGATGTTTGTTATCGCGTAGCGCAAAATCTACTGAATCATTCATTATGAAATTTCGCCTGTAGGTAGCTGTAGATTTCGTTTAACATATAAGCTATTCAAAAACCTAAAAAAGTTGATGTGCTTTTTTAAAAAAAAATAAAAAAACCAACAAGCGATAGTTTCAGCCTTTTACCGCTTGAGCGCAGCACTGGTCGCGACGATAAATGAATTTGATTGGTTAATAATTAATACGTGGTTTGTTACACGTTGAATGTTAGTTTGTTCACACGATGAATGTTTTTAAAAGGTAAGATTATCCAATCGCCGTGAAACTTTAGGATGTTATTTACTATACTACTGGGAAGATTTCTGGTTTGAAATCGATTTGAAATAAATATTCTTTGCAATTTTATTTGCAAATTTTCTAATTTCACTCGCAAGCAGCGCCTCTCGCGGTATCTGGTGAAATTACATTTTTAAATTGTAAAAATGCTAAAATGTGTTCCAAGTATAATAAATTTAATTAGAAATATAGTAATATAATATTCCAAAGACGTTGTAAAAAAACTAGGCACTTCAATTTTAATATATATTTAAAGAAAATATTGTAACGTTTTTGTGTTAAATGTTAAAATGGTAAAATATATTTTTACATTGTTAATTTAATTAGCTGATGTTTTATAATAACGAAGATGCAAATTTAATTGTTGTTGTTTTTTATCGTTTGTTTATATAAAAAATTACATTGTATGTGATGATGATAACAAAAATGAATTTTTAAATTAATATACATAATTCATTGAGAAAAAAAAAAAATTATAAAATCCACAAACGTGAAAATATCTTATTTGAAAATTAATAAATGTTTTTTTAAAAAAATTATGTTTCAAAAACATATTCAAACGCATATAACAATATTTATATACGTTTATAAATCTACTAGACGGGTGACCTGAGCTTCGCCCCGGGATTGACCCGTGTGCATATCTACCCGAGTGATATATATTTAGATAAGATTTTTTTATAATTGTTTGTTATTAGCATTATCTATTTGTTTGCATCAGCATAATTCTATCTAATCTTTGATAGAGGGCGCTGTTCGTGAGCTAAGTAGAATAATTTGAATATATAGTTTTATTAATTGATTTATATATATTTTTTAAATAGCCTATCGTCTTCCCCGTATTTTTTTTTACCCATATATGGAAATTTTGGTTTGAATTAGTGAACTACTGCGAATTTGTATACCGGACATACAAACAAACAAACATACAAACAAACAAACATAAAAACATTGATTTTTTTATACAGGGTGATCCAAAAGTCCCGCACAACTTTAAAAATTAATAACTCCGCGAATATTTGCGCTAGAGCAATGCGGTAAACACCATTGTGTTCAGGATGCAATGGGATTTTTTATGGCAAATATTGAAAATTTCGAAATTGATTTTAGTTACAATTTCATTCCCTAGATGGCGCTGTACCAGAATCACAAATTCAGCGGCCAAATTGTTTGATTAATTGAAAAATATAACTGATCGACACGTATTTTTCCTTTTTGTATACCAGGAAAGAATCCTAATAATATCAAATCGTTAATTAATAAAGCACCATTTCGCCAAAAGTTAGAAGAAATGGTTAACGATTTTTAAATACAATCTGAGATATGTAAAATAGGTATATGCAAATTAAAACATGTAGCAAAAAATATTTATATTTTTGATAGAGTTTTGTCAAATATATTGAATGTTTGAAAAACATAGCTGAATTCAATACACGATTTTTTGAAATGTTAATATAGTACCAAAAATTATGATGGTACTACTAATAGGATTTCTTGCTATAAGGAATATGTAATTTCTTGAATAATTGGCGACACTCGACTAATTGGAAATTTGTCATGATCCAACAAATGAAATATAGATGGGAGTGACAAAATACATTTGTCGTACTTTATTCCAAATATCCTATGGGCTTGTCAAATGTTATCATTGTTTATTATACTGTACACGATTTTTAAAAATGTATCCCCTCAAAAAAATAAATATAATTTTTAAATCAACCTTTTGCGTTGAAAAACCTGGTAGTAAAATCATTTTGTATTATTTTTTTTGCCCAAAATTTCTAAAGGTGGGGGGTTACAGAGAATATTCCTTATGCTATTTCTTTTAATGAGCGAAAAGCGATAAATTAAACATAAGGGGTAAAATTGTGTGTACAGTGTTATTCGAGAAGTTATGACACTTTGGTCTGCACGACATAATATAAGATGTGAGCAAATGACAAACAAACAAAAATTACTGTTCACAAATAAAAAAGAGACAAGATATGAGGACAGAATTTATTTACCCATAACCCAACACAAAGAGCTGCAAAAAATTGGTAGATAATATAATACATGGCAGCTTATATAACACATGAGGTAACTTGTCTCTTGGAGGCCTTGTCTCTTGTATTAGATCACAATCCTTGCTCAATGTGGCGCCCTTCATTCTCAAACACCGCCTGCAGAAGATAGATGACAGATTGGACAGCATTAAATAACATATCTGTTGAAATTGATGAAACGTGCCGTCTGATAGAAGCCTTCAACATGGCCAATGTGGTAGGCCGGCATCGATAAACACGCGACTTAATGTACCCCCATAGCCAAAAATCGCAAGGCGTCAAGTCTGGTGATCTTGAAGGCCACTGGTGTATAAAGTGGCGACTTATCACACGATCTTTACCGAACGTATCCTTCAGCAATTGTTTGGCACCGCGGGAGATATGAGGAGGTCCTCCATCTTGCATGAATGTTATTTCGCTCAGTGCTTGTCTGTCCTGCAATATGGGGATAACCTTTTCTCTCAAAAGTTGAACATAACGTTCACCAGTTACAGAAACGGTTTTAAAAGTTCTTCCATTTATTTCTTCAAAGAAAAATGGCCCAATAATAAAAGAAGAAGTGAACCCACACCAAACTGTAACTCTGGGCTGATGAAGTGGCATTTCTGTAAAATTCTAGGGCTTTCTGTTGCCCAAATGCGGCTGTTTTGAGTGTTGACTTCTCCATTTAGAGAAAAGTGAGCTTCATCTGTCCACAGAATATTCTACAGCCAGTTTTCATCAATATCAATTTGCCGGAAAACCCATGCAGCAAATTCTTGACGCTTCTCAAAATCGCCGACTTTTAGCTCGTGAAATCTTTGAATTTTGTACGGGTATTTTTTAAGAAAAATTCTTAGAGCTCTCCAAACTGTTCCATACGAAATACCCGTTTGTCGAGAAACTTGTCGAGCACTTACTTCTCCATACGTGGATAACGTTTCAATAGCTTCAACCTTCTGCGAAACCGTAACAGCCACTGACTTGCGTGTCGATGGTCTTCCACTCCGAGGTTTTGCTTCCAGAGATCCAGTCTTCTCAAAATTTTTTATCATTCTCCTTAGAGAGTAGCAACTCATGGGTCCTTTACCTCTTCGAATACCTTTAAAGTTACGAAACGCTCGTAAAGCTTCAGTGGAAGATTCTGAATTGCAATAATAAAATTTCACCAAGAGTACTTTATCCTGTAGTGACGGCATCCCAGAGTAAAATAAATGATCAGGGATAGTTGAATTTTTCAAATGAATTAAAATAAACATAATCGATATATGGCTTCTGATGCCAACTGTGCGGACGTGTTTGGCATCGCTTGTCTCGTACCGCGAATGGGATTTAACTCTGCATATCACAATATAGTATTAAAAGTAACTCCTAAAGTTTACCAAATTTTAAGAAAAATGGGTAATGAGATATACATCTATTTTGAGCGATGTTCTACACAAGACAGAATATTTGTAAAACAATGCCAAAATTGTTTTGAATTTAATCCGTACCACAAAACAAAAGACTGCCAAAACATTAAAATATGTAAAATATGCGGTGTACAGGGTAGCCACAACTGTACTGAAGCGCCAAATTGTCACAATTTCTCTAAGCACCCTAAATTTAAAAACCTTTCTACAAACCATAAATCAAATTCAAGTGAATGCCCGATTTACAAATCACAAATAGACAAAATTATCCAAAAGACACAATATTCACATATACACGAGGGAAATGATGTAGCAAATACAATTTAAAGCTTAATCTTAAATAGATTAATATCCTATATGATTGAAAATGTGAGATGTATTCAACAAAATGTAAGAAAAGGTTTTACTGCGATGAGTAAACTACAGGCCAACACTAGAGATGACCCACCTGACAAGGACGAGTGGGTAACACCCTCGTTTCCAGGCAGTCATGAACCGGGATCGAATCCCGCGTTAACATTTTGTTTGATATGTGAATATCCTTCACCTGACATTCTTTTGATTCAAGAACCATATGTTTTACATGAAAATGTTATTTATGATATGGACTCTCAAATTATATGTTCGAATAAAACTGGGGAAAAATATACGGCAACTATAATTTTAAATAAAAATATAAAGTTCAGCAAAGAGGAAAAATTCACAAATTCATTTTGTACAACAATATCTATTTCTACAGTTAAAGCAAAATTAATTATTTTTAATTTCTACATTCATCCGAATACATTTAACCCTGTTCATCAAACATTCATTAGAGATCTGCTCAAAACGTATATAAATCAACCTGTAATCCTTTGCGGTGATTTTAATTCAAGACCTACTATATGGTTTGTTATAAACTCTAATGGATATAGATTACAACCTATTATAGACGAATGTAACCTCTTTATACATAACCTGAAAAAACACCCACCTGCCGCGGAGAGTAAGTATAATTGATCTCACAATCTCGAATAAACACTCACTAAGTTTAATAAACAACTGGCATACCTCTGATTTGACTAATATTTCCGACCATGTTGCTGTTAAATTTGATATCAGGTTAAAGAATGGTCATTTATTCAATAATCAAATTTCCACTTTGAAAAAAATGCGAATTGGGCAAATTTTTCTAATAACATATCATTACAAGATACAAAAAACTGGTAATTGATATAAGCAGAGTGAAAGATGAGGAAGACATTGATGGGATAGTGAACGCACTTATGAATTTATTGAGAGAAGCAGCATATAAATCTTCGAAGGTTAAATCCCCCATTAATAAACATGTTTCCAGAATTGACTGGTGGACTAATGAACAGGAAATAATAAAAAATCATTTTCATTATATTAGAAACTAGTATTATCGTCATAAAACAATCAGTTACTATACATTTAAGTTGGCAAGAAACAAATACACTAATGCAATAAGAAAAGCTAAAAGAACTAACTGGCGAAACGTTATTGAAGAAAATTACACAGATAATCCATTTGGTAATGCTTATAAGTTCTTCAATAAATTAATATCCTCAAATGTAAAGAATGGAATTCCCATAATTGACAATTCATACAGAATATCTAAAAGAGCAAACAATGACCATATTAATGGACGATTTAATTCCTGAAGACGATCCTAATTTGGACAATTTTCAACAACAAATAATTAGAAATTTTAAGCCACGAATGAATAATCCAAGCATAATTATTATCGAAGTAGAAGAAATAATGAATATAATTTCTAATTGTGATGTTTAAAAAGCTCCAGGTTTAGACAACATAAGTAACAATATTGTAGCGTAGAAATCAAGCCTTGAAATATCCTAAGATATAAAATAATTTATTGATGACGTCACAACGACGAGTCGACAATTATTAACAAGTCAGCAAAACTATCTACAGCTAGGGAATCTTAAGCAAGCAAGCAAAGAAATATTTTAAAGATGATTTCACAAATACAGAGTAATATATATTTTTTATAATCTGTTGAGTATTTTCATTGAATTATATTAAATTAAATAATAAAATATTTCTTCGCCACAATATGATCAAATGTGCTTACCCAAAAATTAAGCATATGTCATGCAAACTATTTAATAAATGTATTCAAAAAGGGGTATTATCCGGAGAAATGGAAAATTGCAGCTCTAAAGATAATTCCTAAAGATATAATTGAAAATTTGATTAAATATAAAATTACACTATTGAAGAAAAATACTAACCAAACATTTCAAAGTTTCTTTCCCGCTAATATTCCGAATTATTTTCGGGCAAATTTCCACAACTCTCAATTTATTACAAATCACGGAAATTTTAGAAGCTTTTTAAAATTCATCAAAGCAGTGCAGGATTCAAGATGCTTCTGTGGATGTGAGGAACAAATTTCTTTTCATCTGCTGCTAAATTGCCCCGTCTTCCAAGAGTATAGAGAGAGAAATAAGGATAACCCAGGCCCCTGGAGCGCAAGAAAACGCCAACTGCCCGGGCTGTCCAGCTAACTAGTAGAAACCAGTTACTCTAGATTATATTTATATAGAGCCAATTGCAGAGCCGAACCAGCTGGTCAGGAAGTTCCATGCCTGCAGAGAACCCGGGAGTCCAGCCAACGAGACTGGGTCGAAGGAGGTCTTCCCAAGCAGCAGAGCTGTCTTCATTCTGTGTTGCTTGAAAGCAGGGCATCTGAATAGAAGGTGGTCCACAGTCTGTTGTTCCTCCATACAATGTGGGCAAGATGGGTCTTCCTCAAGACGCCAGAGAACCAAGTCTACCCGAACATGGCCATGTCCTGTAATTAAGGTGGTGGTGACTTCTCCAGGACAGACCTTAGGGAGGAATTGGAGCAGCCGGTCTGGAGTATGGGCTATTCTCCTCAGGTGTCTGTTGTAGTGGTCCTGGCAATAAACCTCCGTCCATGCGTCTAGGGCTGCCGCGCGTGAGTGGTTACGGGCCAGGCTTCTAGGCAGAATGGAAAATGATGGCTCTAAGATCAAAACGGCCTAGTTCTTAGCAGCTCTGTCTGCTCTTTCCTTTCCGTCGATGCCGCAGTGTCCCGGCACCCAACACAGATTTACGTTTTGGTTGGTGTTCAGTGCGAGAATAATCTTAGCTACTAATGTCGATCGAACTGGACCTGACGTACATATGGCTGACAGAGCTGATCTGCAGTCCGACGCGATAGTGATCGCATTTCTTGAATAACCTTCCTTCACCAGACGGACCGCCCAGCGGATTGCCAGAAGTTCAGCCTGGAAGGCTGTGCAGTCTGGATGGAGCCGTAAGAGAACGGGCTGCTGATCTTCTGATGAGGGAACAATTGCAGCGCCCACCCCAGCCTCATTTTTGATCCGTCTGTGAATATTATAGGTGTTGTTATCTCCTCGATGTTTAGACTGAAAGACAATTGACGTCTATCTGGAGGGTATGGCAAAGAAGCAGGGCCTGGTCTAGATTCAAAATTTCCTTCATTGATTTCCTTCAGGAACGCCGTACGAGACCTAACAATAATATCGAAAGGAGGGCTGCCGGTGATAGAGATGGCTGAGACTGTAGGTGTGTAAGGACCTCCTCTCAGTACACGTTTCGCAAAATTGCAGTGAAGGCTCCTAAGTTGCCTAATGCCTTCGCTGGAGAGAGCACGACCTCCCCATGCTGACGCTCCGTCCAGCTGAAAAGAAGATTCCAAATTTACCCTGTATGGTGTGGGTGAGTCGTGGGATTATTGATCTGCATCTACGTGTGATCTTGCGTAGGTGGGCGACAAATCCGCGGGTCTGGTAAACTCCACTCCTAAGATTGTGACGGTATTCTTGATGTTTAAAGGTTGACCAAGGACTCTGAGCCCTGTCTCGGAGTTGGGGTGGACATTACGCCATTGGAACAGGCAAGCTTGAGTCTTATTGGGGTTTATATTAAGACCATTTATCGTGCACCAAGATGTCAACCTCTCCAAGAAGGTGTTAGTGGCAGAGACCGGCAGGCGACTACGAACCTGAGTCATAAGGGTGAAGTCGTCCGCGTAAGCTATTAATCGGCTATCTATGATGGAGGGAAGGGTGAAGATGGTCCGAGCAACTATGTTCCACAGGAAAGGACTTAGCGCTGAACCCTGGGGAGTGCCGAGTTGGGAGGACGTACATTCTGTTGCTGTTCAAGCTGAGTAAGAAACCGTCCGGTCTTCCAAAAAGCTTTTTACTAAACAGGTAATAGACTCTGAACAATTTAGACGTTCAAGATTTTGTATTATTGCCGGCCTCCAAACAGTGTCGAAGGCCTTACTGATGTCCGAGCTGATGACAAGAGTTTTCCTCCAGTGAGCTTGTCTTTCTTCAATTAATTGAGTGATACTCGCCAGTGCATCTTCCGCTGAACGACCATTTACGGTACCCAATACGGTTTTGTATTGATCTTCAAAGAACCATCCATGACGATCCGCGAGCCTCTGAAGTCGGGCCAGGATACATCTCTCAAATACTTTGGCCATAGTGTTCAATAAAGTAATAGGTCTGTATTTCTCCAGCTGACTGGTGGCTGAATTGGAGGATTTAGGCAGAAGTATGAGGCGGCCTTCTTTCCATTGACGGGGGAAGTGGCCTATACGAAGGCATTTGGTGAACAATTCGGCCAGCAGGAATTGCAAGGAAGGGCCGCCCAGGTCTAGGCATTTTGAACCAAGACCGTCAGGGCCCAGGGCTTTCCTTTTTCCACAGCGATGAATGGCTCGCAAAACTTCCCAGGGTTTGAATTCAGGTTCGTCTGAGTGAGCAGAAATTGCATTCCTTTGCGGGTGAGGTCTGGTGTCAGGTAGGAAAAAGTGATTTAACAGGGTCTGGCAAGTCTCATGAGGATTGTAAAGAGAGCCGTTATCATGTTTGAGAAGTGGCGGACTTCGGGGGGAGCCGCGGCCCCGGGCGATAAATCGATGTATGTCACTCCAGTATGCGGATGACACCTCCTTGCAGAGATTAAACCAGGATTTACTTTTAGCTTTCCGTGTAGCCGCCTTCAGTCGATTATGGCACGCTCGGTATAAACCGCGGAAGAAATTCCTAATAGAACACCGGACTTTCTGACTATAACGGCGGAGGGAGATAACCGACCTTCTGATCCGACTCAGTTCGGGGGTCCACCACGGCTTTGACGGTCTTGTAGTATTGGAGCGTCTCCCCATGGAAGAGTCACAAGCTGATTGCAGGATGGAAGTCAGAAGGAGGACCACCCTGTCAATATCTTCTGGGCTAGAGGCCTCGTTTAATAAGGTAGTTCCACCATCAAATTATAAGGGCATTGCCCTTATAAGCAACTTGTCAAAACATTTTACATCCATATTAAAAAATAGACTAAGTAATTGGATTGAAAATAGAAAACTCATAGCGGAAAACCAGGCAGGATTCAGAAAGGGCTACTCGTGCAAAGACCATATCTTCACGCTTACGTCACTAATTCAAATGACATTAAACCGCAAAAGGAGGAAACTTTACACATTCTTTGTTGATCTTAAAAAGCGTTTGATACAGTTCCACATCTACTATTATGGAGAAAGCTTGCGCTTGTTGGTTTAAGTGGGCGATTTATCAAACTTATACAGAACTACTATGCTCAAATGATGGCAGCGGTCAGATGGAGCGGCTCTTTTACAGAATTTATCAAAATACAATCAGGTGTTCTTCAGGGTGAACCTCTTTCACCGTATTTATTTATTATTTTCAATAACGATCTGGTTGCTACGCTGGATGATTCTGACCTGCCAGGTATATACTTACCGGGCCATGGAACTATACACCTGCTCCTGTTCGCGGATGATATAGTCTTCCGTGGTGAATCCAAGATAAATATCCAAATAAAGATTAATTTAATAAAAAATATTTTGAGGAAAATAGTTTAACTCTGAACCAATTCCAGTCTAAAATCGTAGCGTTTCGAAATGGAGGCCGCTTGGCTAGATCTGACGTTTGGTTTTGGGGCCAACAACCTTTGACAGTTACCTCAAAATATACGTATCTTGGCTACCCCTTAACAATCAAGAATCCAACTGCTTACGTGGTGCAGCACTTTAAAAGCAAAGCATTGATTGATACAAACGCAGTATGGAGAATACTATCTAAGTCAAGAACCATATCGTTTGGAGCAGTGATGAAATTACTTGACTCCATAGTTTTATCCACGTTATTATACTCGGCCCCACTGTGGGCGACGAATCAGATAGGAGTTGTAAACCAGATCCAGGATATTTTTCTTACGGCGATTTCTTGACCTTCGCAAATTTACACTCCGGGCTATATCTTACGAACAGAAACCGAAAGGATGTACCTTGAATTAAACATTACGAAATTGATTCTAAAGTTCTAGATACGGATTTTAAAAATGGACAGGACAAGATTACCTTATGTTTGCTTGTTCCAGCTCTAGGAAGTTTCAATTTTGGGAAAAGCGGGAAACAACTTTATTTATAACCTGAATAACATCATTGACTCTTGGGGTTTTTCTTTTCTTAAGAACTGTGAAGATTATATGGTTTTGCGAGGAGAAATGCCTAGAATAGTTCAAACCACAGTGGACCAGCTACTCCAATTTGACCGAGCTAAGATACAAAACTCAACTCATTGTATTCACTACCAATCTCTAAGTAGTTCCTTTATGACGGAGGACTACTTACTATCAAACCTCTCTTTGAAAATAGCCCGTCAAAGGATTCTATGGCTATTTTCCCCCGAGGATATCACGGGATTTTGGAACAGCGACCCTTTAAATTTCTACTTCTGCAATGCTGGCATCCAAAAAATTTGGTTCATTATCTATTCCATTGCCCATTCCTACAGGAAAAGAGACTGGAAATTCGCGAAATTTCGGGGCTAACTCACTATAATGAACAACATGTATATACAATTTTTACTACTCTCCAGCTAGATAAAACATTTGTTTATAAATATTTAAAAATTTTCAAGGCGATTGACAAAATGAGGGAAGAAGTGCTCAACTCCCCAGACAACGGCTGATTGCTCCACCTCCCCTCTAAATTGCTTTTCCTCCTCACTCATGTACATATATAACCTCTTAGGGGAATCCTCTTGTAAGACAATAGTGTCTTAATGAAGGTTTTTGTTGTTGTTGTTATAATAGGATAGTTACCTGGTGGAGAGAAGAGTTGAGGAAGGATTTAAAGGTCTGTTCTTTACATGAGGATTCAACCCAGGAGGATTTTGTCTCGTTATTGACCATGTCTAGGAATGTAGTCCAGATAGGTATATGGTCAGTGAAGGCCATCTCATCTAATAAACCTCTAGTGACATGGATAGCCAATGAGCTGGATGCCAGAGTTACATCTATAGAAGAAGATAAAGGCCCATTTGACCAGGTCGAGTCCACAGGAGGTCCCAAGAAATGAAAATCATTGAAGCTGGCGAAGTCTTCAAGATTAGCACCCCGGAAGTCCAACCTCGCACCGATGCCCCAGGTAGGAGAGTGGGCGTTAGTGTCCATACCCAGGATCACTGGAAGAGAGGTCCGTCTTATCGTATCTTCCAGAAGAGGGATGAAATCATCGGCAGCTCTAAGGCCGTGCCAGTAGGCCGAGTGCACCACGATGATGCTCTGCTCTAGACATATGGCTATGGAGGTGATGGCGGTGTCTGGGGAGGTTAGAGGGATGGGATGAAGGTTGCTACGTGCCACAATTCCCGAGGGGATGTAGGCGCCTGGGACAAAAAAAAAATGCCTGAAACCCACGTGTGGGCCAGAAGAAGTTATTTGAGAGTTCTTGCAGGAGCACGATGTCGGCCTGTGTCGAATTTGCCAAATTTGCAATTTCAAGAATGACAGTTGGTGATTTTTTAGCGTTCACCTGCAGGACACGCAATGGCCTAGACATTGTTACTTGTTCGGGGTATTCTCTCTTTTACAAAGGGACAGGTAGATAATGTGGCAAAGTGGTTGTGGGAGCTCCAGATTTTTTTTCTGCAGCGGCAGCAGCGGCTTTGGCTTGGCTCGACCGAGCATCGGATGCCCTCATGCTCTGCAGAGCCGCAGCGATAGCAGATTGGATGGGCAGCTGGACAGGCAGAAACGCGGTGGCCGAAGCCACAGCAACGGAAGCATTGCTTTAAAGTATGACTGCGCTCATACCTGTGCACTAGACCCGCCACAGGAATACGTCCATGTTGACCGAGGATTTCGGCGACTTGGTTGTCCACTTCGATGAACACTGTACTAGTGCTGTGTGCCGCATTATTCGATCGATGGACTACCCTGATTTCACGCTTTTCCAGGAGTGACTGCACGGAGTGGTTGGAGCGGAAGCTCTCGCATATCTCATCGTCCCGCACCTCCCCGTCCACTCTGAAGAGGCAGTATCTTGGTAGGATAACCGGGCACTCGGGGCAGCTTAGGCCCGTTGGCAGGGAGGTCAGCCCAGTGGCCAGCTACTTTGCCATTTGGGTTGTTTTGGGGTGAAAAACCACCTCGCCGCTGGTGTTGATGGACGCCACCACGTGTTTTGATGACGCTAGGGAAAGATGAATCTTTTGAATTTCTCTCAAAAATTCCCTTGGGTTGCTTTGGGGTTAGCCGACATGACGACGACATGCGATTCGAAGGAAGGAGCCAGATTCACAAATGTGGATTTCGCTTTGGGTTTCGGAGGTGCAGGCTTTACCGGCTTGTCTTTCTCTGCCACTACCGAGGCGAAAGAGGTGGAGGGAATCGGGACGTTGGCTGTGGGATTGGGTCTTCCTAGACTGGCTCCCTTGAAGGCGTCCTTAAGAAGAAGTTCTGCCTCAGGAACAGAGAGTCAGTATCAGTCCTTTGGTGGCCATCTGTATTTTTTCGGGGGAGTCCAGGCTGGTGTCGGCAATGATCGCTTCGAAGGTTTGGCACTCAAAGTTGAACAAGTTCGCCGTGCTGTTGAATTTAAATTGGTGATGGGAAGACGGGAGGAGGTCTTCGTCCTCAGAACGCGGCCGCTTGTTGGCCTGCTGACTTCCTCCACCACCGCCATCATACTGGTTCAGCTCCATAAATAAAAACTATCCAAAAGCAAATCTACTCCAAAGAGAGTAAAAAAAGGCAGACCAGACAAAGAACATTATTCCGTTAACGAGATGAGGTGTGTATGGTTATTGGTTCGGCCAACAACAAATATCCAATTTATATACACTTATATTTTTACATAATGAGGTTTTGAAAAATGCAAATAATCTTCATCTATTTACATGCACAACAATTTATTTTACCATCACTACAGCATAAATCACTCTTGGTGAAATTTTTTTATTGCAATTCAGATTCTGCAACTGAAGCTTTACAAGCGTTTCGTACCTTTAAAGGTATTCGAAGCGGTAAAGGACCCATGAGTTGCTACTCTCTAAGGCGAATGATAAAAACTTTGGAGAAGACTGGATCTCTGGAAGCAAAATCTCGGAGTGGAAGACCATCGACATGCAAGTCAGGGGTTGCTACGGTTTCGCAGAATGTTGAAGCTATTGAAACGTTATCCACGTATGGAGAAGTAAGTGCTCGACAAACGGGGATTTGGTATGGAAAAGTTTGGAGAGCACTAAGAATTTGTCTTAAAAAATACCCATAAAAAATTTCAAAGACTTCACGAGCTAAAAGTCGGCGATTTTGAGAAGCGTCAAGAATTCGCTTCATGGGTTTTCCGGCAAATTGATATTGATGAAAACTGGCTGTTGAATGTTCTGTGGACAGATGAAGCTCAATTTTCTCTGAACGGAGAAGTTAACACTCAAAACAGCCGCATTTGGGCAACAGAAAACCCTAGGATTTTTACAGAAATGCCACTTCATCAGCGCAGAGTTATAGTTTGGTGTGGGTTCACTTCTTCTTTTATTATTGGGCCATTTTTCTTTGAAGAAATAAATGGAAGAACATTTAAAACCGCTTCTGTAACTGGTGAACGTTATGTTCAACATTTGAGAGAAAAGGTTATCCCCATATTGCAGGACAGACAAGCACTGAGCGAAATAACATTCATGCAAGATGGAGAACCTCCTCATATCTCCCGCGGTGCCAAACAATTGCTGAAGGATACGTTCGGTGAAGATCGTGTGATAAGTCGCCACTTTATACACCAGTGGCCTTCAAGATCACCAGACTTGACGCCTTGCGATTTTTGGATATGGGGGTACATTAAGTCGCGTGTTTATCGATGCCGGCCTACCACATTGGTCATGTTGAAGGCTTCTATCAGACGGCACGTTTCATCAATTTCATCAGATATTTTATTTAATGCTGTCCATTCTGTCATCTATCGTCTGCAGGCGGTGTTTGAGAATGAAGGGCGCCACATTGAGCAAGGATTGTGATCTAATACAAGAGACAAGTTACCTCATGTGTTATATAAGCTGCCATGTATTATATTATCTACCAATGTTTTGCAAAATTTCTAAAGGTGGAGGTTACAGAGAATATTCCTTATGCTATTTCTTTTAATGAGCGAAAAGCGATAAATTAAACATAAGGGGTAAAATTGTGTGTACAGTGTTATTCGAGAAGTTAATTTCCAATTAGTCGAGTGTCGCCAATTATTCAAGAAATTACATATTCCTTATAGCAAGAAATCCTATTAGTAGTACCATCATAATTTTTGGTACTATATTAACATTTCAAAAAATCGTGTATTGAATTCAGCTATGTTTTTCAAACATTCAATATATTTGACAAAACTCTATCAAAAATATAAATATTTTTTGCTACATGTTTTAATTTGCATATACCTATTTTACATATCTCAGATTGTATTTAAAAATCGTTAACCATTTCTTCTAACTTTTGACGAAATGGTGCTTTATTAATTAACGATTTGATATTATTAGGATTCTTTCCTGGTATACAAAAAGGAAAAATACGTGTCGATCAGTTATATTTTTCAATTAACCAAACAATTTGGCCGCTGAATTTGTGATTCTGGTACAGCGCCATCTAGGGAATGAAATTGTAACTAAAATCAATTTCGAAATTTTCAATATTTGCCATAAAAAATCCCATTGCATTCTGAACACAATGGTGTTTACCGCATTGCTCTAGCGCAAATATTCGCGGAGTTATTAATTTTTAAAGTTGTGCGGGACTTTTGGATCACCCTGTATATAGATATATAGGTGGATTGGATGTTTTCTAGAATCGTTTTAACAAATGTTCGTTAGGCAAACTTTTACTCGGGTAAAAACCGGGCGAAGCCGGGTACATTCGCTGAATACTGTTATTTACAAATGCTCGTTTGTGGCAAGATACATTTCCTTCAACTTCAAATTACCGAGTGGCTTTTTCTTCTGTCTATATCGTTGTTTCCTTTGTCTCACTGCTTTGTTCTTATACATACCTCTGGTGAATCCTGTATAGGGTCAGTGACCCTAAATAAAGGCTTTTTGTTGTTGTTGTTGTAATTACCGAGTGGACCAATTAATATTGATTTTATTCAACTTATCGAGTATTTTTAAAGGGACCTGGAAAAAATTTCAAATTATCGAGAGTATAGACAAGTGTAGATTCAATATAGGGATTGGATGTTTGCTAGAATCGTTTTAACAAATGTTCGTTAGGCAAACTTTTACTAGGATAAAACCGGCGAAGCCGGGAACATATATATATGTTTGCCGGCTATGTACGCGCTCAATATGTAACTAATCTCGCTGAAATTTGAACCGGACAGAGAGTTAAATCTGGAAGAGTTTTTTGTCGCGCTTTAACCAAGAAAAACTATAATTAACCAGGTACTGAGCAACAATATTTTTTTAGTCAGAAATGATGATGACAATATTGCTGTATCATGCTTGATTGACATAAACAAAATTCTTTTGGGGAATATTCACTAATACAGACCACGGGGGAAGCCAGATAATAATTTTCAGTAGGCAGGAACAAAATTCTACCTGAGAAACATTCACTCGAGCAGAAGACACACGAAGCCAGGTCATCTCTATATATAAAATATCGTTTCTCTGGCTTTTGGCTAAGATCGCGTAGTTTATCTCTAGATATTTTTTATTTATATATATCTTTTTAAAAATATATTCAGTAGAGAGTGGATATGTTTGCTCGAAAAATATATTTTATATATTATATCTATATATATAATTGCCTTATTCTGTCTGAAGCTCACGGATAGAATGCGCGCCCATTGGCTGCCGGCGAACACGTGTCCTCCCTGCCCCCCTCTAGACAACCCTGTTATCAGCAGTGTGTTACATCCACCTGTCTATACAGACCACCCTGCCTATAGCGGTCACCCAAGACAACGTTTTTAAAATATATTCGCACTCGGGTAAAACCCGGGCGTTGCCCGGGCCATTCGTCTAGTAAATATATAACGTAACAATTATTATTATCATTATTATCATAATATTCTGTGTGTGTGTGTGTTCCGGAATATTATTATCAATTATCAATAATAAATATATTCTCAATAATATTCGTTAGGCAAACTTCCACTCGGATAAAACCTGGGCGAAGCCGGGTACACATCCGCTAGTATTATATATAAATAGCTTAAATCGAAAATAATATTGACTTTTGATCGGCAATTGCTGTTTGAATTTTAGAAGTTTTATTATTAAAAATATGTAAAATTTGGAAATGAATGCTCTAATTGTAGAACGATTGCATGAACTATGCAAATATTTTCGGATAAATTTGATAACGGTCAGAAAACATTAAATAAACAAGATATAGGATATTTAAGGGGAACAATAAAACAGATAAAGGATAATATAACAGAAACACTTAAAATTGATCATAAAATAAACAAAATCGAAGAATGTATGTAAAATAACTTTACGGTAATCAATAACGATTGATCAAAGATAATTGGGCAGGGTTTAAGTAAAGATTCGTATGCAGAAGTGGCTAAAAACAAAGATTACCTACTTACACAAAAAGTACGACAAAATACTAAGGAACAAACCATTATTATAACGGCTAATGAAAATCAATCAATATCACAAGTACAACAAAAGGTAAATGAGGGTATCAAATTTCTTAGACAAGAGGGTAATAAAACAAGAATCAATAGAATAATAAATACAAGAAAAGGGACGATCCTTAAACTGCCTAATGATCAGAATATAGACCAACTGATTGAAAGTTTCAAGAAACTTGACGAAATCAACCAAATCAGCAAAATATATAAGCCAAAACTAAGAGATCCTACAATTTTGGTTAAGTCGATTAACAAAATAACAGATATAACAAATTTGGTATCGATAATTTGTGAGATGAACCCAGAACTTGCTGGGCTAAATAATGAGATCAAGGTCTTATTTCCAATTAAATCTGTAAAGGCTGAGCAAGATGTAGTTCTGAGGGTCTCCCCGGGGGCCTATGCTATTATTAAAAACTTGGCAAAATATATACGAATATCCAACGGTGCGATATTAGGGATAAAGTTCTTGTTGATCAATGCCAAAATTGTTACTCATTCCACCCTGGATATCGGACCAGAAACTGCCCAAATATAAAAAAAAATGTGTAAAATGTGGAATGGAAGGACAGCATCACTGCTCCGAAATAATAAGATGTAGCAATTGCTGCAGTCACCCATATTTTAAGAACGGAAATTTAGGTCATAAACCAAATACCCAAGCTCGCCTGATCTACGAAAGAGAGATAAAAAATACGATGCAGCGTACCGACTACTCAACAATTCAAGAAGAAGAGAACAAGAAATAAACACCATTTGAATGCATATGAATGGAAGAAACACAGCTACTGATAGAATTAAAATTATTCAACAAAATGCTAGGAAAAGCAATACCTGCATAAGTGAACTATGTTCATCCAAATAAATTATAAACACAGACTTAATTCTTATTCAGGAGCCTTATAAAATAAAATAAGAGATATTTTTCCACACAGGAAACAATATAATATATCATCTGGAGAACAGTTCCAATACTGGTGAAACTTTTTCAAAAATGCTTAGATTTAAATTATTATCCGAATGAATGGAAAAAACAGAGGTAATAATTATTCCCAAACCAGGTAGAACAGACATGAAAAGTTATAAAAGCTACAGACCCATTTGTCTCAACTCAAACATTTCCAAAATATTTGAAAAAATAATTAACAACAAACTAATAAAATTTTATGAAGACTCGAATCTGCTTAACAATCGTCAACATGGATTTAGAAGATCTAGATCTACTATCTCTGCATTAAATGAAATTGTCAAAATAGCTCTAGAACATAAAAACAAAGAATATACAGCTATAATCGCATTTGATATAAGTGGAGCGTTCGACAATGCATGGTGGCCGATGGTGCTGAAAAGACTAGATGAGGACAACGTTCAAGCTTCAATAATAAAATTACTACAGTCTTTCTTTGATGATAGAAGAGTGAGATTTAGATATTCATCAAATGAAACCCATAAAAAATTAAGCAAGGGATGTCCACAGGGTGGGCATATATCCCCTACAATATGGAATATTATTCTAAACGATTTATTGGATAACTATTCAGAATCAAACAGTGAAATCATTGCTTATGCGGATGATATAACTGTGATATGTTGGGGAAACAACTTGACAGAACTTCGGAATACAACAGGAAAGGTCATGGGGAGAATATTAGACTGGTGTGGGAGCAATAAGTTGACCGTATCTGAAGAGAAAACGAAAATCTTATACTTGTTTAATAGCAAAATAGCTGCAAAAGATTCCGAACACTATCACTGCCAATCGGGTGGAAAAACTGAAGATTATGGGAATAACTTTTAAAAATCATAGAAATAAAACAAATTGGATTTTGTGCCTCATACTGAGGAGATTATTACTAAGACAAATAGAGCTAGTAGATACCTAATTGGATTAACCGGGAAAGCATGGGGACTGGACAGTAAAAGAAGAATAGTACTTTATAAGACACTGTTTCGAAATACACTAACTTATGGTTCCACGATCTTGTACAACTTTATACCCAAAAAAGTCAAAGATAAATTAAACTTTCTGCAGTACAAAATTTTGAAACACAGTACACAGGTTTATAATTCAACATCTTCAAACTGTACTCATATTGTTGCTAGAACACCAAAGCTTACGGATTTTATTGAAACAAATATACTGAAAATAAATTTTGATACAAAAAATCAGATTCAACTAAAAGAAAAATTATATCTAATTTTATAAACCAGAAATTTGAGGAATACTATGGAGGTGCCAATGATAATTTCAAGGGATTCTTTGATACTTCAAGAATTCCTAACTATGTTCAACCCAACTTCTATAACGTTCATTTTTTACAGGACATGATGACTTCAACACATATTTGTTTAGAATTGGAA
>CP092879.1:27475200-27597875 GCA_030710605.1 Cordylochernes scorpioides | reverse complement strand
AATTGAACTTTCTCTGCTTTATTATCAAGTTGTTTTAATTATTATCCCTAGTGCAAATATGGTACAGGCCCTGATAATCATGGTGGATAGTAGTTAGCAACAGCTTTTACTGTAAGTAAACCACATGTCTACATATGTAGAAGGCAATTCGACATTTGCACTTACAAATGTGTTGAGACAAGTTTGATTACTTGCACTTACTGATGGAGTTGGACTTTTAAAAGAATCAGGGGGTTATTAAAGCAATTTTTTCTTCAGGAAAAAAGTACCCAATGCAGAATTCCAGCCCAAGTCATGGTTGTCGAAACTGACAATTTATACCACTCTTCCACCAGTCTTATTTAATGGTGGATTATTGAAAGTTCTAATAAAAACTCCATTATTGTGATAGTCACTTAGATATTAGACAAGTAGATTTATTTCCATCCACAAAAAATTTCATTGAAACAAGAAGTAGATATGATAAGGCACAATTTGGATTATAGATTATAAACATAAGGTAATAAGACCAAATTACACACTATTTATTTATTTGGATTTGGTCTTATTACCTTAAGAAGTAGATATAACAACATGACGTAAAATTTGCACAAATTGGGTTACAAATATACATGTAAAGACAAACAATATGGCCATGGGGAAACTAAAAGAGAAAGCATACAAAAACTGACTGCCAGATTAATGTTACAAATATACATTGAAGGCAAACAAAATGAGGAAACTAAAAGAGAAAACATACAAACAACTGACAGCCATTTCAATGTTACCAATATACATTGAAAGGCAATCAATATAGACATGGGGAAACTGGAAGAGGAAGCATACAAACTGACATCAATGTTACAAATGTAAGTGGTTCCATGTTGTGGAGAGCACATAGTTGGCTAAGGGCCAGTTGATGGAGAGGTGAAATGCAACATTGTCAGAAGGTCATTTCTACATCAGGAAACCTGTGGGTAATACTGAAGTACTCCTAACAACCACATCTTTATGCTATCACTGTAACAAACATCCTTATTTATTTGGGACTTGCATAGAAACAGTAACTATTTAAAACATGCTGTGGTAAAATTTCTCATTCAGTACTTTTGTCTGAAGATGGTAACAACGCTGTTACTGAAACGTCACACACTATTTATTTATTTGGTCTTAATACCTTGTGTTCAATATCGATTATTATTAGCTTTTGCTTTTTTATCTTCATTTGTGGTGAATCCGTGGTAAATCCATGTATAATAAATTTCCTTTCCTTCAATTTACCCAGACTATTCTATTTTTTAACTTGATTGTCTTTATATAATTTTTCCTGTATATAAATATCATACTATATTAACTGTATAGTTCCATATTTAAAATACTTTTTTACTAATTTATTGGGTAACAAGACCTAATCAAAATAAGGGAAGTTTGTTAAAAATGCGGAAATCTCTCATAAAAACTTATTTGGATCTTGTTAACTTATGATATTTATCTATAAACCAAATTGTGGGATCTTTAACCTCAAGTTAACCTAACAAATTTTAACAATACAACAAAAAGCTTTATTAAGATCTTTTAGTCTTATACAGATTCTCCAAGCAGAAATGCAGGATACATGCAGGAAAAAAGTAATAGTGCCTTAATGGTAATATGATATTTATTCACAGAAAAAATTATATAAAGACAATCAAGCTAAAAAATAAAATAGTCTGGGTTATACATGGATTTACCACGGATTCACCGCAAATGAAGATAAAAAAGCAAAAGCTAATAACAATCGATATTGAACACAAGGTAATAAGACCAAATCCAAATAAATAAATAGTGTGTGATGTTTCGGTAACAGCGTTGTTACCATCTTCAGACAAAAGTGCTGAATGAGAAATTTTACCACAGCATGTTTTAAATAGTTACTGCTATCAAGTATGTAAACAAGATAGCAGATAAAATTTAATAAAATTTCTCATTCAGTACTTTTGTCTGAAGATTGTAACAACACTGTTACCGAAACGTCACACACTATTTATTTGTATTTGGTCTTATTACCTTGTGTTTATAATCTATAATCCAAATTGTGTGCCTTATCGATCGATATTATATTTTAACAATACTCAACACTCTATTATAAAAAGTACATGAGGCAAAGAGAGTTTCTTGTAATGTTCAACAAATTCAAAGTTTGGATCCATATCACAAGTTGGGCAATCACCTGGAACAGTATAATTCAGGCAATTATCCAACTTATGATATGGATCCAAACCTTGAATTCATTGAACATTATAACTACATAAAACTCAATGCCTGCAGGAATGGAAATCTAATCTCTTCTTCTTCTTTCTTTTCTCCACTCAATCATATTAAGGTATCAAGCTTGTAAAGCTTGAGACTTTTGATGGTGTCTGCCGGGAAAGAGTAGAGCTCATCAATGGATGAGTCAATACAGTCCACAATGTGTTTTGGGGTTGCAGGTTGAGAATTGCACTTAGTACATAGTGGGAAATGGAAATCTATTGCTGCACATGACTGGTACAGAGCAGGAGGGACAAGCACCGGTTCTGTCCTCCCAAGAGAACAACAGTCTTTGATTTCCAGACTTAAGTCTGGTCATCTACGGACAATGACTTTCCAGAATGGTTGCAAGGTTTTCCCACTATGTACTAAGTGCAATTCTCAACCTGCAACCCCAAAACAACATTATTGACTGTATTGACTCATCCATTGATGAGTTCTACTCATCCCCAGTAGACACCATTAAAAGTTTCAAGCTTTACAAGCTTGATTATTTAATATGATTGAGTGGAGATAAGAAAGAAGAAGACTACAAGAAATTCTCTTCACCTCACAATTCTATACTTTTATAAAATACTGCTCCAGGTGATATCCAACTTATGATACTCAACACTCTTTTAACCTCACAAATTCACATTTAAAAAAATGTAAATTTGGTTAATTGAGAAAATTGATAATTGAAATTATTAATTTGTTGGCTTCCTCAATGAGTTCCAATTAATATACACTATATATATCTCCTTATTTAAATGGCCTTTATAATATATATATATCTTATGTTATAAATACAAGAAAAAATAAGACTTAATCCAAATAAATTAATAGTGTGTGTGACATTTTGGTAACAGCATTGTTACCATCATCAGACAAAATAATAGATTAAATATCTTATTTTCTTGTAGCTATAATCTATAATCCAAATTATGCTTTATCACTTAGGTTATAAAAATGAAGCATTTGTCGTGAAGAGGAATTTAGATGCAGTTGTAAAGGGTGTTGTTGAACATACTAATATTTTATGTCAAAGCTAAAATAAATTGACCTTGTTTTTGACATGATTAATTGGCAAATGACAAAGGCCCTGAAACCAGTATAGAGAGAGAGAGAGTATATATATACATATATCTAAACAAAAACATCCAGGGTTGATAGATATCAGGGAGTTTGTTGTCCATATACTGGCATATTGGGGGTGGTTCATATTTTAATGATTGGATTGATAAATTTGGATTATAGCTACAAGAAAATAAGACCTAATCCAAATAATTTAATAGTGTGTGACGTTTTGGTAATAGCATTGTTACCATCATCAGTTTTATTTTCTTGTATCTAATGAATGGATTGTTTTGTTCTCTTCAAGAGTATTCAAAAATATCTGTGCATGCGTGTGTGCATGTATCTAATTTAAAAAAAAAATGCACTCTTACAAATTCAATAACATTTTGTTCAAAAAGTTGTTGTTGTTGTTGTTGCTTATTCCTCAGTTTTAAAAAGTGCACATGTTAACATTTTATGCAGAGAGGAATAACCTTTTTTCTTTGTGTGTCCTTTTTATATATAATGATAGAGTACAATTTGGCTTATAGATTAGGGAAAAATAGATAATAAGACCAAATCCAAATAAATTTTTAAAAATGTGTTGCAGCAACAATGTTGTTAGTGAATAATCACACACTATTTATTTATTTGGATTTGGTCTTATTACCTTTTTCATTTCTATATGTAATAGTTTACAAAAGAAAGATGAGAGAGTTTGACAGGTGTTGATTAGTCACCGCCCCACATCTGGGTTAAAGTTGATCCAATTATTGATGTGGGGGTCACAAACTTCAGTATTACCAGTCATCCAGCTGCCACTGTTTAGAAATAGAATGTAGGACAAATAGGTGGGAAACAGTAATTACCAGTGTTGGTAAGAAGTAGTGAAGATCAGATTGTCTCCTGACCAGAATATGCAGTTTTACTTTACTTCAATATGGAATGGGAGATGAAGTCAATTCTAGCATTTCTCAACCTTTTTTGGCCATCAAACCAGTGATATTGGTGAAAATGTCTTTCACATAAACAAAACTAAATATTAAAATAAAGGTATTAGAAATAAAATAAAAATTATGTACTAAGTTTTATTTATTAATAATATTTTTTTTTAACAAAAAAAAATATATTTTGCAGAAATCTCCTAAGGGATCAGTCAAAACTGGACCAAAGGTTGAGAATCACCCTGAGAAGCCCTTACTATAAGCCAGGCAAGCTGAGCCCAGGTTTTTTAGTGAGCTTGTTACTGCTCCTCCTTTTTGATCAGGGCTTGGGACCAGCAAAGGCTACAAGATCTTAAAATAGATGATAACATACATAACTCATTCACAGTAAATTGGTCCTTAAACAAATATGTAAATATTCCCGGAATCTTTTAGACAAATTCTATATGTTAATTACAGTATTATTTCTCAATATATTTAATTTATAAAATTAAAATACAGAGTAATTATTTTTATATTTTATCAAAATTTTAAAAGAAACATTTGCACTCTCTCTCTCTCTCTTTTTAATGCACATATTCACCTAATACAATTTTTTGGTGGTCCCTTGAAGTCCACATAAGAGAGGAATTAACTAAGTCAGTGGCCTACTACTGAGTAGTGCTCCCAGTCTTAATGACAAAGTCATTATACTTCACCAAATCATTATGGCTGTCAAATCTTCAATAAGATCTACTCACCATCAGTAGACACCATCTCAAGCTCTACAGGCTTGGTAACCTAATATGATTGTTGAGATAAGAAAGATCTTGTAGCTTCCCCCAGTGGACCTTCTTATCCAGGACATATGTAGTTGCTATATACAGCAGTGAAGACTGTGGGGACCTTATTTTCATTTAAAAAGAACTATTTGTGAAGATATTGTTTCAATTCTTCTATATAGTTGAGTATCTAGACTTTATCTTGAAGCATTAAACATTTTTTTAAAAATCTGCTGTCCTCATCGTATTACAATCTCTGGGAAAGAACAGATGTTAATTTTTTAGCGCTCTCTGTTATCCATCTATTTTATCTTGTTTCATTGACCTCCAACTTGCACCAGTCTAACCCCAACAGTGGGTACAAGTCAACAAACAGAGTTCTGGAATCTTGTAAAAGCAAGGCTGAACTGCTTTCTACTTATGTAGACTTGATGTGTGCTTGGAGTAAAACCAACAAACTTTGGTTAATGGGAACTGTTGATTAACAGGACTAATGTCTTGTTCCAAAATCACTTTATTAGGTGCCACTCAAAAAGAGCAACCTAGTTTATGATATTTTCAACAATGAATAATATGTGAGGGCTATTCACATATTAAAACAAAGGGTCCAACACGGGATTCAATTCAGGTTCATGGCTGTCGGGAATTGAGGGTTTTACCCACTCGTCCACAGACTCTCTTTTGTATGTTTGTTTCCCAACAAGTCCAAATTGATGCCCAAAGCAAATAATGCAGCAGCTGAATACAAAACAAGTGTCAGTTAGTGTGAGGTGATTAGTTTGAGCCCCTATTTAAAGTAGTCCCACCATTCAAGTGGGGGTTTGTGTGTTCTACAGTTCTCACGATCTCCAGGCCTGGCTGCCATCCAAGAGGATGTCGCCCGGGCTGACAATGGAACAAACCAAGTGCAGACCCACGTGGGTCTATTATTGGAAGTTATTTGCCAGTGGCATCTGGTCAACATACACAACAGGAATGATTAATGTCCTGATTGTACATCTGAATGCTACTGAGAGACTGCTTGCACTCTCTATCTGGTTAAATTTCAATAGACAATGTTTTTTTTTAACAATTTAAATAATTTTATTGTAATCAATTGCTACAGAAAAAAAAGTGATAAAATAAAGGGGTAATATAAAGGAATAATATATAATAAAGGGGTAAATATAAAGTGGTGGAAATATATACAAATATATATGTACAAATATCTTCAGCAAGGAAGGCTTTCCACCCTTGAGAAAGTTCTCCTCCAGACAAGGTCTTCTTGAACACTCCTCAGTTCCATGTCAGAGAAGTACTTATAGAAATAAGTCTTGGCAGATGCCAGGATTTAATTAAATTAAATTTCAATAGATGAAGGTTTATTTTAAAATAAAGTCACGCTAGAGGACACCTCTCTTTAAAGGACAGTTTTCATTGCCATTTTTACTATTTAGCAACTCTCCGGTAAGAGGATACCTCTCCCTAAAGGACACTTTGGCTCTGCAGCTAGGTGTTCTTTACAGGGAGGTTCTACTGTATAATTAAATTTATAAAATTAAATTATAAAAAAAAAGATGGAAGAGGCCTCAGATGGTCTATGGTATGACCAGCCTGATGTGGTACATTCTTTACATTATGTTTTGTTTTTTAACAGGAAAACAGGTGTATGTATCCCCATTTTTTTTTTCTTATCCCTAAATACACGTGGTACAGGCCATGAAAATCCTGATGGGCAGAAGTAGACGACTGCTTTTACTGTAAGTGCACCACATGTCTACACATGTGAAAAGCAGCTCATAGTAAGGGATAACACCTGAGAAAGAAAAATATCTCCTCCCCTTTCTTAATTCCAAACATACAAAGGGAACCTTCTTTTTAAAATGTCACAAGTGTTGAGTGACTGTTCACATTGTCTCACTGAGATACCACAAAGATGAGTATCAAATCTTCAGAATGGATTTATCACACAACAAAATCAAAGCTAAAAAGTTTCAGTATGTAGATGTAGTGTTTCTATATACTGAGAGGTATGGGCTGAGTATCCTTAATAAAGGCTTTTTGTTGTTGTAGTATATACAGTAGAACTTCCCTGTAAAGGACAACACTTAATTTCAGAGCCAAAGTGTCCTTTAGGGAGAAGTGTTCTCTTACCAGAGAATTGCTAAATAGTATAAATAGTAATTTTGCAAATGAAAACTGTCCTGTGTAGAGGTGTCCTCTAGCGTGAACGTCCTCTCATGGAGGTTCTACTGTACTGTAGAACCTACCCATCAATAACGCCCCTTAAAACAGAGCTACAAATATTATTTTTCTTTTTTTTTTGAGGTGGTCTCTCATTCAAGGTTAGGTTATATGGAACCATGTCATTTTGGATTTTACAAAAAGTTATCATATGAACTGTTCATGGCAGACTTTATTGTATCTATAGGAAAAAATATAGTACATGGGTGAAATTTCACTGGAATCAGTGGAAGAATTGAGAAAATTCTCAGATGTCTTTTTCTTAGTTTGTTTCTGTTCTTTATACAAGTTTGTGTTACTCTTTTATGGCTACTCCTACTGTGTATACATATTTGCACATGTTTGTTACATCAAATAAACAAGGAAGATGATCAGAGTTGTAAAGTTTGAGGAAAAATACATTTCCTGAATGTGGCTGCAATTAAATGTTGCAGAGATGCTGGCATTCATCAGCAACAAACATCATCTCAGCTGAACCAATCTTGTAAATTAAGAAAAAAGGCATCTCCTGATTGTGCAACTAAAAGTTGCTGATTGCAAGCATCACCTATCAGAATATCAGCTAATCATTGATTTTCAATTATTCCAGAATTGGCCTAATAACCTTTCTTGATTAATCAAGAAAAGCTAACCTGTTGGCTCTCATCAGCATGGTACAAGCTGTACCTCAATGACCAACAAAAAGTTGGTCTTTGAAGCATCCTCAAAAACCATGAAACAAGTATTTAAGGCGGGAAGGGTTGAGAATGTCAATCAATGTGAAAAATAGTACTGAGGCAAATTATCACTTGGATCATCTGGATAAATTAAGAAAAAGTTGCATGATCAGTAGATGCCTTTTTAAAAATTTATCCCCCTGATCCAAGTACAATTTCACTTTTGTGCTATTTTCACAATCTTGTAAAGCCATCTTCAAACAATGTCAAAGATATAATTAATAGTAAGTCAAAGTCTAAGCATTACACTGACCATCCATCCACTCATCCAGTAGAACTCTACAGCAAGAGTAAAAGATGAGTTGTTGGTTCAAGGGTATTGAGTCAGCACTGGTTACAAGGATGAGGAGAAATTGGCTAAGTTGTTTGGATGAAACTCTTCTGTATGGTTAGTTCTACTGGATGGGTGGATTGTCAGTGTAATGCTTGGACATCGGATTAGAAGTTGTTTGGATGAAACTCTTCTAATCCGATGTCCAAGCATTACACTGACAATCCACCCATCCAGTAGAACTAACCATACAGATGAGTTGTTGGTTCAAGGGTATTGAGTCAGCACTGGTTACAAGGATGAGGAGAAATTGGCTAAGTTTTCTGGATGAAACTCTTCTAATCCGATGTCCAAGCATTACACTGACCATCCACCCATCCAGTAGAACTAACCATACAGATGAGTTGTTGGTTCAAGGGTATTGAGTCAGCACTGGTTACAAGGATGAGGAGAAATTGGCTAAGTTTTCTGGATGAAACTCTTCTAATCCGATGTCTAAGCATTACACTGACCATCCACCCATCCAGTAGAACTTTACAGATAGAGTAAAAGATGAGTTGTTGGTTCAAGGGTATTGAGTCAGCACTGGTTACAAGGATGAGGAGAAATTGGCTAAGTTTTCTGGATGAAACTCTTCAAATCCGATGTCTAAGCATTACACTGACCATCCACCCATCCAGTAGAACTTTACAGATAGAGTAAAAGATGAGTTGTTGGTTCAAGGGTATTGAGTCAGCACTGGTTACAAGGATGAGGAGAAATTGGCCGAGTTGTCTGTGGATGAAACTCTTCTAATCAAAGTGAATGGCTGAAGGCCAAATTTGTTAGGAAACACCCAGGAGGGGAAGGGAGTGAAGAATGAAGATGATCTAAAATTATAGTTTATGAAAAACTTTCCTCATATTTTCTGTACATTGCTGCAATTATAGAGAACATACTCAAATGTCTCAAGGGAGTGCATTGGGCTGGCTACTGGAGTTTCACTAAACTCAAAGAAATTGACTTGAATCCAGGTGTAAGCCAGTAAGCAATAATAGGATCAATGCTGACGAATAATCAATACTTTTTTAAATAGTTTTTCAAAGTGAATATTGACAAATGCCTTTTTACTGATTAACCCCTCAAATACAAAGCATAATTAGACATGCTTTGTTAGTGGGTATAGCCTTTAATTAGCTAGTCCATCTTTCTTCATCAGTTTCTCTGTACTTGAGCAACTCTACACTAATTCTCTTCTTCTCTCTAACTTCCTAGTCTTCTTCACCTACCATTCTCTTTCCATCCATCCTCCAGAACTGATGAAGAAGATCCATTTTATCAATCTATGTCCTGCTGTTGACTGCCATTGGAGGGAATTAATGACTCTGATGTTTCCAGTCCCCTTCCTTGTCCAGCAATAACTTTCTATTGAGCTTGTTTTTGTGCAAGTTGTGTCACATAATTTACTATCCTTCCACATTACTGCACATACCTGTACTTGATTCTGTGCAATGTAGCTGCAGCCCTTATGACATTATTAATTAGAACTATGAGTTTCTTTGGTGAGGTCGATGGGAAAAGAGTGGAACCTTCTTCTTATCTCCACTATATAATTATACAAGGTCATGGAGGCTAAATTCAAGGGGGGCAAAGTCTGACTGTCATGTGGTGGATAGCCAAGCAACAACAGCAGCTCCCTATCATGGAGACTTATGATCTAAATATTGATATAAAAAGTTAATATACACACCTTTGACTTCATTGGCTATAATTTCAAAATCTATTAGGGTGGCCTTGAGGCTTATTAAAAAGTATAGAAATAGTAAAACACAATTTGAATTATAGATTATAATACAAGAAAATAAGACCTAATCCAAATAATTTAATATTAGGTGATGTTTCGGCAACAGTATTGTCACCATCATCACACAAAAGAATAAATGGTTTATTCTTTTGTCTGATGATGGTGACAATACTGTTGCAGAAACGTCACACAATATTAAATTATTTGGATTAGGTCTTATTTTCTTGAAGTATAGAAATAGTTATATGGTAACATTTGGATTATAGATTTGAAAAATCACAATACTTACTCCAAATAGGTATTTTATAAATGTGCTGTAACGGTGTTTTTACCACATCCTATCTAACAATGCTGTTAATGAAACACCCCATAAATAGCCTCTTTAATTTGGCCATGTTACCTTGTGGCTTTTGTGAGAAAACGTAATTAAGATTATTGTATATAAACAGCCTCCAACTTCTTTAATGCAAACCCCAAGGGATAAGAATTTTTTTTGGTTGAATTAAAACCATTGTTTTGAAATCTAGTTGATTATCAATTCATCTCAAGATTAACTCTCTGCTAGTAAACATTTTATTATAAACACATATGGAGGTGTTGAATTAAGCACAAGGTAATAAGACCAAATCCAAATAAATAAATAAATAGTGAGTGACATTCAAGTAATAAACTACACACTTTGATAGCAGTAACTATTTAAAACATGCTGTGGTATAATTTATCATTCAGTACTTTTGTCTGAAGATGGTAGCAATGCTGTTACCAAAATGTCACACACTATTTATTTATTTGGATTGGTCTTATTACCATGTGTTTATAATCTATAATCCAAATTGTGCCTTATCATTGGTTGAATTAAAGATGATAATTTGAAAGCAATGATTGGGATTTGAAAATTGATTGAATCAAAGAACATTATATACAGTACTATATAAAATATAGTATATAAAATAGGTACTCCGCCTTTGCCGGTCCCAAGCCCGGATGAAAAAGAAGGAGGGGAAGCAGTAACAAGCTCACTAAAAAACCTGGGCTCAGCTGGCCCGGCTGATAGTACCCTATAAGGGCTCCTGATCCAGGGATACAGGATGAGCAGCGTTTGTACTCCTTGTTAGGAGCAGCTGCACATGGCGTCTGTTCCTCATGTCAGAGGCGACCATTTCTTTTGGAGCTAAGTCGGCCTGCCACTGAGTAGTGCTCCCAGTCTTAATGACAAAGGCAGACGCATTCTACTTCACCCAGTCATGATGGTTGTCAAACAGACACCATCAAGGGTCACAACTTGATACCCTAATACGATTGAGTGGAGATAAGAAATAAGAAGAGGGGTATATAAAATGATTATATTGGAGATGGGAGGGGAGAAAAGAAACAAAGAATGTAAAGCATGTTTTAAATAGTTACTGCTATCAAAGTGTGTAGTTTATTACTTGAATGTCACTCACTATTTATTTATTTGGATTTGGTCTTATTACCTTGTGCTTAATTCAACACCTCCATATGTGTTTATAATAAAATGTTTACTAGCAGAGAGTTAATCTTGAGATGAATTGATAATCAACTAGATTTCAAAACAATGGTTTTAATTCAACCAAAAAAAATTCTTATCCCTTGGGGTTTGCATTAAAGAAGTTGGAGGCTGTTTATATACAATAATCTTAATTACTTTTTCTCACAAAAGCCACAAGGTAACATGGCCAAATTCCTGGTGATGTAAGTGAATCTTGCAAATACTGCATCCCTCTATTGGAATACAATAGATGAGGTTGCCTAATGATACAATTGATGCAAGGGCTGGCTCATGACAGAATTATTTACCATTAAGGTAAGGTAGATCACATTAAATCATCACACATATGAAATTCTTGGATGCTCAACTTGTTGAAATACTTTTATTCATTTTTTTTTTTTCAAAATTCAACAGCTTGAATCATCTGAAACTCGTATGGAAGACTACAATCACTATTGCAATAAAGTGGTTATGGCAAAGTAAATATGGGCCTTTGTCAGATCAAAAATGGGCATATTTAACCCAACCTCCTTCGATGAGAAACATCCCCAAAAGAGACTATCCATGTTTTTTCAGGCTCATGGAGGTTCAGTTGTACAATGATCACTTTAGACTGTGTAGGTTCATAGGTAGGAACTCCGCCTTTGTCGGCCCCAAGCCTGGATAAAAAAGGAAGAGGAGAACACAATCAAGCTTGTTAAAAAACCTGGGTTCAGCTGACTCAGCTGATAGTACCCTGTAAGGGCTCATGATCCAGGGATACAGGATGAGCAGCATCTGTACTCCATGTTTGGAGAGGCTGCACATGGCGTCTGTTCCTCATGTTAGAGGTGACCATTTCATATTGGAGCTAAGTGGCCTTGCTACTGAGTAGTGCTCCCAGTCTTAATGACAAAGGCAGGTGCCTTCTACTTTACCCACCATCCCCAGCAGACATCATCAAAAATCTCAAGCTCTACAGGCTTGATACCATTTTCTTCTTCTTCTTTCTTATCTCCACTCAATCATATTAGGGTATCAAGTTGTGACCTTTGAAAGTGTCTGTTTGCCAACCATCATGACTGGGTGAAGTAGAATGCATCTACTTTTGTCATTAAGACAGGGAGCACTACTCAGTGGCAGGCCAACTTAGCTCGAAAAGAAATGACCGCCTCTGACATGAGGAGCACACGCCAGGTGCAGCAGCTCCTAACAAGGAGTACAGACGCTGCCCATCCTGTATCCCTGGATTAGGAGCCCTTACAGGATACTATCAGCCGGGCCAGCTGAGCCCAGGTTTTTTAGTGAGCTTGTTACTGTTCCTCCTCGCCCTTTTTCATCCGGGCTTGGGGCTGGCAAAGGCGAGTTCTATAATATGATAGTGGAGATAAGAAGAAGGTTCCACTTTTCCCATCGACCTCACCAAAGAAACTCATAGTTCTAATTAATAATGTCATAAGGGCTGCAGCTACATTGCACAGAATCAAGTACAGGTATGTGCAGTAATGTGGAAGGATAGTAAATTATGTGACACAACTTGCACAAAAACAAGCTCAATAGAAAGTTATTGCGGGACAAGGAAGGGGACTGGAAACATCAGAATTATTAATTCCCTCCAATGGCAGTCAACAGCAGGACATAGATTGATAAAATGGATCTTCTTCATCAGTTCTGGAGAATGGATGGAAAGAGAATAGTAGGTAAAGAAGACTAGGATGTTAGAGAGAAGAAGAGAATTAGTGTAGAGTTGCTCAAGTACAGAGAAACTGATGAAGAAAGATGGACTAGCTAATTAAAGGCTATACCCACTAACAAAGCATGTCTAATTATGCTTTGTATTTGAAGTGTTAATATTTTTGAAAATCTAAATATGTGTTAATATGATTTTTTAAATGCATTTTCAAATTATTTCTTTCCAATTTAAAAGCTACTAAAGTATAAGATATACATCACTGTTGATGCATGCTGCATTTGACAGATTTTATTTAAATGGAGGATCGTGAGATAAACACAGGACCACTTGGTATTGCCCAGATACGATAGGTTACAACTTTAACAATACAGTAAAACATACTCCATGAGAGGACACTCTGGCTCAAGGACACCTCTCTACAAAGGACAGTTTTCATTGTCAAAATTACCATTTTTACTATTTAACAACTCTCCGGTAAGAGGACACCTTTTCATAAAGGACACTTTTGCTCTACAAAAACTCTGCCTTTGCCGGTCCCAAGCCCGGATGAAAAAAGAGGAGGGGGAGCAGTAACAACCTCGCTAAAAAACCTGGGCTCAGTATCTTGTAAGGGCTCCTAATCTAGAGATATAGAATGAGCAGTGTTTTTACTCCTTGTTAGGAGGGGCTGCACATGGCATCTGTTCCTCATGTCAGAGGCGGCCATTTCTTTTGGAGCTATGTTGGCCTGGCTTTAAGTAGTGCTCCCAGTCTTAATGACAAAGGCAGATGCATTCTATTTCACCCAGTCATGATGGTTATCAAGCAGACACCATCAAGGGTCACAACTTGATACCCTAATATGATTGAGTGGAGATAAGAAAGAAGAAGAAGGTGTCCTTTACTGATAGGTTTTACTGTACAACATGGGGGTCGGTGGAAGGCTGGTTAAACCATTTGGTTTTCGACCACTACGACCCGGGTTCGATTCCCGCATTGGACACCTTTTTTCTGTTTAAAAAAAAAAAATGCTCCAATGGCCCCCGATTCTTGCAAAAGTCCAACCCCACCAGCGAGTGCAAGTAACCAAACGGGGCTCTGGCACATTTGTAAGTGCAAAAGTCGAACTGCTTTCACATGTGTAGACATGTGGTGCGCTTACAGTAAAAAGCAGTCGCTAACTACCCACCATGATTATCATGGCCTGTACCACGTGTTGTTGTTGTTTCTTATCCCCTTGTGTAAAGATTACACGAATTCCATGAGTTCATGCTCCTCGAGCTGTTTTATGATGAGCAGCGGCCTCTCCCAAAGGTCCTCTTTAGTGCATCTAATGCAAGCCAAAATGTGTTCTGGAGCTGCAGGTACCAAACTACATTTTGGGCAAGTGGGATACATTTTGTTATTATTTTCTATCTTCAATGGCTTGAGATGGCCTGTTCTAAATCTTGTTAGTGTTGTTTGATGCTGTCTATTTCTGATGTTCAGAGCTCCTCCTGGGTTCACTCCACTGTACCAACTGTGCTTAGGTGGGATCCTCCAGTTCTTGTTTATTTTTGTTTTGGCTATTGTTTCTATTTCTTTAAAAGTAAGATTATTTTTCTGTGGCAAGGGTTCTTTTGTGCCTTTTTTCGCTAGCACATCAGCAGCTTCATTGCCTTCAATGCCAACGTGTGAGGGTATCCATTGAAGGTGAATTTTTGAGGTTTTTGAGAGTTTTTGGAGATAACCAATTATGTTCCTGCTTACTTTGTCTCTGAGTTCCCCTGTGTGACTCAAGTGTTGTATGGCACTTCTACTATCAGTAAGAATCCAGATATCTTGATAATTAGTATTTCTGATGGATTTTAAGGCTTCATAGATGGCTATAAGTTCTGATCTGAAGACTGAGCAAAAATCTGGGTTTCTTCTGTTCATTTTCTCAATGCCATTTGTGGTTTTGATGAGACAGCCACTGCCAGTGTGTCCTAGCTCGTCTCTGCTACCATCGGTATAGATAGTTATTGCATTTTTAGGAATGTTATTAATTATTTCTAATGATAATTGTTTTAAGTATTCTGGATTTTGGTATTGTTTGATGGTGGGTTCATTTAAAGTGGCATTAAAAATAACATTTTGTAGTGGTTTGCATGGAGAAATTTTTTCTGCTAAATAATTTTTTTCCACTTTATATTTTAAAAATTCATTTCTTTTGGCCAGGTGTAGAGGGCCTTCTTTTTTGAGTCTTAAATTGGATTCCCAATTAAGTATGTACTTGGAAGTTCTGTGTTTGTTTCCATAACTCTTGATTTTGTTTATATATTTTGGCAGATTGTAGCTTCTTCTATCCTTTAAGGGCATAATGTCTGCCTCGTAAAGTACAATATCATTAGGGCAGGTATTTCGAAGACCTGTAATAATTCTAGCTGCACTTAGTTGTATCCTTTCCAGTGATTTTAGATTTGTTTCAGATGCTGTACCATAGATTTGATATCCATATTCCAGGATAGGTCTAATTAGAGATGTGTAAGTTAATTTTAGTGTGGTTGCATCGGCTCCCCACTCTCTTCCTGAAATATATTTTAGGATTTTTAGTCGGTCTCTTCCTTTTCTAATAACTTCTTCAATATGTTTACTGGAGTTAATTTCTGGATCCAGGGTGTAGCCAAGATATTTAGGATGTTTATTATATTGTAATTGTTGTTCTTTCAGAATAATTTTTGGTCTTATTTTGTATAGTTTCTTATCGGTAGTAAAAAGACAGGTTTCAGATTTTTGGGGGTTAAATTCTAATTTATGTTTATTAGCAAATTTTTCTAGGTGGAAAAGAGTCTTGTTCAAATCCCTTTCAGCTTTTTTCCAGTTAGTGTTACTGCTCCATAGAATAATGTCATCAGCGAATAGTCCAATATTGGTTTTATGTGAAATTTTTTCTTCTATGCCTGCAATAAATAGGGTGAAGAGAGTTGGGCTAAGGACTGATCCTTGTGGTAATCCTTGGTACAATTTGAAGGTTTTAGATAGAGTGCCATTATATTTGACCCTGATGTATCTATTTTTAAGGAAATCATTTATCCAAGTGATAGCTTTTCCATCAATTTTGAAATGTTTGTATAATTTTGTAATTAACTTGTTTTTCCATACCTTATCAAAGGCTTGTGTAAGGTCTAAAAAAGCAGCTATTGTGTGGTTAGTTGGTTTTCTGTTTTGTGCATCTTTTACCTTTTGTGTGAAAAATAAGAGTTGGTCTATTGTCCCATGTCCTTTCCTAAATCCATATTGTTCTTTTGGTAAGAGATTTCTTGTGTCGAGGTGGTAGGTGAGTCGTCTGAGTATAATTTTTTCCATTAATTTGCAGCAAATACTTGTGAGGGAGATAGGTCGGTAGTTTTTTGGGTCATCAGCAGATTTATCAAGTTTTTTAATAGGAATTATTGTTGCAGTTTTCCAGTCTTGAGGCAATTTTCCAGTTTTCCAGGAGTTATTGAAAATATCAAGAAGTTTTTCTTTGCCATTTTTGCCCAAGTTTGATATCATTTGGCCATGGATTCCATCTGGCCCAGGAGTCTTGTTCAGGTCAGTGTTTTCTAATGCATAATCTAGCTCTTTCATATTGATTTTTTCATGGAAAATATTATGAGTGCTAGTGACGTTTTTACAGTCATGGATAATCTTTCGGGCCTTTTTTTCAACTTTCTTATCTTTTATTTCAAATTTGATTTTACTACTTATTTGATATGAATTACCTAAAAGATTAGCAGCATTTTTGTCATTAGTTGCTGGGGTACCATCTGTATTCTTAATCATATTTGTGTTTTCAGTTTGTGGCTGGGCTCTGTCAATTTGTTTTGCCAAATGCCAAAGTTTTGTATTTGGGTTTCTTGGGTTCAGGTTTTCACAAGTTTGTTTCCATTTTTCCCTTTTCATATTTACGTATAATCTTTTTATTTTTGCATTCACAATGTTCAGTTCAGTTCTACAATTTGTTTGGTTTTGGGTGCACTTTTTTTGTAGTTCATTTCTTTTAGTTATAAGTGTTTGAATATCTTTTGCCTGGTGTGTATAATTTGGAATCCATTTCTTAATATTACCTCTTGGTATTGAAACTTTGGCTGCTTTAATAATGGTGTTTTTGAAAGATATCCAATTTTGTTCCAGATCTTTTATTCTAGTGGGTGCTTTTCTAAAGTCTTCATTGGTGTTTTGTTGGTAAAGATTCCAATTAGCCTTTTTGAAGTTCCAGAATTTTTCTTTAATTGAGCTGGTTTTGGTCTTGGTGCTAATTTCTATCAAAATAGGCAAATGATCACTTCCAATACTTTTTAATATTTGCCATTTGCATTTGTGAAAAATGTCAGGACTGGAGAAACTTATATCAAGGGCTTGTGCTGTATTATAACTGTAGGAATGGTGGGTAGGATTCCCATCATTTAAGCACATGAAGGCATTGTCGTCAAATAAGTTTGAAAGTATTTTGCCTCTTGGGTTTGGCGTGGAACATCCCCATAGTTGATGTTTGGCATTAAGGTCACCTACAATAATAGTGTTGTCTGTAAGAAATTGAGCCATTGTTCCATCGTCAATAAGTTTATTGTTTGGTGGGTGATACATATTGAATATGTTGATGGTTTTGTTTTGATTGAGGTAGACTTTGATACCTTGGGCTTCGAGGTCTGATTGTGTTTGGAATATTAATGGCTATGTCTTCATAGTACAAATTCTTGATTAAAAATGCAAGGCCACCCCCTTCTTTATTTCTGTCTTTTCTGAGGATATTGTAGTTTTTATATTTGAGATTGTACTTTTCATTTAATTTGGTTTCCTGTAGGGCTATAATTTGTATCTTTTGTTTTTCAGCTATTTCCATTATTTCTTCTAATTTTATTTTTGTTGCTGTTGAGCACAATCCATTTATGTTGCACTGCAGAATGCTCAATTGCTTGGAAGTTGCAAAGTGTGAAGTTTGTGGAGACTGTATTATACTTATCGGACAGAACCCTCTACCTAAGTCCTGAACGCGCCCCTGTTTATTCTGCGCGACGGGCGATGCAGCATGCAAATCAACATCTGATCTCATGGAATGGGGTATAGGGGTGCAGCTTTCGTTGATCATGTCACCATGATCCAGGCACACTTTGGTGAAAGTCTGACTTTGCCTGTAGTTTGAGGCCGTTCCTAACATGGAAGCAGACACCTTTGCTGCCGACTCTAACATGAGTACAGACACAGCTCCTCCGTATCCCTGGAGTGGGACCCTTGCTGAGGTCCATCAACCGGGTCAGTTGAAGTCAGGATTTTTAAAGAGGTCTACTCCTCTTCTAACAATGCTGCTGTTGGTCCGCGACTGCTTATTTGTCAGAGTTATTCTGCTTGTTTCGCAGCTGGCCTTCATATCTGAAGGTCGTTCCCCTATCCGCCACCTGGGGACGCGCCCTATAGCAGTCAGCTCTGCCAAGGGGTAATGCCGTGGGGTACCACGTGTACTAGGGATAAGCAAAAAAAAAAAAAAAAACTACAACATTTCAATTGTCAGAACCATTTTTCAAACTAGTGACATCATGTTTCTAAAGAATCTAAATCAATAAAGCCTAAAATTTACTGAGGATGACCAGTGTAAAGTTGGCTAATTCAAGTTTCAAATCTGACCTGAGCCATTGTACCACTTAGTTCTATTTTTGGCTGATAGATGGAGCTGTTGTAAGTCAACATTGATTTTAACAATCTGAATAAATAAAGGGGTGTGCCAAGTGTTATTATTATCTATCACCTTTTAACTACAGGGCTCTGGCACATTTGTAAGAGCAAAGTCAAACTGCTTTCTGCATATGTAGACATGTGGTGCACTTACACTAAAAGCAGTCGCTAACTACCTACCATGATTATCCTGGCCTGTATCACATGTACTATGGATAATAATAATAAAAAACCCTCTAACTAATTTACCATTTTATAATATAAACACAAGGTAATGAGACTAAATCCAAATAAATAAATAGTGTGTCATTTTTAGTGTGTTATTTATTTATTTATTTGGATTTTGTCTCATTAACTTATGTTTATAATCTATAATCCAAATTGTGGCTTATCATTTTATAATATGTTATTACAACAACACAGCTTTATTATGACCACCACTGATTCAGCACAGAAAGAAAGGAAGTATAGATGGAGCTCCTGTACTCCAGGCAAGGCAGCATCCAATATAATATGTTATTTAAAGGCAATATTAAAAGATTAAAAAGATTGTGTTCTACCATAGTACTATATCATCTAGATATATATATGCTATTATTGTTATTAATATTTACTCAATTTATACAAAAAGATTATTTTAAATTATTTTTATTTATTTTATTTTTATAATTTTATTTAGATTATATATATACAATCTAAATAAAAATTTAATGATTAAATATAAAAAATTGCTAAATAATAAAATATATAAATATAAATATAAAATTATTATTTTTAATCTGTGTTTTTCTGTGATTAGGGATCAATAAGAAACTTCTTGAATTATACAAAAATATTGATGTTTTATTTTTCTAGGTCACATATATATAAATGCAATTTTTTAGACTAACAATTATTTTTGATATTAGCTAAATATTATTATTTTTTCAATCATTTCTTATTGTAAATTTAATTAAACTTAATATTTTCTCACATATTAATTAAGATGTAAATTTAGTACAACTTGAAATACACATAAGGCTAAAAATAATTATAATGGCTTAATTATCTATTTGAAATATGCAATGGTGCTATAAAATAATATATAAGTATAATTTTTATTGAACTTGTAACTCAACACTTAAATTTTTAACTCTATGTTGATATATTTATTAAATAAAGATGATATTTAATCTTTCAAAATATATATCTATATAACCTTCAAAGGAAACTGATTAAATATTAAAATTATTTTTAAATGTCCAGTTAAAATTAAATGTTTTTTTTTTTAAGAGAGTAGGTATATCATTATTTGTCAAATATATATATATATATGTTTTTATCATAAATATAGTCATCTATAAACTCTTTGTTATTTTTAATTTGAAAAATATTTTTCTAGTAAAATTGCATTGGATATTTACTTAATTCTTTAAAACATTCAACATATTTTTTTTTCCATATATTTTATTCCATATATTTAAATTAATTATTTTTAATCCAGGAGCACACAAATCTCGACAGAGAAATTAACAGGCGATGATTTTTGGTTTATATCTTAGTTTATTATGACGCGCATATATCACTAGAAAAAAAAAAATGGTTGGATTATTTGTTTAAATGTGTCGATGTATACCTTTAAAATTTTTCATTTTAAACGTTTAAAGTTAATTAACGGCAATGTGTTAATTTTTGGAGAAGTCTTTCCAATCAAAATGTAAATTAATATAAAGGCACGTGAAAAATGCGCAATTATTTGTGAAAATAATATTATTGCACTCAAATTACTTACCTTTAATATTTGTTAAAACTATAAAGGTATCCTTGGTTTTACTCTGGTTTCCCGATTATCAACAAAAGCACCGTAAACAAAGTGCCAGAAGATACACATCCCACGTGACCAAATCTCAAGGCGAAATGTCAGGTGATCAACTTAGGTATTGATAAATATATATTTAGCAAATTTGACCTTTCTATTAAAAATAATATTAATAATAAAACCCTTGAAATTATATAGAATTTGTTACTCTTATTTTAAAATTATATATAAATATTTTTTTCTAAATAAAACTCAATAATTTAATATTATAATTGATAATAAGTATTCTGCTAGATTCTTCAAAATTTAAATCTTGAAATATTCATATGGAAACATACACTGGATATTATTTAAATAACAATATTCATAATTTATAAATATGAATAACCCAATTTCAACAAAATTATAGTTAAAATATAAATATAATTCTAAAATACTCTAATTAAGCAAAAATAATTAGGTGAATTAACTTTTTCTCAATACCCTTGAGATTTCAATGCTGCTATTGAGTTCTCCTTTTGCTTGAGCAATTAGAATTATTTCATCATCAACATAATATATCCGAAAACATTAGCAATCTACAAATATTTTATCTATTATAGATAATTTGTTATATTCAAGATTTTTAAAATTTTATTCTTTTTTATTTTACTCTATTTCATATATTATTTATGGGAAAGATAATTATCCTGCATTGTTTTGATGACACTTAGAATATTAGATATTTATATTTAACAGCATTTTTTCTTATTTAATATTTAATCCTATACACAATCACATTTATAAATTTTATTTTATGATCATTTTAATATTTTATAAAAAGTTATATATAAATATATAGCTTTGAAAATAACAACTAAAAGTTTGTCAAGCGAATAAACTTTCAAATAGTGTTAACCCTAATAATATATTAAGATTTTATATCAGACAGCTTGACTCGCGCTTTCAATCCTGGGGTCTAGAAATATATTCAACAAAAGCAACGAATTATGTGGTGTATTTATTGAAACCCACTTAAGAGTTCTTGTGTGTGTGTAAATGCACTGACATAGCCCTACAGCAGTGTCGGGCAACCTTTGTCGAGTTGCGGCGCACTAAGCTTAATTTCTTTTTTTCGCGGCGCACCTGTGGTTCTCACTATAAATTTCCTCGTAGGTAATTAAAATACAACAATAAATACTAGTAAAAATTTAAACATATATATCACATTTTATTAATTTTCAATATTAAATTAACATAATCAATGCGAGCATTGCGATTGTTTTTGAGAGCATATCAAATCAATACGGGGATCTACTTGTGAAAGACAAACGCGCATCTCCTCATCTATCATTTGAAGTCTTTCGCGCTTCTTAGACTTCATTTCTGTGAGTGTTGAAAAACCTTGCTCACACAGGTAGGAACTTCTAAATGGCAACAATGATTCGATGGCCGCATTACTAAGTTTAGGAAATTTGGAGTTTAAGCACAACCAAATCTCAGATAGCTCCTTTTCAGTGAATAGTCTTTTGAAAACTAAATCGTTTTTAAATCAATTAAGTTTTCTTGCATTTCTTCTTCCAGATGTTGAATTTCACAGTGCATAAATGGGTTAACTACCCAATGGCACGTGCCAGTTATGTACGTCAAGATTATGTACATACGTTATATGAAATATAAAATTATGCAAACTGTTGTAATTATAATCCCAAAATAAGTTTTATATAAAATGAAATTTGCTTTTTTTTAATTTCATTTTTTATATGAAAATTTTTGAAAAAAATTATTAAAATTGAATAAAAATTATTAAAAATTTTTTTTGAAACATTATTTTTAAATTTAACCAAAAGTTCTAAATACCTACAAAAATGTTCGCGGCACACCTAGAATTCTTCGCGGCACACCAGTGTGTCACGGCACACCGGTTGCCCGACACTGCCCTACAGGATGCTACTACACGGGATAAACTTCGCACAGACTCATCTACAGTTATGTTCATCCACAATAGCATCTTCAAGCCATTGATTCATTCTGTGAAGCGACAGACACAGCCAAAATTACAACACTTGTCCACGCTAAGCCTAAAACTAATCTTCCCATCAAAATTTGTCAAGAAACTTTGAATATGATGTTGTTTTAAAAGCTAATAAGGCCATACAAAGGACCTAGCGATATTTTATGTGAAGTAAAGGATGCATTGGTTTTACTTATATTGGTATAGTTGCCTCACTAAAGGATAAAATAAATTATCCACCCATACAGAGACCAAACAAGATGCCATTGTACTTACAGAAAAATGGCAAGCCAACAAAACTATACTTTTTGAACTATTCTGCCATGGGCTCCCAACAATTCGTTTTGGGTAGTCTTTGGAGTAGAAGACAACATTAAAATAAAGAAATTCTGATTAGTCTGAGAAAAAAGCTCTCATTTGCGAATTTACCAGTAAGCAGACACTTCAGAACCTCACACAGTCTCTGTCCAATACGAAGGCTGCTACACAGTTTTGGTCGAGTTGGACAACAAAAATGTCATAAAGACTCTACCACCACATTAAAAGATCTTAATCACAGAATTAATACCCTTTATATAAAGAGCTATTTCCTGAAGTCATCCTACAAATGCAGCTCAACCTATATGTTACAAATGTCGTATCACAGGACACGAGGGATATGAATGACTAAACAAGTCTTTCAAGTGTCTCAACTGCTCCAAAAAGGTAAAATCCTCTTTCAATGCTCTGAACCTTCAAGCCACTCTTCGAAATTGTTCCTTTTTGTTATATTCTCAAAGTTCTTCGGAAAACCTCATAAAATCCCAAGATTCCCAGTTCTGAATTATTCCAAAAATCCCAGTTCTAGAACTTTTCAAATAGCCGACGAAACACGATCAGAAACAATCATATTTCAGAAACGTACTCCAAATTTTAGATAGCCTAAAAACTTCCTTCTTAGCATTTATTCCACCTAGAAAATCCATCCCTTAAAGATTCGTTATATGACTCAATCTCCTTTCTCTTACTCAATATGGGAATTCGAAGCATTCTCTTACGCCCTGCCCTCGGTTTCTATATAGGCTTCTTTCATACTCATCAATATAAATATCCTGGGAGCCCCATACATTTTGAAAGGAACATTGGAAGGCAATATCTCTTCTCCTTTATAGATGTAACCTTAGCATCTAGCCCTCTAGCTACCAGAGTCATTATAGAATGCTTTCTAGGAATGCCTTTCCCAGAAATCTCTCCTTCCTGCCTCGAGGCGTGCTACCTGTGCCCTCTGTGAGTCCAGCGACGGATCGCGCGGACCCACAGATACTGAAGTTGACAAGCCGTGCGACTCCAGGAGGTGTTCGCCTCCTGCTAAGTGCCCTTGGATCTGAAGGCCTGGCTGTTCGACGTCTGCCTCCATCCCGAGGCAGTGAAACTAACAAGTGTGGCGAAGGCTACCATCTACAAGTACCATCTTGGTCTTTAGTTGGGTAATATCAGTCATCACATAGACCTTCCCACTCTGTGGGAGAGAACTCTCGCAGTTCACCTGTGACGGAGTCTTTCCCACGGTGGGCGTCACCAATGAAGACTGTATATATTTTATATATATGAATATTTATAAATTTTATATTTTATAGGATATATATTTTCCTTTTTTTTCATAAAACTAAAATTAAAGCCATGTTCAAATTCCTATAAGCAAAAAAAAAAAAACGTTAAATAAATGAAGGGATAAAAATCTCTTTACTCTACTAGTACTAAAATAATGAAATTAATAAATATTGAGGCTGCCTGGCCGGCATTCATATTTCTTGAAAATAAAGATACTTCGGCCAGTAAATATTTTTATTACTAATGAAGGATAACATAGGCACATCAAAACCAAGTAATGTAATTTATGGGATTAAATGCACAGAATGTGACAAAATTTATATAGGAGAAACCGGCCGTAATTTAGAGACCAGAATTAAGGAACACCAACAGGGTTTATTGGGGAGAAGGGCGTTAAGCAAAATTGGGGAACATGCATTATATTCAGGACATAGGCCAAATTGGAATGATATTGAGATATTTCATAGGAATATAAAATTTAAAAAGGAAAGATTATTTTTAGAGGGATGGGTATCACGGGAAATGGGGGCAAGAAGTATAAATGTATTTGAAGATATTCCACTACAATACAATTCGTTTTTAAATTTAAAAATTAGTTTAAAAAGGGTTGGTATAAATTGTAAGTAATAGATATCGATTTATATATACTATTGGAAAATCTTTGTAAATATTATTATTATTTTCATATTTATTTTTGTTTATAATTTCTCATTATATATATGTATATCATAATTTTTTTTCAAAGATCATAGTTTTTTGTGAGTTAAATATTTATTTTTGACTCGCGCTTTAGATGTTGTACAAAAATTTTAAATATCGCGTGAGAACGCCCTTGGAACTTTAAAAAGATTTTTAACGCCTTGCTAAATGTTTAATTTTTGTTTGCTCCTGACGAGGACAAAAGATTTTTGTCGAAACGTCGAGGTAATAAAAAGATTTACTGGCCGAAGTATCTTTATTTTCAAGAAATTAATAAACTTATTAATATAAATTAAAATACAAAACATAAAGCTATGAGGTGGGAAAGACAATCTGGAGAAGATGAAGGGTTGGATTCTTTTTTTCCCCGACAGACTGGAACTGATAAGGCAGTTTAATGCATCTTTTAATGCTTTTCAAGTCACAAGTTACAAAAGACTCTTAACAGCAATCTTTGGTATTTTGATTTGACGCTATGATAGTAGGATATAACCTGAACGCAAATCTAGAGACCCAGTGCTTTCCAAACATTGGGAACAACTCATAAACTTCCTAGATAATAATCTACTGACAATAATTAATGGCAGAACTATAAGTGACAAAACTGGAAACTGTACATTTATCTCAAGTCGTGGCTCATCTGTTGTCGATTATTTTATTATCTCATATTCCCTGCTGGAGCACGTTGTTGACCTTAAAGTAGATAATAACCTATACTCGGACCACCTTCCACTAACAATAAACATGCCTAATTTATCTAATCTCAAACGAACGAAAGAAACCGTCTATCCCTGCTTTGAAAGATACAGATGGGCACCTGATAAAACATCCCTCTTTTCGCAGAATCTTGATAACAATCAAGTCTCTACCGACCAGAATCTTGACAGCCTAGTTAATACATTTTCTAAACAAATACTAAACGCAATGCTTGCTGCAGACATGCGCATTAAGGTCAGACCTGGCCGCCCAAAATCGAAACCCTGGTATAACAGGGAATGCTATTTAGCCAAAAAATCTGCTAAGGCAAGCCTCACAACCTTTAAGGAAACACTGACGTAGACCGCAATATTTATGTCTCAAATTGGAAAAGATACACGACCTTAATAAACTTCAACAAGAGAAAAAAATATTCAGAAAAAAACAAGAACTTCTTAAAAATGCCTGTTACTCCGCAAACTTTTGGAAAACTATAGCTACCTTGAAAGACAAAAGCTATATACAAGGAAATATAACAATTTTAGAGTGGCAGTGCTTTTACAACAAACTGCTCTCTGCTGAGACGACGGTAGGAAGCGACCTATCTACTCTCTCACCAATTGATCCTGAACTCTACTGTGAAATCTCCATAACAGAAATAACTAGAGAAATCTCCAGTCTGGCAAATGAAAAAGCTTGTGGCGCTGACGAAATTCCGAATGAAGCATTAAAGACCCTACCTTTCGAACACCTTGTTACTCTAAAAAATATATTCAATAGAATCATTAATTCTGGTTCATATCCCTTAATATGGTCTAAATCTATCATCCATCCTATTTTTAAAAGCGGTGACCGGGATAATCCATCAAACTACCGCGGAATTGCCCTTATTAGTAATCTATCAAAACTTTTCACATCAATACTAAAATCGCGATTACGCAACTGGATTGAAGGTAGATCAATTATTCCAGAGAACCAGGCCGGATTCAGAAAAGGCTACTCCTGTCAAGATCACATATTCACACTGTTGTCCTTGATACAGCTGACTCTCAGACGTAAAAGAAGAAAACTTTATGCTTTTTTTGTGGACATAAAAAAGGCTTTTGACACTGTTCCCCACTCACTTCTGTGGTCAAAATTGGGTGAATTAGGTCTGGACTTCCGCTTTGTTAACCTTATTAGGAACTACTTCGAACAAACGACAACGACAGTGAGATGGAATGGACTATTTACTGAACCCATCAAAATCCGATCGGGAGTGTTACAAGGAGAACCCTTATCACCCTATCTATTTATACTATTGGTAACTGATTTAATCAACATTTTTAATGACTCTACTCTACCAGGCATATACCTCCCTAATTTTGGAACGGTCCACCTTTTGATGTATGCCGACGACATAATTCTCATAGGAGAATCAAAGATCAATCTACAAATAAAAATTAACACGTTGAAAAAATACTTCGAAACAAATCATCTAACCCTGAACGAATCAAAATCCAAGATAATGGTTTTCCGAAACGGTGGCCGCCCTGCAAAATCGGATAAATGGTTCTGGGGAGACCAACTGCTGACAGCGACATCGAAATATCTCTATCTCACAACAACAATCTCGTTTAGTCAAGTGGCTTCATACTTTAAAGGCTAAGCGCTTGCAGCTACCGGCGAAGTATGGAAAATTATGGAGAAATCCAGGTTGATTTCATTTGGTTCATCAATGAAACTATTAGATTCGATTATCCTGTCAACTCTGCTGTATTCTGCTCCAATTTGGGCGAACGAAAAGAACAAAATCTTGGACCAAATTCAGAATAACTATCTCCGACGACTATTGAACTTGCCGAGTAACACACCAGGCTACATACTACGCATGGAAACCGGACGCTTCTCACAAGGAGTCACAGCAACCAAACTAATTCTAAAGTTCTGGTTAAGAATATTAAAAATGGAAAAATCCAAATTGCCCGCAATCTGTCTAGCCCAATTATGGGAAACGTCCACTTTAACAAATAGCTTTATAGGTTTTACAGAAAATTTAATGAATATCCTAAACTCAACTGGATTCATGTGGTTAAAGAACTGTTCAGACCCCAATATTCTACAGAAAGCAATACCTCAAATTATCAGAATCACTATAGAACAGTCTATTCAAACCGATCAATCAAAAATAACCAATTCGAAGCTGCACACACACTACAAATATTTACATAAAACATTCGCAGCAGAGAACTATCTACTAAGTGAACTCCCACTGCCGACTAAACGCCTCATTGCGCAATTGAGAATTCTATTTGTTTTATATCAAGAAGACCATATAAAATATCTAAGGACAGAAGACTTGTATTGCCAACTATGCAAAAAAATAGAACCGAAAATGAATTAGAACATTATATATTTGAATGCATGCCTCTTGACACGGAAAGAAAAATACTTTTCTCTAAGATAGGACATACACACCTCACATTATATTCTTTATTATCCAACTTTATAGACAATAGTTCAGTAGTTTTGAATCTATATAACTTCCATAAAAATGCCGTAAAAAAGAAAGACTTAACCGAACATCCAAACATACCAAAAATTTCTGTTTGATGGGGAGGACAGAGCCAATATTCAATTATTTGTTTAGGCAGGTACGATAAACCAACCCCCCACACCGATAAAACGGTGTTTACCTTACAACTCTGAACACTCGGATTTTCCTGGAAAATCTCTTAAAGATTTCTTGAAAAAGCCATGGTCCACCTGTGCTGTGTGAGCAGAAGAGCTTAAATTGACTTGTTCCATTATATGTATGTTCCATATGTAAATACCTGTTTTTTTTCCTCTTTTCGTTCTCCACTTCTTCCATCCATATTTACAATTTTTTTTCTTATTTTCCATAGGATTATTCAAATAATAATCTGTATATATTTATCATGTGTATATAATCTTTCTCCATTTTTACCCCTTTGTATATTTTCCACTTTCATAGGTGATGTTCGCGTTTACCACCGAGCTCAAATCCTATGCGCTACGGTGCAGCGATGAATAAAACTTGACTTTGTTCTGTGGTTTGAATAAAATGAACTCCAAGCAAACTGATAAGGAACCTATGGATATTTAATTTATTTTTGAATTGGCTACATTAATGAATGACTTAAACAACTAGAATGACTGACTACACTAACTGAATAACTAGCAAAAAAAAAATATATATATACAACAGTGTTGCCGAATCAATAAAATATGTACACAGATTAAATCAAAATAAAATAAAGAATTATGCAAAACAATGACCAAACAATTTCTATTATAAATGACAAACAAGAAAATATGCAATTTAACCAAACATACTCCCCCCCGTTGGACAGCCAAGTCCAACAAGAATAGAATTAATTCCTTGAATGGCAGAGGAGCTATCTTGGTGATGGGACGCTTGAGTACATTCTTTGGAGTTTTAAGGTCTACGACTCGCACGTGTCCGTCTGGTCCTTTATAGGTCTTGATGATTCGCGCCAGAGGCCAATGATGAGGAGGTGTGGAGTCTTGCTTCATGAGTATAAGCTGTCCAGATTGTAGATCTTGATGAGTCCTATGCCACCTTGGACGTGCTTGTAGCAGATTAAGATAGTCTTGGGACCATTTTTTCCAAAACCTAATCTTCATTGATTGGATACATTTCCAACGGGAAATGTGATTTAAATCATCCACAACTTCATCTGGAATAGCCAGAAGAGGGGAACCAATCAAAAAATGTGAAGGAGTTAGTGCTTCATAAGAATCAAAGTTGGAATCAAGGGGGAGAAGTGGTCTCGAATTCAAAATTGCTTCTATCTGAGTAAGCAACGTATAAAATTCTTCAAAGTTAAGAATGGCCGACTTCGTTATTTTGATTAAATGACTTTTAACAGATTTAATACCAGCCTCCCAAAGTCCACCAAAATGGGGAGCGGAGGGAGGAATAAAATGCCACCTAATCCCTTTTTGAGCACAGAAATTTTGAATATCCAACTCCCTGTAAAAATCCAACAAAACTCTATTGGCCAATTTGAAATTTGTAGCATTATCACTGAAAATATCTGAAGGCAAGCCGCGTCTCGAGGTAAATCTCCTAAGAGTAGCTATAAATGCTTCTGCAGTGAGATCAGAAACCACCTCAAGATGTATTGCCTTGGTGGTGAAACAAACGAATAAAACAATATAAGTCTTAAACAGTATTTTTGATCTTTTTAACATTGGCTTAGTAATGATAGGGCCCGCCAAATCTACTCCGACTCGTTGGAAAGGCCGGGATGGCACCACCCTTTCAAGTGGTAATTCACCCATAATTTGAGTCACGACCTTGGATCGATGTTTAAAACAGGTAATACACCGATTCAGAACTCTCTTCACTGCAGCTTTACAAGAAATAATCCAATACTTCTGAGAAATCATAAATAATGTGGTTTGTAGACCCGAATGTAGAGATTGTTTATGATAATGTTCGATAATCAAATCTGTACAATGATGTCTTTTTGGTAGGATTATTGGATGTTTTCGATTATAGTCAAGATTTGAATGTTGAAGTCTTCCTCCAACTCTAAGAATTCCATCAGCATCAAGGAAAGGATTTAGGAACCTGAGATTGCTTTTCCCCGACACAAAGCCCTTATCTCGACGCCAACCAATATCCTGAGTAAATTCTTGATTTTGAATTAATATGATGACCTTAACCGTTGCATTATGAACTTCTGAGGCTGATAGGAATCGATTTAGCGATTTATTAGTTGATTTACAATTTGAAATGAATCTCAAACAAAATGCCATTACATCAACTGTTCTTATCCAAGATGAGTATTTCAGAAGTAATTCAGGCATAGGTCCCATTATAGAGTGATAGACCAAGATTGTCGACCTCTCCTCAATCAATGTTTCCGGAGAGAGTTCATCTGAGGGAGGCAAATCGATGTAAGAATTAACCGATGGGTCCTGCAACCAATGTGGTCCCTGCCACCATAACTGGTTATCAACCAATTGTGCAGGAGTTAGTCCTCTTGTAGCCAAGTCTGCAGGGTTTTCCGAACCTGGTACATGGAACCATGAATGGGGTGGTGTCTTTCTCTGAATAGTTGAAACCCTATTAGCAACAAAAGTCTTCCATCTTTTAGATTCTGATTTTATCCAATTAAGAGCAATGGTGGAGTCGCTCCACAAGAAAATTTGATCAAAATGCAAACTCAATGACTCTCTCACCGCAACAAATAAATTTGCTAACAGCAAGGCTGAACACAGTTCCAAGCGGGGCAAAGATAAGGCCTTGATTGGAGCAACCTTTGTTTTAGATGCAATTAAAGATATATCAATTGATCCATCATGCTTACAAGATTTTACATAAATAACTGCTGCATAGGCCTTTTCCGAAGAATCACAAAATCCATGTAATTCTAGAGTGAGAATAGAATTTCGGCAAGGAATGTACCTCGGGATTGAAATTTTGTTCAATTGATTAATATCTCCCTCAATGCCTGTCCATTGCCTTTGAATACACTCGGGCAATCTCTCATTCCAGTTGCATCCCTTGGCCCAGAGTTTTTGCAGCATGATTTTAAAAATGATAACCAATGGAGCCATCCAGCCCAAAGGATCGTAGATTCTCGCAATCAATGATAGAAGCGACCGCTTAGAATTAACCTGAATATCAGGGGGCCTCACTCTGATGGTAAATGAGTCTAAGGTCGGATCCCACAAAATGCCCAGTAATTTAACTGACGGGAGATCCTTGAAATCAAAGGATTGATTGAGGCCCTTTTGATCTTTAGGTAAAAATTCAAGTATTTTCGGACTGTTAGAAACCCATTTCCTAATGGGAAAACCTCCTTCAGCTAACAAAGCAATGATCTGTCGAATCAAAACTTGTGCCTCTTCCACAGTATCTGCTCCTGTAAGAAGGTCATCGACATAAAAATCTCTCTTCACAATTTCCGAAGCAACAGGATAATTCATCGCTTCGTCATCCGCCAACTGATGCAACGTTCTAATGGCCAAATATGGAGCGCATGCTGTTCCATAAGTGATTGTTGTTAACTTATATTCTTGAATAGCATCTGATGGTGAATCACGCCACAGGACTCTCTGATAGTCACTATCATCAGGATGAATCAATATCTGCCTATACATCTTCTCAATATCTGCAGATAGTGCAACAAAATAAGTCCGAAACCTCAATAGAAGGTCAAAGATGTCTGTTTGTAACTTAGGACCTATATGTAAGGCTTTATTCAAAGAGGGACTATCATCAGAGCAAGCTGAGGCATCGAAGACTACTCTGAGATTAGTAGTAGTACTCTCCTCCTTTAGCACACAATGATGTGGCATATAATAGACCTGGGACGGGGATTTAGGAATATCTACAGCTGAGATAATTTGCATATGATTCAGCGATGAATATTCCTTCATAAAAAGTTTATACCGACTATAAAGTTGCTCACTCTTCAATAACTTATTTTCCAGAGAAAGAAATCTCTTAAAAGCAACTCTTCTTGAATTTCCGAAATTCGGAGTAACCCTAAAGGGTAATCTTACTTGATACCTTCCAGTTGTAGTTCTTAAAACATTAGCTCTAAAGTGTTGTTCACAATCCATTTCTTCTTTGGTTAGGATAGGTTGGGTACAGGGCGGAATAGAGTCCAACTCCCAGAACTTTCTGAGTTGATTATCTACAGATGTAGCACAGAATGTCAGAACACTATGATTCAAAGAACCATCTGATTGTTGAGCCATGATTTTGCCCGAGAGAAGCCAACCCAACTTCGAATTACATGCTGTTGGACCCCTCTCGTTTTGAAACCTAACCTGTCCTGTATACAAACTTGGGGCAATATCAGCTCCAATGATTATATCAATGGGAGCGGGCTTGTCAAAGGTTGGATCCGCCAGCCTTAGGCCAACCAGGTGAGGCCACCTACTCCTCTCCATTACAAAGTTTGGCAGATTACATGTGATTTTATTTAAGATTAAGGCCTTAGCGGTGAATAACATGTTTGAATAGTGAGGAGAGAAGGTGATATCCACCTCTCCCAACGGCTTTTCCAAGCAGTTATCTCCAATGCCATACATAGAGGCATCTGAATAATTTACAGGAAGATTCAACGTTTTTCTTAGTGAGTCAGTTATCAAAGTCCTCTGAGATCCAGTATCGACCAAAGCTCTGGCCATGCAAGAATTACCGTATAGATCATTCACCCTTATTAAAGCTGTTGATAGCAAGATCTGACTAGAAGAACTAGAATGATTAATTGAATGTGTCTGAATCACAGAATTAAGACGAGCCGATGAATTTACATTAGATCTCCCTGAAGAATCACCTCTGTTGGCATTACTAGACTCTACTGCATGTATGGCCCCAGGCAGTGAATTAGAGTCGTGTGATTCAGAACTAAATGCGTGAAGCAAGGTATGATGCTTCAGTTTACATACTCCGCAAACTGCAGTCAACTTACACGCATATACAAAGTGGTTTGATCTAAGACAATTATAACATAACCCGTTATCCTTTACAAACCTCCATCTCTCTTGTAGTGACTTATTTTGGAACAAATGGCACTTTGCTAACAAATGTGGATTTTTGCATAACATGCAGGGAGTGCAAGCTGCATGTGAATTTGGACGGGATACCGATGTAGCATGAGAATAAACCCTATTCGGTTTGGGTGAAGTCTTTGAAGTTTCTCTTAATCTTAGATTTGCAAGGCTCCGTGCATATTTCTCTAAGAATGTTATCAACTCCTCATAAGAGGGATAACCCTGCACATCAATGTGCAACTCCCAGTCCTTTTTTAGTGAATTATCTAGTTTTGACTGGATAATATATATTAGTATTAAATCCACAAGAGTGTTTCTCTCCAAACCTAATGTACTTAAATTTTGAACACCCTCATTGCAAATATCCAAAAACTCATAAAGAGCCTTATCCGAGTCACCTTTAATGAATTTAAGATTTAAAAATTTCTGAATTTGCCTAAAAGCCAGTTCCCTTTTATTATCATACCTGTGTATTAAGGTTTGCCAAGCTATGGAATAATTTTCATCTGAGATGCTGAATGCCCTAACCAATATCGCAGCGTCTCCCCTAAGGGCAGAAACGAGATTTTGCAGTTTCTGAGAATTTGCAAGTGCTCTATTTTGGTCTATTACTTTTATGAAAATTTCTTTAAATCCTAACCATTCCGAAAAATTACCACTAAAAATTGGCAACTGAAATTTAGGGAGTTTTATAGAAAATTCTTCAGAAGTCGATTTATCCTGTTTAATACTATCTAATAATCTATTAATGATGACTAGCATACTATCAATTTCTTTTACTTCATTATAAGTTATTTTAAATTTTTCCGTAATATCCAAGCTTTTATATTTTGCTAATTTTAAAACCTGACTATTGAGATTCAACTTTAAAGTTTGTAAATTTTCCTTTGTCTGATTCAATACATGCAAATCACCGGTCAACAATTGTGATTCTACATCTTCCCTTAATAAATCTATTTCAACCAAATACTTCTCATAAATAACTATTTCTGCCTCCATATTAAAAAGAATATTATCACAAAATAAACAGATGGATCCTACCTTAAGATTTAAAATGTAGAAACTGTGCAGATGGCGGTTGGGTTGACTCACAAGGGATGGGTTAACTTGGCCTTTGGAGGATTAATTCGGGACTTGAATTCGAAAATGGCCGCTGGCTTGTTTCAGATGGACTTGTTGATTCCTATGTAGATTTAAAAGATTACCGCTTGAATCGTAGCTTCCTCGCAGAGTTGTAGCTTCCCTGTAGAGCCGTAGATTCTCTGCAGAGGTGTAAAATTCTTGCCTTGAATAATTCCTTTTGCTTTGTAGAGTTCCTCACTATCCGGCTCGAGGGACCAAATGATGTTCGCGTTTACCACCGAGCTCAAATCCTATGCGCTACGGTGCAGCGATGAATAAAACTTGACTTTGTTCTGTGGTTTGAATAAAATGAACTCCAAGCAAACTGATAAGGAACCTATGGATATTTAATTTATCTTTGAATTGGCTACATTAATGAATGACTTAAACAACTAGAATGACTGACTACACTAACTGAATAACTAGCAAAAAAAAATATATATATACAACAGTGTTGCCGAATCAATAAAATATGTACACAGATTAAATCAAAATAAAGAATTATGCAAAACAATGACCAAACAATTTCTATTATAAATGACAAACAAGAAAATATGCAATTTAACCAAACAATAGGTATCTCCGTCTTGTAACCCCAAGGAGAATCCTCTGTAAGACCTGTGTGTCTTAATAAAGGCTTTTGTGTGTGTGTGTGTGATAGTAGGATATAAGGTCAAATAGGTTAAAAGAGTGACAGGTTTGAGAAGCTATGCTGATACCTCATTGATTTGAGATCCTTATTCTCCAAATTTCTGTCGTGTTTAGTGATTCTATTATAAATAAAACGACCAAATTTTCACCTATGTATGTAACGTTAAAGTCCTAGAGAGCTGCCAGCTTAGAAAGTAAATGGCATGAGATTGTTGGTAGGGGCGCTTTTTGACTTTGAATCTGGTAATGGAGTTCTGAAGTATTTGACCTGTTAAGCAGTGGTTTGCAAAGAATATTCTGATTCCGAATTTTTGAAGCGAGTGGGGTATTGATTAATTTTTAACGGAATAAAGTATTACACAGAGACTTTTGATTGGCCATAAGCTTGGCCTTTTTGGAGGGGTTGAAGCTATGTTTGAGGATGAAGGAGAGTGGGTAGCCTCTAGACATCAGGTTTCGGATAATACTTTTCTTTTCTAGTCTTTTGAAAGCTGGAGTTGGGGTGGGAGCAATGCGCACCCGAATGGGTTCTTTTTGTAAATATCCTAACGACCGTGATCTTATGACCCGTTGAATTGTACGAATAAAAATGGATATAAGATAATTTTATGGCCTTTCGTACTAAATGGTCGTGTCATATGACTCATGCGGACACAGCTATACTTTACGCAACAAAAGCCATCCACGAAAACTTCCAAATTGCCTCAGACTGCCAATTGGCTCTCTTTGCCATTTACAGTCCTTGGCCACCAATAACCCACTTCTTTGTCAAAATAATCTGTACCCAACATCGCACACCCAATGTACAACTAAGTTAAGCCCAAGGACACAGCGTTATAGGGAGGATCTCAGAATATTTGCTGTCTCGTCAAGACTTTTTCTATCTCAATGCTACTAAGAATCAAACATTGATATACTTCAACAACCATCCTAACTGATCATGGCTACGTCCAGGAAGACGACACAATAATCTTGTGAAAGAATATCCGATTTGCCACCATGGAGACCATGATTTCGGGCTAATGGCCCTTGTCAGTCCAGGGCGAACTTTATTTCATGATATCCACAAGGATCATATGGAATATTCACAATCTCTATCTCTGCCAAAAGGGTGTATAAATGGAAATTTTTGCCGAATTATTCCAGCACCCCCAGAAGGTTAATAATCCGTGTTTTATCGTAAACTTTATAATAATACGGAGGGGGGGGACCTACATATACATGCAGAACAAATATGCAATTTATAATGATTCTTGACCAATGCATACTCATTGTTGACCTATTAAACTAGAACTACTTTTTGAATTTTAACATTTTCCCCAAAAATTTAATCATAAACTAAATATCAATTGTATATATATGTACATGCAGAACAAATATGCAATTTATAATGATTCTTGACCAATGCACACTCATTGTTGACCTATTAAACTAGAACTACTTTTTAAATTTTAACATTTTCGCCAAAATTTTAATCATAAACTAAATATCAATTGTATATATACACGCAGAACAAATATGCAATTTATAATGAATCTTGACCAATCGCACTCATTGTTGAGGTATATTAAACTTGAACTAATTTTTACAATTTCAAAAGATAGCGTTGACATTATGATACTCAGTTAAAATATTTTTAATAAATTACTATGTGAGAGTATTTAGAAAGATGGAAGCATGTAAATTCCAATTTGAAGTTGCACATTGCTTCGATATGAATAGGTTTAGTGTGAAAGTTCTAGAAGCACACAATTCCAAGAAGCCAATATTAGAGAACGAGGTCAAAGTAGATAAAGATCCACTACAGGAAGACACTATCTGGTTCTAATGGCAAAATGCCATCGTTTCATGACAGCTAGTTAACTCTACAAAATGAAATGTAACAAAAATATAAAGATAGTAATTGTAGTAAGTTGTACTTTTGGATCTCTGTATTGAAGGGCATGTTAACCCGAAAGCTCGATAAATAAAAGAAATGAGAGAAGAAACCAAACTCTTGATTCCATATTGATTGTGTAAAAAAATATACTATTATTTCTCATTTTAAAAAATAATCATAACATATATATATAAGACAATATTCTACCATCTTATTCTTTACTATATACCTGAGAATACCAGCACTCATGTGATCCAATGACAGCTAGTTAACTCTACAAAATGATATGTAACAGAAGCTGAAGATAGGATTATTTCTCGTTGGATAATAATGTTCCAACCATATAAGAGACAATATTCTACCATCTTATTCTATACTATAAAACTGAGAGTACCACACCTCATGTGATCCAATCACAGGTAGTTAACTCTACAAAATGATATGTAACAGAAGCTGAAGATAGGATTATTTCTCGTTGGATAATAATGTTCCAACCATATAAGAGACAATATTCTACCATCTTATTCTATACTATAAAACTGAGAGTACCACACCTCATGTGATCCAATGACAGCTAGTTAACTCTACAAAATGATATGTAACAGAAGCTGAAGATAGGATTATTTCTCGTTGGATAATAATGTTCCAACCATATAAGAGACAATATTCTACCATCTTATTCTATACTATAAAACTGAGAGTACCACACCTCATGTGATCCAATCACAGGTAGTTAACTCTACAAAATGATATGTAACAGAAGCTGAAGATAGGATTATTTCTCGTTGGATAATAATGTTCCAACCATATAAGAGACAATATTCTACCATCTTATTCTATACTATAAAACTGAGAGTACCACACCTCATGTGATTCAATCACAGGTAGTTAACTCTACAAAATGATATGTAACAGAAGCTGAAGATAGGATTATTTCTCGTTGGATAATAATGTTCCAACCATATAAGAGACAATATTCTACCATCTTATTCTATACTATAAAACTGAGAGTACCACACCTCATGTGATCCAATGACAGCTAGTTAACTCTACAAAATGATATGTAACAGAAGCTGAAGATAGGATTATTTCTCGTTGGATAATAATGTTCCAACCATATAAGAGACAATATTCTACCATCTTATTCTATACTATAAAACTGAGAGTACCACACCTCATGTGATCCAATCACAGGTAGTTAACTCTACAAAATGAAATGTAACAGAAGCTGAAGATAGGATTATTTCTCGTTGGATAATAATGTTCCAACCATATAAGAGACAATATTCTACCATCTTATTCTATACTATAAAACTGAGAGTACCACACCTCATGTGATCCAATGACAGCTAGTTAACTCTACAAAATGATATGTAACAGAAGCTGAAAATAGTATTATTTCTCATTGGATAATAATGTTCCAACCATATAAGAGACAATATTCTACCATCTTATTCTATACTATAAAACTGAGAGTACCACACCTCATGTGATCCAATCACAGGTAGTTAACTCTACAAAATGATATGTAACAGAAGCTGAAAATAGTATTATTTCTCTTTGGATAATAATGTTCCAACCATATAAGAGACAATATTCTACCATCTTATTCTATACTATAAAACTGAGAGTACCACACCTCATGTGATCCAATCACAGGTAGTTAACTCTACAAAATGATATGTAACAGAAGCTGAAGATAGGATTATTTCTCGTTGGATAATAATGTTCCAACCATATAAGAGACAATATTCTACCATCTTATTCTATACTATAAAACTGAGAGTACCACACCTCATGTGATCCAATGACAGCTAGTTAACTCTACAAAATGATATGTAACAGAAGCTGAAAATAGTATTATTTCTCGTTGGATAATAATGTTCCAACCATATAAGAGACAATATTCTACCATCTTATTCTATACTATAAAACTGAGAGTACCACACCTCATGTGATCCAATCACAGGTAGTTAACTCCACAAAATGATATGTAACAGAAGCTGAAGATAGGATTATTTCTCGTTGGATAATAATGTTCCAACCATATAAGAGACAATATTCTACCATCTTATTCTATACTATAAAACTGAGAGTACCACACCTCATGTGATCCAATCACAGGTAGTTAACTCTACAAAATGATATGTAACAGAAGCTGAAGATAGGATTATTTCTCGTTGGATAATAATGTTCCAACCATATAAGAGACAATATTCTACCATCTTATTCTATACTATAAAACTGAGAGTACCACACCTCATGTGATCCAATGACAGCTAGTTAACTCTACAAAATGATATGTAACAGAAGCTGAAGATAGGATTATTTCTCGTTGGATAATAATGTTCCAACCATATAAGAGACAATATTCTACCATCTTATTCTATACTATAAAACTGAGAGTACCACACCTCATGTGATCCAATCACAGGTAGTTAACTCTACAAAATGATATGTAACAGAAGCTGAAGATAGGATTATTTCTCGTTGGATAATAATGTTCCAACCATATAAGAGACAATATTCTACCATCTTATTCTATACTATAAAACTGAGAGTACCACACCTCATGTGATCCAATGACAGCTAGTTAACTCTACAAAATGATATGTAACAGAAGCTGAAGATAGGATTATTTCTCGTTGGATAATAATGTTCCAACCATATAAGAGACAATATTCTACCATCTTATTCTATACTATAAAACTGAGAGTACCACACCTCATGTGATCCAATCACAGGTAGTTAACTCTACAAAATGATATGTAACAGAAGCTGAAGATAGGATTATTTCTCGTTGGATAATAATGTTCCAACCATATAAGAGACAATATTCTACCATCTTATTCTATACTATAAAACTGAGAGTACCACACCTCATGTGATACAATGACAGCTAGTTAACTCTACAAAATGATATGTAACAGAAGCTGAAGATAGGATTATTTCTCGTTGGATAATAATGTTCCAACCATATAAGAGACAATATTCTACCATCTTATTCTATACTATAAAACTGAGAGTACCACACCTCATGTGATCCAATTACAGGTAGTTAACTCTACAAAATGATATGTAACAGAAGCTGAAGATAGGATTATTTCTCGTTGGATAATAATGTTCCAACCATATAAGAGACAATATTCTACCATCTTATTCTATACTATAAAACTGAGAGTACCACACCTCATGTGATCCAATCACAGGTAGTTAACTCTACAAAATGATATGTAACAGAAGCTGAAGATAGGATTATTTCTCGTTGGATAATAATGTTCCAACCATATAAGAGACAATATTCTACCATCTTATTCTATACTATAAAACTGAGAGTACCACACCTCATGTGATCCAATGACAGCTAGTTAACTCTACAAAATGATATGTAACAGAAGCTGAAAATAGTATTATTTCTCATTGGATAATAATGTTCCAACCATATAAGAGACAATATTCTACCATCTTATTCTATACTATAAAACTGAGAGTACCACACCTCATGTGATCCAATCACAGGTAGTTAACTCTACAAAATGATATGTAACAGAAGCTGAAAATAGTATTATTTCTCATTGGATAATAATGTTCCAACCATATAAGAGACAATATTCTACCATCTTATTCTATACTATAAAACTGAGAGTACCACACCTCATGTGATCCAATCACAGGTAGTTAACTCTACAAAATGATATGTAACAGAAGCTGAAGATAGGATTATTTCTCGTTGGATAATAATGTTCCAACCATATAAGAGACAATATTCTACCATCTTATTCTATACTATAAAACTGAGAGTACCACACCTCATGTGATCCAATGACAGCTAGTTAACTCTACAAAATGATATGTAACAGAAGCTGAAGATAGGATTATTTCTCATTGGATAATAATGTTCCAACCATATAAGAGACAATATTCTACCATCTTATTCTATACTATAAAACTGAGAGTATCACACCTCATGTGATCCAATCACAGGTAGTTAACTCTACAAAATGATATGTAACAGAAGCTGAAGATAGGATTATTTCTCGTTGGATAATAATGTTCCAACCATATAAGAGACAATATTCTACCATCTTATTCTATACTATAAAACTGAGAGTACCACACCTCATGTGATCCAATCACAGGTAGTTAATTCTACAAAATGATATGTAAAAACAAGCTGAATATAGTATTATTTCTCATTAGCTAATAATGCTTCAACCATATAAGAGAGACAAATTTCTACCATCTTATTTTCTACTGTATAAAACTGAGAGTACCAGCACTCATGTAGTGATGAAAATATATGATGAATTCTTATCAACCTAACACAACACTACTCTTTTCCGCCTCTAATAAGAAGGTTTCGGAAAAAACTCTTAATCGAAGATTTAATAAAATTTCCTTCTAAGCGCGAGACGATTAATCATTTAGATCCATTTTACACGTTTCTCACAATAAGCTAATTGAATTGGTCCCGTAAATATAAGTCCTGGGTACAAAATTTGTTTAAAAAACGAAAATAAAATTAAATCAAGCTAAATACACAATATATAACAAGTGAGAACATTAAGACGCGTATGTTTCTTTTTATAAATAAATCAAACTTTTACTGTCCTTTCTGCGCTGAAAAATATTGGGAGGGTTTGGCTCATCAGTGGTGAACCCTCCCAGCGGTTTGGCCAATTTAATCTACCAGGCCTGCAGATCCAGGGGCAGAGAGAGAGAGAGAGGGGGGAGGCAAACTATTTTGTACTCAAACGTCGATGAAGCAAAAATAACTTTTCCGACCTGAAAAGTGTCTCTTTATTTCTCAAATGCTATGAATACTGGCCAGGCTACATCTTTTGTGTAAATATGCGTAAAAGATGAAAAAAAAAAAACGAAAAAGAGGTCAGGTATTCAAAATGATGAAAAGGGTATATCCTGACCGCTCAAATATGCATTCAAAGATGAGAGAGCGCCATTTATTGTAATAAACATCAATGGAATTTGGCCAATAGCCAGGAATGAAATTATATCAACGCTTAGTTTATATTTATTCCAATAGATAGCGCTTTAATTGGTTGTTTGAACGATTAGACATGTCTTTTCCCTCATGTATCAATTTCGTCATGGTGATAGAGGGACGAGAAGTCTATTAAAGGAAATCAACATATTGTTACATGGATGACAAGGCAAAGATACCAGAGTAAAGTTGGGGAAAGAGGGGTGGACTCCAGCGGCCCCCGCTGCCATGTGGCAGGCGCCAAAAACAGCATTCCTGTGTGTGAGGGGGACAGAGTCTGGTTACATCTGCGGCGAATAGAAGACGTGGCGACTTGCCTCCGGGCGCCTGGATGATCCTGTAAGGAGAGACTGACGTGTTGTGTGGAGCGGGAAGCTTCACAAGAGTGACATTCACGGAGCAAAGGATTCTTCTGACGGGAAGGTTGAAGGCAAGTCCCACTGATTGTACTCCTTCTGTTTAGAGACATAATAAAGCGCTAACTTTAGCTGCCTCCCTTCGAACTCAGGTGTGTATCTTTGTGGCATACTGAGTAGACAAAGTACACGAATAGCGTCTGGGTACGACGTAACAATATATTTACCAATAAAGAGGACGAATTCTTACTCTTTAGAATAAAGAAAGTGGCCTTAGGCTTGGCTTCGAAGCTTCTCTCCGAGTTCACACGCTGGGCTTCGAATCTAGCAACCCCATCAAATCTCAGGTCAGCTAACAAGAAAATATTTGCTGCAGACCACACGCCTGCGTGTGATTATGACACATTCCTCAGGGTCACTCATGCGTGTGATCCAATATTAATTCTTCTGGTTGTTGTTGTCGTGTCCAAAGAAGAGTCTCAGATGTCTCCATGCATCTCCATCACAGCAGCAGCAATATACACTATCTTGAGTGTGTAAAGCTGCAGCTCTGGGTCTAAGTCAATTTTCTGCAAGGCTGCGGCCATTGCTGGGCATGAGAATATGTGAGTAGGTGTTAGTTCCACACCAGGACAGTTGTTGCATGTTCTATAGGTTCTTGTGCCATCTGGATATATTGCCATTCCTTTATAGTGTTTTGTTCTAAGTCTTGTTATAGTTTTTGTCAGTTTTCTCTCAGTTTATTCCACATATTTGATCTTTTCTTATTTTTTGTTTGATTATCTTGTATTTTGCCAAAACATCAGCGTCAAATACTGACATTTGTTCTTTCCTTTGGCTCAGCTTTCTGGCTTCCTTTGCCAATTCATCTGCCATTTCATTACCCTCGATCCCAACATGGGCGGGAATCCTTTGTAGAATGCAGTTCTTTTCCAATGTTTCCAGTTGGGTAAGTAATGAGTGTATTTTCTGCGTGATTCTAGTATTGCCCTTCTGAATTGCTTCTAGAGCGGATCTGGAGTCGCTGTATATAATAATTCCTTCTGCTTGATGCAGGGATGGTTGGTTCAGGTATACATCAAGGGCTTTCCAGATAGCTGTCAGTTCACAAGTGAAGTTTGACGAAATCTTTCCTGCTCCTTCTTTGATTTTGATATATGTTCCATCTTGGAGTATTATGTTAATTCCGGTCCCTCCATTACTCAGGGTAAGGTCTGATGATCCATCTGTGTATGCTAATAAATAAATTTTCTGATCATATAAATCAATTGTGTCAAGTCCTTTCTTTTTAAGTATGATTTTGTTCTCTTTTTTATTGCAGGGTTCATTCAGGTTGAGATTGATGATTATATTTGATGGTAATGGGGTAGGAAATGTTGGTTCTTTTTGAATTTGAAATTAATTATGTTTCATGTTTATGCCCTTTCTAATATTGTTGTCGTACTGAAGTGTTGAAGATCTTTTAAGTCTTTTTGTGTCAAGTTTAAATAGGTTCTATGGGATATGTGTTCGGTTTTTTTTTTTTTACTTTTTAAGCAATTGGTGAATTTTATTGTTTTTAATTGTCTTCTGCTTTCGAGTAGGTCTAGGCCACATTCTCTCTGAATTTTCTCATTGTTGGTGGATGAAACAGCACCAGTGATTATTTTGGCCGCTTTTGCTTGAACACTGTCTAGTCTTCCTTTTAGTGATGAGCTTGAGGGAGCCCAGACAGGTGTGGCATATTCCATTATTAGCCTTATTAAGGTGGTATATGTTGTTCTGAGAGTTTTGGGTTTTGCTCCCCAATTTGTTCCACATAAACTTCTCAGAATATTTAGTTTTCTGGTAGCTCTATTTGAGGTGTTAATTATGTGTTCTGTAAATCGCAATTCCTCATCAAGTATCACACCTAGGTATTTTGGATTTCTAATTTCATCAATTATTTGGTTGTTTATGCTTATTTTGTGATTAAATTTATGCCTGTTTTTCCTGTCAGTGGAGAAGACGCATAGGTTTGTTTTTATTGGGTTTATGGTCATTTTGAGTTCCATTGCCCACTTCTCCAGTCCTCTCATTGATGTGTTCAGTATTTTTTCTGATTTTTCTATACTGCTACTTGTGTGCCATATGGCTATATCATTTGCATAACAGGCAACCTTTGTGTCTTCAGTGAGGTAAGGATGGATGTCGTTAATATATAGCAGGAAGAGTAGAGGACTGAGCACAGATCCCTGAGGTACACCAGCCTATGTTCTTCGGTCCTTGGAAAATTCTCCATTAACCCGAACCTTTATCCTTCTTCCCCTTAAGAAGTCTGCAATCCAGATTAAGGTTTTTCCTCTTACTCCGATGTTGTGCAGCCTTTCAAGTAATTTCTCCCTCCACACTCGATCAAAAGCTGAGGTCATATCCAGGAATACGGCCGTTGTCTTCTTTTGCGGTTTTTCCTGGAATAAGTATTCTTCTGGTTCCATCAGCATTACATTTTAACCTATTTTCGATGGTAGCAGGAGTAATAAAGAATATTACTGCGTTTCAGATGACTGTGGCTTTGAAATTTATGTACTATATACAATATTTTAATCAGGATTATTTATTTATTTATTATCAAATAAGACGCGATATCCCTACAAGGGATGCTTGCGTCAAGAAACAACACTAAATATAGATACTATATTACATAAACAATTGAATAATTACATGGTTTGAGTAGAGTTTGAACAAGAAAAGAAAGGAAAGGACACCAAAATCATGATCGAATTTACAACCATCTAATGAATAAATACACCTAGTTTGGCAATTACGGTTTTTTTTAACCAAGAGAAAAAATCATAGATATATTTACATAATTTTCTAAATTTAAAATAAAATAAAAAATTGGATAATTTCAAAAAGTTTCTTTATTCCGTTAAAATGGCAAGCGTTAGCTCATCATCATTTAAAACTTTTCAATTATTTTACAATCTAATACAATATTTTTATTTATTGAATGAAAAAAATGCAAACTTTTGAGGCGCGCGAGTCTATGGTTACGGCAATGGCTAACAACACACGCTAGCGTGTCTGGCGGTGAAAGGGTCGAACTAATTAATATTCACTGACGTCTAATTAACTATTCACTCAGCCTTGTAGAAAATTTAAATAGATCCAGAACAGCTGCTTTGCACACCAAAGATAGAGGACATTGCGACTGCTGTGATAGAGATGCATGGAGACATCTGAGGTTCTTCATTGGACACGACAACAACAACGATCCAGAGTAGACAGTAGAAGTTTGTTTAATGTATAAAAGAAATATTTGTGCTTTAATGTTTGCATTTGATGTATATAGATGGAGTGTTATAGCTTATGTCTAACTGGCTTTTCCCTTATTATTTGCGGAAGAGTATTGCTCGATGCAAATATTTATATTAAATTATTCTGTCTTAAAAGCCTATGACCCTAGTTTAATTGAATACCATTTCTGAGATTCCATCCTTCAGTGCAGCGTAAATAAGCAGAATCGCCCAATACACTATTAAAGCTCTAAGAAGCAGTCTGGTAGATAAATTGGCAAAACATTACCTGGAGGGTAAACCACAGATAACCCAAGCCCTCCTAATAGTTTTTATCGCAGTAAGGAAAGTAGAAGTTTGTTTTAAGTGTAGAAAGTACCTTCGTTTGTGCTTTGATGTTTTAATTTATTGTATATATTTGGCGCGTTATAGCTTTATATTCGAGCGTAGAAAATCAAGGAAGACAAACTTCAGAATGATACGGCAATTTATTTAAGGCAAAAACAAAATCAACATTTATAAGATTTAAGATAAGCAATGAAGGAAGTTTCCAGAATAGCAAAATATAATTAATACCAAAATTAATAATCTGTATAAAACTATAATAAATACTTTTCTACAATTATAATGAGTCAATTAACGATAAGAAAGTTTAATCCAAGAAAAAGACAAGTAAATGAAGTTTTGTTATTCAGTGCTCTATCCTGGCTGTACACGTAGAAGCAGGAAGGCTAGAAGAGACTATGTACCAACACCAGACAATACCAATATTATCATCTAGCGACCAAAGGTAAAAAAACAAATCAGCAGACGCTATCAAATTCAATGAAGTTGCAATTCTTCAAAGATGCAGCTTGTTGCTAAACAAAAAGATAAGATAGAGGATAAGATAAATTCTGTTGTAATAATCAGAGAGGAAGAATTACCCAATCTGGACTGTTGTCAATTGCCATATAGCCTCTCGGAAATAGAGGTTAGTTGCATTTGGAAGACATGACATTCCCAGTTGGATTTATTGGTCAATAGCCAAATAACATTTATTCATTGATGAGCACTTTATTCATTGATTTTCAAATTATATCAATAAACTCCAGACAGTGAGCGACTTTATACTCTCTCCATGAATTTATTAATATGATACCTAATACTTATTATTTAAAATAAATTCATAAGAAATTTTTACTAGTTTAGTACTCCAAGAATATATATGAGTTAATATAAGGTTGTCCAAAAAGTTCGTGTTTTTCATAAAATGTTGTTTTTCTTATTACTTGGCGAATAATATTATATTATTATATATATAATATTATTACGGCGCGAATACATAATACAATTACTTTATACATAATACAAAGACATCATACACAACAGCGAATAATATTATGGCGAATAACATTGGTATTTCAATTTTTTGCAAGTCTTTCTTCTGATATCAGAACATAAACGAAATATCGACAAACAAGACAGCAGATCTTTAGTATACCATCATATAAGAGAAACGGGCCATTCCTTCTCTCTATCAGAATCAAGAACCCATTACTCCAACATCCCCAATAGACTACAGAACTTTTCATAGAATCCATCATATCCAGAAAGCACAATAGCATTAAAAGAAGAATAGACATTCCAGAAATGTATAATATACTATTCCCTTAACCCATCCCATAACTTCCAAATGAAGATATCACCTCTGAATAGCAAAGTCGATAAGCACGAGCAATGGAGACTCGCGTTAATTCTGCATTCAAATAACTGTAACACTCGAAGCATTTTATTTGATTTTAATTCTTATTCTATTGGCGGGTCAATGAAAGAAGGGCTTTCTTGCCCGAAAGCTAGAGATATTTATAAATAAATGATTAGTAAAAAAGAAACTTTTCCCTAGAGGCCTAATGTTTGTATTTTAATATTTATTTTTAACATACTTCTACACCACGTAGAAGTCTGAAATTTTATACACTCGCTCAATCCAGATGACAATGCAACTATATAAAATTTAAGATTTATGGGATGTCAAAAATGGATCAATTTCTATATTTATTTTTCAAATTTTGTGGTCAATTTTAATAAACTTCCAGATCACATAGATTTATAAATATTTGTACAGTCAATCAACTTAAACAATGTATTTTAATAAAATTTTAGGCTTCTAGATGGCCGCGATGTGTGTGTTCTGGAATAAACGCTAGATTGGAATTTGTATATATGTCAAAGAGAGAAAATAGACACAGCCGTTGGTGGCATAATGAACATCTGGAATTCCGTAAAAATAAGAAAATAGATAGTATGAACGAGAGCTATAAAAAATTGCGAGGATATTTCTAGAAAAATATAATCAATCAGAACAATATTCGAGAATACAAATTTTAGTCAAAGTATAAAATATAACATTATATAAAAGCAATGGTCGCTTCTCCCATCAAAATAGACGTCAAAACTAGACGCCATCTATTGCCAGTCGCCGTAAACAAGCGGCTTCGGATCGGCGACAAAGCCACAACACCAGCTTTGGCAAACTGAGAAGCGTCCACCTGGAGACCATGGTTTCAGGCTAATGGCCCTCGTCAGTCCAGGGCGGACTTTATTTCATTAGATCCACAAGAGTTCAAATGAAATATTCACAATCTCCCAAAGCTGTTTTTAGCTGAAAGAGTGACTAGGAAAAATCTCTAAGGCCAAAAAGACGTCATCTATTGACCGCAGTGGCCTCGGTGACAAAACCACAGATTGTGAATATTTCATTTGATCCCTTGTGGATCTCATGGAATAAAGTCCGCCCTAGGATGACGAGGGCCATTAGCCCAAACCATGGTCTCCAGGTGAACGCTTCTCAGTTTGCCAAAGCTGGTGTTGTGGCTCAATAAGTGAGACACAAGGTAGATATTTTATATCACATTCAAAAAGATAAGTTTTTTTAACACTTCATTGTCTATACTTCCATAAGACAAAAAAAGATAGAGATAATAGTATCCCCAAGGTAAATTCGTATTTTTTTATTGCATAAAAAATCTCAATACATCTTTTACTAGATTGTTTTGTTTTTCAAGTCTACAGAATCGAAAATAATTTAATAGTAACAGATCCAAATATTTTTATTCCCTGTAAAGAAAGGTATATTAAATTCAATACCTTTTGTAGATATATTTTAAATTATATAGCAACAAATATCTTTTAAGAAACTGATAATTTATATTATGCTGATTGTACATATTACCAGACACTTACTTTTTTTGTACACAGTTCTTTTTTCTCTTTCTCATTGTTAACATCATGACTATTCTATTCACGGCCTAAAATTATTGTATAAATATGTATAGACAAATGTAAAGGCATACATGTATGACAGCGCAAGTGTCCCTAGGGGGACATAACGCTTCAAATTGAAATAAAATAAAAAACATCAACCTAGTACAAATCCCTAATTTAATTCTATTTCCTGTATGTATTTTTGTTCCTTATTTTTCCAACAAAGGAGAGTTGAGGAATCTGATGTATCAACAAGGGCAAATTGAGCAAGAGCAATTTGATCTTTTTTCGTCGAATTTCTTGCACCATACCAGAAATCCCCATTCTTTCCTTTACTCACACTTTCTAAGATTATTCTTACCTTGCATTCTCCAGAAGAGCAAATAGAAAAGTTAAGGTGAAAAGAATATTTTCTGATTGGGATACTGAAAGTTGCTGATGACTTGCATCATCCATCGGAATAAACCATCATCCAGGGGAAGTTCTCCGTATACCAATTCTATAAATCATAGAGATTTATCAAAAACACGAATCATCTCATTTATTAAAATATAGCCATTCTTCTCATATTTCGTGTAGCTATGCGTCAAAATTCGTCGGGGAACAAAATTTGACTTCAAGGTCCGTTTGTATTTATTTATTTATTATCAAATAAGACGCGATATCCCCACAAGGGATGCTTGCGTCAAGAAACAACACTGAATTCAGAGATTATATTACATAAACAATTGAATAATTACATGGTTTGAGTAGAGTTTAAAGATGAAAAGAAAGGAAAGTAAACTAAAATATTTGTAGATAGCATATTGCTTCACGTGTTTATGCGACTATTGGCTAGAACCACTCAAGGCCAAGTTTGATCCTCGAGGAAGTCAAGAGCACAGCTACATGAAAAAAGAGAATAACTTTCTAGAAGTATCGAGAGAGAGAGAGAAATCCATATGATCAAATATTCAAATAAAAAACGGCACATATTGGATCGAAAAAATAAACTGTCTTTTCATTGTATTGTATTTCGATGATAACACACATAGAACGTTCTTCTTTATCAAAAGCTTCTGAAATGGCAAAAATGGTTATATTTATATACAAAAATATTCATATTAGTTTTTTTCTATTCAATATGTGCCGTTCTTATTTGAAGAATAACTATATATATCTTGGGATTCAATTTAGGCCTTTTAAAATAAGTTGAGTATGGATTGCTCTGTCTTCAAAAATAAGAATTCCTTTTTTAAAGAGATATATTTTTATTAAATTCATTAATATGAGATATTTTTTATATTTACTAGAAAAAAAGTTTAAAAACGTTTGAGAGAGCTTAACTAGTAGGTGTTCTCTGTTAAATAATATATCATAGTTTTTTTGGGACCTAATGAGAGCATATGGATTATACCAAAATAATGGAACATGAGATATTTTGATTAGCTTGTATTATTATTGAAAACTGTTATCCATTTATTTTTTTATTATTTTCAAAATATTTTATATAAAGAACAAAGCTTTAAAATGATGTAATTCTTCTATTATATTGATGTTGTTTTGTTGAGGTAATTTTAATCATAATTTTATGGCTCCAAATACAATTAAATGCTTTTTAATTTCAAAATAATTATAATAATTCAAAAATATATTATAAATATAATATATGATTTTTATAGATTTATATCTTTTCTTATTTTTTAATATAAATATCCATATTTTAATAATTAAATAAAAAGGCATATATTGGATCAAAATATCATTTATTTCACCAATATTTCAGTTGGCTGAACGCCAACCTTTATCAAGGTATTATAACATATAAATATATTATCTATTTTGAGTATACAAGTATTATATGATTACTTGTATAGTATATATACAATATATTATGTATACACCGGGGTTTTAGTGAACAACATTCAAAGATAGAATCAGAAGATATCCATATAAACTGATAAAACAATTTAAGAAACCTCGGGGACTAAATTTGTCAATCTAGTGATTTTGAATACACTGTAGGTGTTCATTCACTACATTCTGGCAAAGTTTGATGTTTCAATAAACATGGTATTATATATGATGAAATCTTGATTTAGAATTATATAATTACAGCTCAAAAGTATTTTAAAAGAGAAATCATATGCAACAAATTTATCTATATTAATTGGTGAAAAGCCATATGGCTTGAAAGTGTACATATATTAGTAGTATAGGCAGAAGTCAAAACATATGTTCACACTGTAAATGATTTCTTCTTTAAAAAAATGAATTATTGATCTATAGGCAAGGGTACATTTCTGGATATCTTTGGGAATTGTGATAAGCTAATACTATCCTGACTTTTTGGGAATACTAGAGAGTTTGGATAATTCATCGATATATTTGTAGAAACGGTACTTACCAGAAAGTCCTTTAAATATTCCGTATAAAGATTGGTAAAACTTTTTAGAATTAAAGAAAGAGTAGTTTCAAGAGAGAGTGCATATGATCCATCTATGTAGAGGACTAACGGCTGTTGTTGGCGCAGGTGAGGTTCGTTATCTCGCCATAAGATGATTACAGCAGGCGCTTTGTTTCCGCCTCGTGTGGTCGGGATATCGAGATCACAGCAGCGTATCCTCTCATTGTGTACATCCTTCTGTCTGGTCACATCTCCATCTCAGTATTTATATTCACACGATGTATAATCTTTGTATAATAGACTACTACAATAATATTATTTTCTCATGTGCGCAAAATCTTCATACTATGGGGCAGGGTATCATTACAAGGTTTACCTTTTCAAATGAGTGCAGGCCTCTGATCTGTAAGAAACCACCTGAGAATTTATTGGTTCCGGATTCTAGCCAGTTACCATAATATCGTGAATCCTATTCAACCACATTCTGTAGAGTTCTACTCGCCTATTTAAAGCTAAAATAACAACATTTCTACGGAGATCATGCAGCTGTTGAGTAGCTCTGATCAATTTCTTGAACATTCGCAACGAGTTGTGGCATCTAATATCACCAGCTAGATATTGCAGCCAGTGTCGCTCTGATCTATATTTTTAAGCCTTTGGAATTTTTTGCTTCTAAAACATCAGCACATCTCGCAGCCCACCGTCGCCCTGATCAATTTCTTGAACCTTTGCAATGTGCCACTTCCAACATCTTCGTTCAGATCTTGCAGCCGTTGAACCTTTGCAATATACGGCCTCAAACACCATCAGTTAGATCTTTCAGCCGTTGTGCCACCCTGATCAATTCCTTGAACCTTTGCAATGTTCGGCCTCAAACACCATCAGTCAGATCTTTCAGCCGTTGTGCCGCCCTGATCAATTCCTTGAACTTTTGCAATGTGCGGCCTCAAACACCATCAGTCAGATCTTTCAGCCGTTGTGCCGCCCTGATCAATTACTTGAACCTTTGCAATATGCGGCCTCAAACACCACCAGTCAGATCTTTCAGCCGTTGTGCCGCCCTGATCAATTCCTTGAAACTTTGCAATATGCGGCATCTAACATCTTCGGTCAGATATTGCAGCCGTTGTGGCGCCCTGATCAATTCCTTGAACCTTTGCCATGAGCCGCTTCCAACATCTTCTTTCAGATCTTGCAGCCGTTGAACCTTTGCAATATGCGGCCTCAAACACCATAAGTCAGATCTTGCAGCCGTTGTGCCGCCCTGATCAATTCCTTGAACCTTTGCAATGTGCGGCTTCTAGCACCATAAGTCAGATCTTGCAGCCGCTGTGGCACCCTGATCATTCCTTGAACCTTTGCAATATGCGTCCTCAAACACCATAAGTCAGATCTTGCAGCCGTTGTGGCGCCCTGATCGATTCCTTGAACCTTTGCAATGTGCGGCTTCTAGCACCATCGGTTAGATCTTGCAGCCGCTGTGGCACCCTGATCAATTCCTTGAACCTTTGCAATATGCGGCCTCAAACACCATAAGTCAGATCTTGCAGTCGTTGTGCCGCCCTGATCAATTCCTTGAACCTTTGCAATGTGCGGCTTCTAGCACCATCGGTCAGATCTTGCAGTCGTTGTGCCGCCCTGATCAATTCCTTGAACCTTTGCAATGTGCGGCCTCTAAAATCATCGGTCAGATCTTGCAGTCGTTGTGCCGCCCTGATCAATTCCTTGAACCTTTGCAATGTGCGGCCTCTAAAATTATCGGTCAGATCTTGCAGCCGTTGTGCCGCCCTGATAAATTCCTTGAACCATTGCAATGTTCGGCCTTTAACACCATAAGTCAGATCTTGCAGCCGTTGTGCCGCCCTGATCAATTACTTGACCCTTTGAAATGTGCGGCCTCAAACACCATCAGTCAGGTCTTACAGCCGTTGTGGCGCCTAGATCAATTCCTTGAACCTTTGCAATGTGCGACTTCTAGCACAATAAGTAAGATCTTACAGCCGTTGTGCCGCCCTGATCAATTCCTTGAACCTTGGAAATGCGCGGCTTCTAGCACCATAAGTAAGAATTTGCAGCCGTTGTGCCGCCCTGATCAATTCCTTGAACCTTTGCAATGTGCGGCTTCTAGCACCATAAGTAAGATATTGCAGCCGTTGTGCCGCCCTGATCAATTCCTTCAACCTTTGCAATGTGTGGCTTCTAGCACCATAAGTAAGATCTTTGCAGCCGTTGTGCCGCCCTGATCAATTCCTTGAACCTTTGCAATGTGCGGCTTCTAGCACAATAAGTAAGATCTTACAGCCGTTGTGCCGCCCTGATCAATTCCTTGAACCTTGGCAATGCGCGGCTTCTAGCACCATAAGTAAGATATTGCAGCCGTTGTGCCACCCTGATCAATTCCTTGAACCTTTGCAATGTGCGGCTTCTAGCACCATAAGTAAGATCTTGCAGCCGTTGTACCGCCCTGATCAATTCCTTGAACCTTTGCAATGTGCGGCTACTAACATCATCGATCGGATCTTGCAGCCGTTGTGCTGCTTTTATAAACTTATCCAGCCTCTACAATATGCAGATTATAAAACCAGGGATCGAACTTGCAGCACTCTTGCCGTTTTTATCAATCCCTTGAGCCATCGCAACCTGGTGTCGTCCTGATAAACCTTTTGAACCTTAGCAACGAGCGGGCTCTAAGTCCAGTGTCTAGAGCTTACACAGTCGTGCCGTGGCTCTAATTCATTCATTGAGTCTTCGCAATCTTCAGTCTATAAAACAGCAGCTAGATTTTGCATCTTTGACGTTGGTTCGATCATTATTATCTCTCTATATATAAAAGTCAATGTCTGTCTGTTTCGCGATAAACTCAAAAACTACTGAACCAATTGGTACCAAATTTTGCATGTCGCTTTTTATAAACCTGAGGAAAAATTTCGGCTACATTTTTATTAGTATTTTTGGCTATTTCTTTTTTTTTCATTTCAAGAACTTTTTTTTTACGCGGAGTAATCCGGAATGTAACGAATACCCAAATATGGCCATTTTTTATAAGCATCGGTGGTTCAGTGGTAGAATGCTCGCCTGCCACGCGGGCGGCCCGGGTTTATTCCCGGCCGATACATTCTTTTATTTTTACAATTTTTAAAACTCATTTTTATTATATATAATATAAATATATATTATTATATCAACTATATTAATTAAATCAAATACCTAAACACTAATATAATACTATTTTTGCCATCACACACACTTTTTTCCTGTAGTTTATGTGTTACTTCTGTATTGCTATTCTATGGCACTTCTAATATTTATTATTGATGTACTTTCAGTATGAAGGAAATTGCAATCGGGGGAATTCTCGGGCGAAGCCGGGTCATACGTCTAGTATTTAGATAAATTCCAAAACTTCTTTATTTGTCACGGGATTCAATCTTTTTCAAAATCTTTGCACTCTAAAACGGTGGCCCCAAGTTCATCTCTGAAGGATTCCCTTTCAAAACGATTCCATTTATATAACTATTTAATCCCTTTTTTGCTAGATTCGCTCTAACAATGAAAATTTTCAGATATATGTAAGGTGAAAAATAATTTTGTGGGAAAATTAGTTGTGGGTATTGAGAGTCTATATACAAGCATTGGTGGCGATATAAGAAGTAAAATAGAATGGTGTTGATGATATAGGTTGAGTATAATTAATAGAAATCAAAAAATTTTTTAATTGTAAGAAATCAAAATGAATGCTATGGTACATAGTGGATTAAAAAGAAAAGAAAATGCGCCTAACTAATTTCTACTCGAAATTGGAAAAAAATCGAGGGAGTTCTATTAGGGCTTTTGAGAAATCAAAAATAATATAAAAATAAAAAGTTGGACGAAATCAAAGTAAAGGTTTGGTTGCATGGTGAGGAAAAAAAAAATGTTTTGTTGCATGGTGAAAAAAAAAGTGCTTGTTGCATGGTAAAAAGAAATGCCTAATTATATTTCTGCTCGAAATTGGGAATGGAAATCGAGGGATTTTTATTAGGTCTTTTGAGAAATCAAAAAATAAAAATAAAAATAAAAAGTTGGAAGAAATCAAAGTGAGTGCTTGGTTGCATGTTGGAAAAAAAAAATGCTTTGATGCATGGTGAAAAAAAAAATGTTTTGTTGCATGGTGGAAAAAAAAAAAAGAAATCCGGTCTCGGTGACACTTGCCTGGGGTGGTGGCACGTGCGTCGGCTGCCGCGCTCATCTCGCCTTTCGGTCGGCGGGGGGTGTGGGCTGCTCCGGGGGTGGCGCTACGGAACGTCGTTTGTAGTTGAGTGGACCTTGCTCCTTGAAGTGCGGCGGTCAGCTGCAAAATTATTGTCGCCAGGGTGTGTTTTGTCGCTTCGCTCGTTGCCAGTTTCTTCCCTCTTTCTTTCGTAGGGTTGTCCGTTTTTACGCCTATGGGGTCCTGATTAAGCTCCATAATATCTTTATCCTGTCGACTCTATGTAATATTTATCCAAAGTTATTACACTGCAATATTTGATGTATTACACTGTTGTAGAATCCTGTCGACTCTATGTAATATATGCAAAGTTATTACACTGCAATATTTGATGTATTACACTGTTGTAGAATCCTGTCGACTTAACCGTTCTGTGACAATATCGTTGCGGAATTTCTTGTTGTTCGATTTGAATGGTGAGGATTGGTTGAAACGCAGTCGTTTGAGTGGAAGTTGAAGCATACAGTTAGGAATAATCAGGACACGTGATGGGGTTTGAAAATAAAAGGCAACTGGGTTGGAGGAAAGAAAGCTTGAGAAGAGCGGAGCGATTTTGATTGTTAATTATCTGATCACATGGCGGTGATTGTACTTAGCTATGGGATGAGCAGAGGGAGAGAGGTCCAGAGCAGATGTCACCTTGTTGGAAGCCAAAACTCTACTGATCTGAACTCGGTGGGAGCCAAGTCGCTACTGACAATTCTTGTCTTTCGATTTAACACCACGAGTTGTCTTCCTTCCCATTGGTCGAAGGATGGAACGTGCCCGTTTTTCTATTGGTTGACCTACTTAGTTCTTGCTTCCTAATTGGACCGGCGGCTTCCTTTGGTGGAAGATACGCTCGGCCTGGTCAGGAAGTATCGGGTGTTAGTTCGACTCTATTTACTTCCGCGTTATCAAATACGTCCGGTCCTGTCCGGAAATATTGGGCGTCTCTATACTAATATAACTTCTGCGGATACCAGATACGTCCGGGCTTTGCGAGGAAGTATTGACTGTACAAGTTATTTATACTTGTGCCCGCTTTTAGCCTGCTTCCTATGTCTTGTTGCCACTTTCTTTCCTCCAGTTACCTTATTCATTTATTAAATCTAGGAAAATCATACATTGTACATGCATAGTGGGTCGGGGGGCATACAATTATATACAAATTATGACATATATTTATTCCAAAAACAATATATATATAGTCTCTTATATAATATAATTTGAGAAATATAAATATATATATATATATAGTGAAAAAGGTTCATCCAGGGTTTGCAATTTTTTCAAGAAATTCTCCCCTGGATGAATTTTTTTTTCTCTATAAAAAGATATATTTATATTTAAAAAAAATCTAAAATGATCTGACCCTTAGACATCTCACCCCATTTACAAACAGATAGTTTTAGATGGATAAATTTCAAATCAACTTTACAATTCCTTCATTACATATAAATATATCCTATAACACAAGGCACAACGCCAATCAAATTCAACCGTTCTATTTGAAACACCACAATTCCATACTTGAGAAAACTTCACTCAAATCTCTCCTCAATATTTAGAATATAAAATCGGCCTGGTAGGCTATCTATCTGCCAGTTTAACCTTATTTAGAAGATCAGGAAGCTTTCAGGAATCCCGTGATCATGAAAACTAAGTCCGCCATGGACTGAAAAGTACCATCACCCCATGGTCTTCAGGTCGGCGTTAGAAATTTGCCGAATTCGATTCTGCTAGTTTGCAGAGACGATCGATAGATGACACAGAGTTTTATCTATGTTTTGAGAGGAAATATGTCTTTTCTTTTCATAGAACAATATCCTCTTCTGGCAAAATTTCCATTATTTGACTTAAGATAATAAAGCTTCTTATAGACAATGTTGGCGATAAAACTTCTTGATTAAACCTTCTTGACAAAAGGATTATGGTTATACGTTTCTTACAGAATAAAATAATGATATTTCGATTTTATTTTAAGTCTTGATATAGGCAAATATTGAAGCACTTTAAAACATAATGCTGAATGAAACTTATTATCACCATGCCCCTTTTGTAAAGAAGGTTTTATCTAGAAGTTTTAGCGTCAGTTCGAAGGTCGTCTTTTTTTTTTTAAAGAGACAGAGGCAATTTTTTCCACACTTAGTTACCACACTTAGTGTATCTTCAACAAAGGTCACTATGTATCAAATATATATCAGAGTTATTGTCTGAATCCCGATATACATGTGTGTGTGATAAAAGGTACAACTTCCTTTTCTTTAAAGTTTTGTCCATGAGTGTATTTTGTTCCTTAGCATCTATTTCTCTCATTACCTCTCTGTTCTTTTATGTAAATAAGTTGGTAATTGTTTTGATCAAAATTAATTTTCCTCCTCATTTTTTGACACTATGTTTACATCTAGGCAGTCTTTCGAACCCAACCTAAGGTATGCAGACTTTTGTCCTAGGTTTCATTATCAATATATCAATAACTGAAGCATGAGCATTTCTACGTATTTAGGAAGACTAATATCTGATTTACACACCCTCATTGACACTCCTCTGTTTTTTTAAGGAGACAGAGACAATTTCATTCATTCGCACTTGGTTATTTCGTGGGTCTTCAATAAAGGTCACTTTGTACCAAATTTCTTTCAGAGTTATTATTGTCTGAATCCCGATATACATGCTAAAAGGTACAACTTCCTTAAGTTTTGTCAATGAGTGAATTGTGATTTCACCGCCACTCTGTGTTATGGTGTGGGCGAAATGCACCTCCATTTCAGCTTGTAATGGCTGAGTCTTCTTCTTTAAACGTAGAATTAATTCAAAATCTTCCAAACCAATTGTCAATGTGTCTCTATCAGTAGGAATCCTTTCCTTGTTTTGCACCCAGGGTAGAGCTACCTCATAGAGCCCCTCAAGTGTATAGTTTATTCTCTTCGACAGACATTCAAATATATCGATTTTTTCCTTCTATGGTGTATAACAAACTTTTGTACAACCAGCCTTCTATCTTAAAAGTCTCTCAAAAATGAACAGCAATATGTATTGCCATGTTGTATGCCACAAGAAAAATGTTTACAACAAAAAGCTTTATTAAGAGACCCTTTAGTCTTATACGGATTCTCCGTGTAAAAATGTAGGGTACATGCAGGAATAACAGTAATAGTACCAGTAATAAGCATTTTAGAAAATTCTAAATTCTAAAATTCTCCACTTTCATTAAGTGACCATCTCCAGGAGAGACCAAGAGCATCCATGCTTTCAGATGTTATTCCACGAAAGGTTTCCACTGTATATATAGCCTACATATTACTTTTTAAAATAAGGTTTCGTATTTATAACATTATGCATTTCACGTGTATTTAATACTACGATATTTGGTAGCTTCTTATAAATACTTAGCAATCAAAGATGGAAGAACATGAGTTATACAAATATTTATTATAGGGCAATAACGCGCCATCTATCTATAGTAAATGAAAGAATTAAAGCACGAATGCTTCATCCCTATATATATAAAAGTCAGTGTATGTATGTATGTGGGTATCTATGTCGGCTATACACGTCCACAATACGTAACTAATCTGACTGAAATTTTAACAGTATATAGAGTAGAATCTGGAAAAACTTATAGTGAAAATTTCAGGTCTCTATCCCGAATATTCTTCGAATTATTTGCAAATTGCGTTGCAAATTTGCCTTTTCGCTCGCAAGCAGCGCCTCTAGCAGTGAAGATGGGAGGTAATATCAGCTGACCTAATGTACATGTAAAACGTGCTTTGACAGGACATAGAGAAAAATCTGGAAAAAATATTTATCGGATTTTTAGCCAATAAAAAATAAAATTGACAGGTTCTGGGCAAATATAGTTGTTTTTTTAGTTAGAAAATGATGATGACAATATTGCTGTATCATGTTTGATTATCAGATACAAAATTATATCGAAAAAAATTCCAAAAAGCTGAGACCACGGGTGAAGCCAGTTCATTTTTTAGTATACAGGAACAAAATTCTAACAGAAAAACATTCATTCGAGCAGAAGACACAAAGCCAGATCATCTCTTTATAAAAATATCGCTTCTCAGACTCAAATTTGAAGCGGGACGTTTCACAAGAGTGACATCCACGGCGCCAATTTATAATTGTAACGAATAGTATTTGAATAAAAACATTTAATCGGGTAAAACCTGGGAGTTGCCCGGGTCATTCGGCTAGTTTATACATAAAACAAACTTCTACTGTCCTTTACTGTGATGAAAATATATATTGGGAGGGCTTGGCTTCATCGTAGTAAGGACAGTAGAAGTTTGTTTATGTGAAAGAAACATTCGTGCTTTAATGTTTTCATTTCTTATATATACATGCGCGTTATAGCTTCATATTGATTTATGCCAATCTGGCTTTATCCTTTATTGTTTGCGGAAGAGTATTGCTCAATGCAAATATTATATGTAATTATACTGTCCTATAAGTTTATCTCCATAGTTTGCTTAAATACTATTTCTGAGATTCCATCCTTCAGTGTAGCATATAAAAGCAGAATGATCTAATACTGTATTAGAGATCTAAGAAACGGTCTGGTAGATTGAATTGGCGAAACCGCTGGGAGGGTTCACTACTGATGAGCCAAGCCCTCCCACTATTTTTCATCGCAGCAAGGACAGGAGAAGTTTTTTAAATTTTATTTATAAAAGAAACATTCGTGCTTTAATGTTTCACATTTGCTCAATGTTTATTATCCTCCAAAGTAGTAGAGAGAAAAGAGAATTAAAATAATATTTACATACACACAGCTATTATATATTTTAATTAACAATCAAATATTTTTTTAAAACGTCATAAGAATAAACTTATGACTATATTGGCATGGCTGACAAGCACTTCTTCAATTACTATGAAGTAAAAAAAATGGATAGCGGCCAAAGAGCCGGCCTTTTTCCGCGATGGGATCCGTCAATTGCCAGAAAGATGAGAAAAAATAGTGGCTAGCGACTGACAATACTTTGAACATTGAATTTTTAACCAATTTTTCACAATAAAGCTTTAATTTTCGAGAAAGAAACCGCTCGAACTTATTTATATATACTCCTAATATGCTTTTAAATTTAAATTTTAAAACACAAAATATACAATTGTATTAAATATTTCGACTAGAATAATTCTATAGAAGCATAGGGCGCCTCTCCTGTCAAAATAAACGTCAAAACCTGACGCCATCTATTGACCGTCGCCGCAAACTAGCGGCCTCGGGTCGGTGACAAAGCCACAACACCAGCTTTGGCAAATTGAGAAGGGTGGACGCTTCTCAATTTTCCAAAGCTGGTGTTGTGGCTTTGTCACCGACCCGAGGCCGCTAGTTTGCGGCGACGGTCAATAGATGGCGTCAGGTTTTGACAGTTTATTTTGACGGGAGAGGCGCCCTATGCTTCTATGGATCAATTTCCTCCCGGAAAATTTTCCATCTATAGAATAATTCTAGCTTACTAAAAAAAAGCCATAATACAAGCGTCTTCTGAATCTGCGATGCTGACAGATCAAAATAATTCATTTTAATACTTATTATAAATTTATTATAACAAATTTCGTGACAATATTAAATATATTAAAAATGTCAAAATGTTAAAATTTCACTGAAAAGGAAAATTTTGCAGTTATCTTGCCATTAAACATTTGAATTTATATGACTAAAAAACCCTCATCTTTTAAGGAATAAATAAGCAAAAATATGATATCTTGAAAACTTCATAGCAAATTTCTTGATGACATTTTACATTAAGTAAAATCTTAAATCTATGACGACCACTCCAATTATGTGTATGTGTCTTTACTTTTAGTCATATAAATCTATATTTACATATTTCGCACTCTAATATTGTTTCATGAAGAAGGCACGTATCATTCTCTTTCCTCAATTTTCGAGAAGCTAATTGCCTCTTCTCTTTATTAAGGATGCTTAAGATTCAAACTGAATTAGGTGTTGCAGATGGCCCACGTTTGTTAATCACAATTAGAATGTTAATCTACGCACAACGTCGTCACTATTTCTTTACCATAGAAATATGTTGAAATATTTTGATTGAGAAATTTTTTGGTCAAATTCGTTCATAAATATTGTCACATAGATAATTAGGAAAGACAAACTTCAGGCTGATTTATTTAAGGCACAATCACAAACTAAAATTGATAAAATATAAGAGAAGTATTGAGGGTAGTTTACGCCAGAGTAATAAAATATAAAAACATTAATAATCTGTTAATAAAATAATAAATAGTTTGCTACAATATATTTACTATGTCCGATGAAATAGGGTTGTTCATCGTTAAGTCTGTGATTTGTCGGGAGAATCGAACTTTGAAACTTGAATAATTATACTCTGAACAAACAAAAACTGCATTAATGTTATTAGAGCTTCTTTCAACAAAGAAGAACTCTTTTTTTCTGAATGGATCTCTAAAAGTAATTAAAGGATGGATGGCTTCGCGCGTTGTGTAGGACCGATGTATGAAATGATTGTACATTCGGCTATCATAGGAAATGTTGAAATATTATTGATCGTTTCTACGGCTACAATGGGTTTAGGAACATTGAGATAGGTTCTGTTCCGTGTCAATAGGCCTGTTACACATGGAAGTTGTCTCCGAGTTGTTTCATCTTGACGGCTAGGTTGACATTGAGAGATAAGCGGCTCACATGGTCGGGTTGGTGATAGGATCCAACCGGCTTCAACTGGTTTAGGATTTCTTATCTGATATAAATAGCCGCTTCTCTTTCTTATCGTGGTCTGACGTTGAATCGCGTGATTTGCAGCCTCTCCACGTGGCTTCTTTGCCAGCACGTGGCCATGACGTAACTTCAGGGTGTCCCTAAACAGTACGTGGTTTGGTCCGTGGCCTTCCTAGTCATCACTTGACCTCCACGACGTCGAGGTCTTCCTAGACATCACGTGTCCATGACATCACTACGTGGCCTCACTAGTCAGAACGTAGCCTTGTCCATGACGTCACTACGGGATCTCATTAGTCAGGATGTGGCCTCCATAACGTCGAGGTCTTCCTAGACAGCACGTGTCCTTGTCCACGACGTCACTACGGGGCCTCACTAGCCAGCACGTGGACATGACGTCACTACGGGATCTCATTAGTCAGGATGTGGCCTCCATAACGTCGAGGTCTTCCTAGACAGCACGTGTCCTTGTCCACGACGTCACTACGGGGCCTCACTAGCCAGCACGTGGACATGACGTCACTACGGGGTCTCATTAGTCAGGATGTGACCACCATAACGTCGAGGTCTTCCTAGACAGCACGTGGCCTTGTCCATGACATCACTACGGGACCTTCTTAGTGAACCACATGTACTCGTCCACGAACAAAACGTCGAGGCCTTCTTAGTCAGCACGTGGCCTTGTCCACGATGTAACTACGGGGCCTTCCTAGATATCACACAGCATTTTCCGCGACATAACTTAGAATGTCTTTCTAGAGAGCGCGTACACAACATAATATGTAGTGTATTACTAGAGAACATGCAGCCATAATACTGTACATTGCTGACTCTTAAAATTGCTATCATGAAGAAGATACATGAAAAACGCAAAATTCGGTTCAAAGGTTCGCTATTATTGGATATGTAAATTATTAGACTTTCATTTTCAATATGTAAGACACAGGTAGGATACCTACAGTCTGTATAAAATCTCAATCGTATATATGTGATATCTTGGGACCTCTGGGACCAGTGTTACCTGATGCTAGACGAACCTCGATGTCACCTCTACCGTGCAGTCGTGGTGGAAGGCGACACAGCTGGGCCAAAGGTGAAATGAACAAACAGAGATTCCACTAAGAAGCGTCTGAACTTCAAGAAGGAATGGGATGAGGAGGTAGGAAAGGGTTACCTCTATAGGAGCGGCCTACGCGGAGGACTGAAACAAAAACTGAAGACTAAAAGACTGGCTAACTGAGGCTTGGGGCCTCCTTTTATAGCTTCAGGGTCCAGGCAGGTCACTACCCTTTTCTGACGTAGACAGGGGGGGGGGGGGGGAGTTATATCATATCATCCAGGAGGGCCACGACCTCGTAAAAATTGGACTGGGCTCGATAGGCCTACTTTCTTATTCTCACTTAGGCCTGATTAGTTTTAACCTTAATTTTCTCCTGTTATTCTCCATTCCTTCTATCTGTACAGTTGCTATACTTTATTAGAGTCTTACGCGGTACAGATTGATGTTACTTGAGCCTTTCTATTTGCAGTAAATAACAAGTTATATACAGTCACGTGGTGAAATATGTGGTAGTAGATATCTGGATTATTTACAGCAATTCCATGGTCTGAAATCATCACATATACATTTTTTATAAAGGAGGAACCCATACCAGCATACATTGGAATTTGATCGTGGCAGAATTATAGACTACCGGGACAGCGGTAAATCCTACCAGGATATTGCTGCTCGGGTTAGTCGAGATCCCATGGCCGTCATAGGAATATGGAATCAATGGATCCAGGAGGGCCATACAGAACGTCATACAGGATCTCAACGGCCTGCGGTCATTACTCGATCAAACAAACAACTTGTTTGCGTGACCCACCTACAAGATCATACAGCCTCATCACGCACCATGAGTCAGGAACTTTGATTGGTTTCACAACGCGACGTATCATCAAGGACAGAGTGACGATATCTGCAGCAGAATGGGCTGTTAGCACGACAACCATTGATATGGCTTCCCATGACACTGCAGCAGAGGCAGAATCGCCTAAAGTGGTGCATTAAAGACTAAGATGGAAACAAGAGTAGCGCCATGTCGTATTTCTTGAAGAACCATGGCAATACATTCAGCATCATGATGGCAGTATTCGTGGTGGAAGCATAGATTGAGACCGCCTATGCCTTCTGGCATTCGTTTTTATCTTACAGGGCCATAACCTGGAGTGATAATATGAGATACACACATCACGGTCATCAAAACTGGTAATTTCAACACCCACCGTTACATTTCTGAAGTGTTACGACCCGTGGCTTCACCCTATGCACGATCTCATGTCACCTATACTGTCTCGACCTACCTCGATACAGTGGGTGATCATTTATTACCTTGGGGCTCCAGAAACTTCTTCTGATCTCTCACCAATTGGAAACATCTGATTCATGGTTGCTGAGAAACTGGCACGCCATCTCTCTCTAACCAGTTCAGTTAATGAACTCATGTCATAGATTTGAGACAGACTTCTGTCATGCAACTGCCATCCAAACAGACTTGGATCGATGCCCCGCAGGATTAGCATTGTTATTGCATCAATAATATGCTACTATGGCAACTATGATTTAAGCACTTTGCTATATCTATATATATATAAATGAATGTTTGTATGTTTGTGTGTTTGTATGTTTGTTTGTCTTTGTCTGTATGACTCCTTTACAAATTCGCAGTAGATCACTAATTCAAACCAAAATTTCCATACATAGGTAAAAAAATAACGAGGATGACGATAGGCTATTTTAAAATATATATAAATCATTTATTAAAACTATATATTCAAATTATTCAACTTAGCTCACGAGCAGCGCCCTCTAGAACACTCAGGCGGGCGATGGCGGCGCGTGACGACTGGCTGCCGGCGCAGCACGTGACTTCCCTGCCCCCTGCCCCCCCCGCCGAGTAAATGAGATCTCCCGGCTGACGGCCTTTTGTTAGCATGTAGAAGGCGGAATAAATTGTTACCCGGCTGACGGCCGGTTGAGCTCACGAGCAGCGCCCTCTAGAACGCGTGACGATTTTGACGGCGCGGGGCGCTCCCAGTTGGACAGTTGCGCGGGGGCAGAGTGACCTCGCGGGTGCCCTCCGGGAACTACGTCCATCTTCCATATGTAATATACATTTAATCGTGTAAACCCGGGCGTTGCCCGGGTCATTCGTCTACAAATTCGCAGTAGTTCACTAATTCAAACCAAAATTTCCATACATAGGTAAAAGAAAACTGGGAAGACGATAGGCTATTTTAAAAATTTTGCTGTATCATGTTTGATTATCAGATACAAAATTATATCGGGAAAAATTCCAAAAAACAGAGACCACGGGCGAAACAGGGTACATTTAATAGGGTAAAACCCGGGCGTTGCCCGGGTCATTCGGCTAGTAATATATAACAATTACTTGAAAATCCAATACTTCCTCTCATTATACATTTCTATATAAATGGAGGTCTAATTATTTTGTCAAATTATTTTGACAAACATTTGCATTTTTTTTTCTGATCAGTTTTCTAGCGGGAAGAATGTTGTTTTCGGTTGTTAGTGAACCAATCTCTCACGCCTTCTCATTGGACGAATGTGGCCATGTTTGTATATAAAGGGGACTAGGGGAATGCGGCGAGGACAGAGAGAGCGTGGATAATTTGTGTGGAGACACTTAAAGTGTTTTTTCTACTTGATTTTTCCGTCTCTGGCTGTTCTCTTCGCATCCCTGTGACCCCTGTCCGATCCCTACCAACGCTAAAATAAAGCTAAGTACTTTTTAATTTTATTTTACAAATCGCTAGTTCTTATTTATATTCCTTTTTGTTGTTGGTGTTGTACTCTTGAGTGTACGCTTTTCTGTGTATTAAGGTACATTTAATTTAGGCCCTAGCTTATTCCATTTTTGTGTGTTAACCCGCAAAAGTAGTAACTTTTGTCATTGGCGAGCCTTGCCAGGATTGTTTCTTGGCTTATATTCCCGTAATTTTTTTTGGCCTTGAGTTTTTTATTTATTTTTTAAATAATTAATTATTGTATGTACTTTTAGTCCTTTTTACTGTTATTATGGATAGTAACTATTCTATCAAACTTTCTACGTTCAATGGAGTGGGGCTTAAAGCTTTCATCAGGGAAGTAGAGCTGAAAGCTAGCATAGGTAAATGGAATAAGGAAGTTAAGGCACTGTTTATGTTCGAGGCTTTGTCGCCTAGAGTTCGGGCTAGCATAGAAGAGATGGGCATAAAAAAAGACAGTAGTGTAGAGAGCATTATTGATAAATTAGGCATTTTATTTCCTGAAAAAACTCGCGGTTTTAGGGATTTTTAAAAAATAATTAGAGGGTCTTAAGCAACGTGTAGGAGAAACTCCTAATTTGTTTAGAGAAAGATTATGGCCACTAGGAGAGATATTGATTTCGATCTGGACAGCAGTTTAGTGTTCGATGTTTTCGTAGACAATATTCTTGAGAAGTATAAGGAACCCGTTGTCCGTAGTGGGGTCAGCTGTATTGACGAGGCAGTTAGAATTATGGCCATGGAGGATGGTGTAGAGAACCTCTGCCACTTTAAGCAAAGGGCATGTGCGGCGGACATAGAGGAGGTTAGCAGTCTGAAGGGAAGGTTAGATACGCTCAATGCTGTAGTAGGCAAGACAAAGCACGAATCAGAGAAGTGCATTAACGACCTCAAGGAAGAAATAGGGAGGCTAACTAAACTGCTTAGCGAGAGTAAGCTGGGTTCTTCTAAAAATAGCGGTAGGCATAAATTAAAATGTTTCCGCTGTGGGAAGATGGGGCATATTGCCAGGTTTTGCAATGATAAAAGAGCTTTAAACTACTAAACTCGGGCAAAACGGCCAGTGCTTGCTCGAGTTGGCAGAAGTCAGCCACTGGTATTCGACCAATTGCTAAGATCGTTAATGTTCGTTCTAACAGGGATCCCGTTGGAACTCTGCCTATTGTTAGAGTATCAATAAACGACAATACTTGGCACCTGTTATACGATACAGGAAGCCAAGTTAGCATAATAGATTCAGAAAGGTGTAAAGTTCTTAATGAGGACTGGGACGAAGCCATTAATAAACTTAAAATTGTGTCAGTTACAGGCCACGTCCAGACGTTGACGAAGGTAAAAACCTGTAGGGTAAATACAGATAAGGGTGTCGAACTAGGAGACATAAGTTTCTGGTTAATGTCACTTGAAGATAAGGGCTACGGCGGTATTATTGGGAAAAAGGAGATAAAGGAGGTTAAACATTCCTTTGCCCCCTGTGTGGGAGGAATGCAATGTAATGTCCGCGGCGACTGAAGACTGGCAACTGGTAGATATTGGCCAAATTAATGGCAAACATCAGCAGCTGGTCCGCGACATACTGAAACAAAGAACAGATATGTTCATGGAAAATGTCGCAGCGTTGAAATCAGCTAAGGTGCCGCCAATAAAAATCGACGTTACTTTAGCATTCTGAAGGGAAGGTTAGATACGCTCAATGCTGTAGTAGGCAAGACAAAGCACGAATCAGAGAAGTGCATTAACGACCTCAAGGAAGAAATAGGGAGGCTAACTAAAGTGCTTAGCGAGAGTAAGCTGGGTTCTTCTAAAAATAGCGGTAGGCATAAATTAAAATGTTTCCGCTGTGGGAAGATGGGGCATATTGCCAGGTTTTGCAATGATAAAAGAGCTTTAAACTACTAAACTCGGGCAAAACGGCCAGTGCTTGCTCGAGTTGGCAGAAGTCAGCCACTGGTATTCGAACAATTGCTAAGATCGTTAATGTTCGTTTTAACAGGGATCCCGTTGGAACTCTGCCTATTGTTAGAGTATCAATAAACGACAATATTTGGCACCTTTTAGGTTACTTTTAGGCGGCAGTATCCTATTCTCTATAGTTTGTTAGAGCCGTACAAGGTACTTTTAGACAAGTTCTTAGAGAGAGGTATCATTAAAAGATCCAGATCTGATTGGAACAGTCCAGTACATCTTGTCAAGAAGCCTGACGGTTCCTTGAGATTCGTGCTGGACCTTAGACAGGTCAACGATAAATTAAGGAATCAAGATTATCCCATGATCAGGATAGATACCGCCATGGCAGCTGTGGGAGGTGCTAAATATTTTAGTACCTTAGATCTAGCCAGTGGGTATTATCAGCTGAAGCTGGATAGTAACGTAACGAAATGCTTCGCTTTCCAAACCCCTTTCGGAAAATTTGAGATGTCGAGACTTCCTCAGGGCTGTAAGATATCTTCAAATGTATTTCAGAGAGAAATGCATCGTATGGGGAAGAATTGCCAATGTTTTATTGACGACGTTCTGATATACTCGGAGTCGTTGGAGCAGCATCTGACTGACTTAACTGAGGTGTTGGACAGGCTTAGAAAATATGGGCTTCAAGTGAGGCCTAGCAAATGCCAGCTCTTTCAGGAAGAAGTGACCGTCTTGGGACACAGAGTGGACAAGGATGGCATTCATCCTAAATAGAACAACATCGAAAAAATTAAAACATGAGTCCTCCTAAAACTGTATCAGGTGTCAGACGCTTTCTTGGAGCTGTTGGTTTCTATAGGAAATTCATTGCTGGTCTCTCTGAAATAGCGGCCCCTTTATATGAGTTGACTAAGAAGGGCACCAGGTATGAATGGAACGAGGCAGCGCAGCGTGCGTATGACAAGCTCAAGTCTTGTCTTAGCTCTGCACCCATCCTAATTCATCCTGACTACAGGAAAAAGTTCATGATATTCACTGATGCTAGCGACATAGGATGTGGCGGTATGTTATCACAGTTGAAGAACGGCACTCCGCAGCCTATTACTTTCTACAGCCATAAGTTCAGAGGTGCTGAGTTAAACTACAGCACCATAGAAAAGGAGTGCTTGGCTATTATTATGGCAATTGAACAGTTTGACTACTACATCTATGGTCAGCAGGTGGAGATATACTGTGATCACAAACCATTGCAATATCTTAAGTCACTAGAGAATAAAAATCGTAGGCTCATGAAATGGGCCCTGATGCTACAATTTATCCGCCGAAAGCTCGAAGTTTACTTGGTCAATCCAGATTGGGTTAAATATTAAGGAAACGTATGCAGGACAGACACGTAATTTATATGTAGAGATGATCATCGATGGTATTCAAAGATTTTTCTACAGAGCTTGTACACTCATGGACAAAACTTAAGGAAGTGCAAAGTCTTTCATGTAACCAGGCTTCTGTTTTTTAAGGAGACAGAGGCAATTTTGTTAACACTTGGTTATCTCGCGTGTCTTCGATAAAGATCACTGTGTATCAAATATATTTCAGAGTTATTGTTTGAATCCCGATATACATGCTAAAAGGTACAATTAAGGTGAAAATAGAGGCTGCCAGGCCGGTATTCATAGTTATTAAAATTAAAGATACTTTGGCCAGTATAAATCTTTTTATAATGGTCGAAGTATCTTTAATTTTAAGAACTAAAAGGTGGTGGTGTCTTGTTCATGTAGCAGATCTGATCGGTCCGTGCACCCTGATCTCAATACCAGCCAACAAAGGTGCCTTGTTCGTATGGATGTCCTCTTCTGGATTGATGTCTGCCATATAGAGGGCTGCAAGGATGGCCGGGCAACTGTGAACTAAAAGGAACAACTTCCTCAAGTTTTGTCCATGAGTGTAGGTCGACACAATGGATGGTTGCCTCAGCTAGAGGCTAAGATCAATAGAAGTACGTGCCGTGCCAAGTACAGTGCACACATGCCGTTACTACGACTGTAGTTAATTCTGGCGACCGTGCTGGGCGCCACTCAAGGTTGAGCGGACGTAAACAACCTGACGTGCCACCGCCTGAGAATAGCACACCGTGCTGTGTGTGTTTGAGCCTATCCGGCGACACTACCAATGGGAAAACATGTTGGTTTTGTTTTTGAACGAAATTCAACCTGTGATTCATCTCTTGTAATCGCGAATTGCCAGAAATTGTGCAACATTTGGAGGTAATGCAGGTGTTTACCTCAGATCCTTTTACATAATACAATATAAGGCCATACTCGAATGTAAAAATAGACCAATGTCGTGTTTTTAATATAAATTTCTACCTGTAAATGTTTTCATTCAATTTCCAGAAACTAGACAATAATAGGGAGATTTTAAAGCGCTTAGATTACACTCAACAAAACGTGAGGAAGTGGAAAGTCTTTAACGTCGCAGGTCATCATTTTTTTAAGGAGACAGAGGAAATTTTGTTCACATTCGGTTATCTCGTGTGTCGCTGTGTATCATATATCTTTCAGAGTTATTGTCTAAATCTCAATATATACATGCTACAAGATATAACTTCCTTAAGTGCTGTGCAAGACCAAAGCGAGAAACCATTTAAAGAAAATATTTATAACTGTAAATACATGACTACTTAAAATTATATCTATTATTCCTGTAGAAGGGCAGCTTACGCCCGAAAGCTCGAATTTATTTTTCAAATAAAGAAACTTATCCTTTTTGAATCTTTTCGTTATTATAACTTCCTTAAGTTTTGTTCATGAGTGTATATGACTTTGCAAAGTTGCAATGTACAACAAGAATATTCAGTTGTCCTATACAGTTTCGGATAGAGTTTAGTAGTTGTGTGTTGAATTTTGTATCAGGATAAGTATCACTGTTGTATTTAGTCATTTTGCTGTAACAATCATTCTTTATTTTCATTTTGAATTTTAATTAAGAGGAAATCTGCTTCACACACACACATGATATACACTCATGGGGACAAAACTTAAGGAAGTGGAACTTCTTTGATGTTGCAGGTTATCTTTTTTTTTTTTTAAGGAGACGGAGGAAAATTTGTTCACACTTGGTTATCTCGTGTGTCTTCAATAAAGATAACTGTTTGTCAAATATCTTTCAGATCTATGGTCTGTATCCAGATATACATGCTAAAAGGTACAACTTCCTTAAGTTTTGTCTCTATATATGAGAGTGTATATAAACTTTAAAAATAATTAAAACATTTTACAATGTCTGGAATGAGATTCCTCGCGACGGCATATCTTACGAGAGGGCCTGTTTGAACCCGAATATCAACGGTTTCGTGTCTTCGTTAGTTATGTTTTTATAGTTCCTCTTTACCATATAATAGAACAATAGCAAACGCGTAGTTAAGTTTATCTATGAGTGTAATTTAAAATATATTTGCCCTTTACTGTGCTTTTTAATGAAGATTGCATCGCCACGTTAAAATTATGTTTTAAGTGAAGCATACCTATATTCGAATAACAGTGCTGAATCACAAAAAAAATCTTTCTTTAAAATTAAGCACCGTAATTTAGTTCACGCATTGAACCTGGAATGTTGTATTATGATTCACGAGTGAGAAAATGGAGATATACATTCTGAATATCTATACTGGTTTAGGGAGTCGGTGGAAGGGTGATTAAACCGTTGTTTTTCGACCGCTACGACCCGGGATCAAATCCCGCATTGGGCACTTTTTTTCTATATAAAAAAAAAAAATGCTCCAATGGCCCCCGATTCTTGAAAAAGTCCAATCTTACCAGCAAATGCAAGTAACCAAACAGGGCATGTGGTGCACTTACAGTAAAAGCAGTCGCCAACTTCTTCTAACCATGATTATCATGGCCTGTGCCACATGTACTAGGGATAGTAATTTATACTGACTTAGATATTTTCTTCGGCGCGATAACAGACACTTTTGACCAAGGTAGAAATGGAAAGTCAGACAAAGACATCACTGAGAAGATTCTAACCAAATTAAAAGAAAGGATCCTAAACGAAATGGATCTCCTTAAATAGTCAAAACATTGTGAAAGAGTCACGTGGGCTGAATCAATAAGGAATCAGGTTTGCTCGACCATTCTACTAAATATGGAATCAATGACTAACGTTTGCCTACATGCCAACACAGATTTCCTTATTCCAAAATTTCCCTGTAGATTTATTACAAGTGTAATTTTGAAAATACTCTCTGAACGTGTATTATTAATAGTCTTTTTAATTGAAAATAATTATAAAAATTGCATTAAAGTTTTTTTCGATAAATAAACTCAAGAATTAGCTGTTCTAAGAATAAAATCATAGAATTATTCTTTGTGGACTAACAGAATATTGTGCTGATTGGTTCTATAAAACCAGTTATACAAAAACAATATTTTTTACTTCATAAAACAAAACTTTTCAAATCAATCATGTCTTTGCTTTCGTAACGTTTCGGCGACTTGTTCCCGCCGTTTTCAATAGTTATGCTCTTATTACGCAAAAGAATAATATACACTCATAGATAAAACTTAAGGAAATGAAAAGTGTCACTATTGTCGCCGGTCATCTTCTTTTTTTTTTTTTTTTAAAGGAGAAAAATGCGATTTTGTTCACACTTGGTTATCTCGCCTGTCTTCAATAAAGGTCACTGTAATATCTTTCAGAGTTATTATCTGAATCCCGATATATATGTTAGAAGGTACAACTTCCTTAAGATTTTGTCCATGAGTGTATATATAATAACCCGAGTCAAACGCTAACTACCCCGATCGTAAAGAATTTTCGATGGTATTGAAACGGTGCAGCAAAGAAGATGAAGAGAATATATGGGCAAGCCAGTAAAGAAGAGGAGGGGGCGGCAGGCTGGTAGGTAGTGTTTTGTTATTGAAGCAAGTAAGAAGGATTAATCCGTAACCAATTTAACTTTGCATATTATTTATTTTTAATATCAACACCTGAACCACTTATCTTTTTTTTTTCTATTGTTTTTTTTTTTCATGTGTTAAGCGTATTTACGCAAATTTGGCCTTCAATACCCATTTCTTGGTTTTTCGGGAAGCCACTCGGACCAAAAATCTTTTTGGTCGCAGTGGTTACAGCCTACTCCACGCTGACGAGCGCCAATAGCGCGAAACGCGTTCGTGGATGGCTTTTCTTGATTTATCAAGAAATTGGGTTGGCCAAATATCACGGAGCAAATTAAATAAACGTTTAGTTTATTTTTGCTCCACTAGATGGCGCTCTGCCATCTAAAGAGCACATGTGCCCGTGGTCAGGAAATGCCTTCTTTATTTTTAATATTATTTATTATTAATAGCAATTATACAAAACAAATCTTGGTATATATGTCTACTTGGAAACAACAAAAACTATAATTATTATATACACACAAGTTCCTTTTCAAACACGAGCTCATCTATAGTCATTGTTACTCTGTGTAATATTCCAACAGACAGTCCAGCTGGTGCCGTCGTGAAAGAAGGAGCCGAGAGAGCGGTCGGCCTGAAGGGGGTTTGTGCGCCGAGAGGACATCGCAGTCTGGGGGAGAAGTCAGTTTGGTGACATCGAGATCTGCGGCAAGGAGAATACGGCAGCTAGTTATCTCCGGGGCGTGTGAATTATCCTGCAAGACGGTGCCAGGAGAGACTGACATCGGAGCGACCTTCAAGGCGGTGTAGTCCAAGATGGAGATGTATAGTGTGGAGCGGAACCAAGGAGTGACATCCACGGCGCCAAGGATTCTTCGGACGGGGAGGCTGAAGGCAAGTCCCACTGTTGTATTCCTTCTGTTCAGTGAGATACAATAAAGCGTTAACTTTAGCTGCTATCTTTCGAACTCACGTGTGTATCTTTGTGGCATACTGAGTATACAAAGAACACGAATAGCGTCTGGGTACGACATTATACAAATAGCTTTATTGTGGAGCACGCCCTCCGTGCAACTCTTGAAAACGACGACATAGTCACCGAAAAGTTAAGAAAATGAATAAATTTATTTGATAAAATGAATGTAATATTTTATGAAAATTATTCTCTCCAACCAGCCAAAATGATTTACTCAATGGCACTTCATGTACTTAAAAGTATAAGAGTAAAATATTTCATTTCCAGGCAGTTTAGAAATGGTACCTTGTCAAATTTTGGTCATAATTAGCATATGCTGAGAATGCGCCAGATAGGTTTTATTTTACAAAATTTTGAGTATTTTAATAATAACAAAAATTAATTACATCCCATTTACTTCTTGGGAATATTACCAGCGAGCTGGAAAATTTTGTCTGTGATGTTGAAATCAAAACATAATAGAAGCAATTTTTCTCCCCAAATCTGGGCTGAGGAATGGCGATGGGGTTCCTCCTCTGCCCTTTATTTTAAATGTTTATTTTGTGGGAAAAAACTAGCCATTTTTTAAATATTCTCAAATTATTTACACCCGTTAAGTTTTTATGATTGGAGCAGTCTATATTTCAAGGTTATTCAATATAAATATTATCACTTTTATATTACACTACTGACCATTAAATTCCTACACCAGGAAGAAATGCAAAAAAAAAAAAACAAATTGATATTTATTGGACAAATGCATTATACTGGGAATAATAAGAGATTGAATTTTTATGAAATTTGGAGGTACGGATCCTGAGAAATCAGTACCCTGGAGAACCACCTCTGGCAGCAATAACAGCATTTATATGCCTAGGCAATGATTCAGACAGATATTGGATGACATGTACAGCTACATATTCCCATGCAGCTTCAGCATTAGACCAAAGTTAATCGAAAGTAGCGAGTGACGTGTGGTGACGAGCCAGTCACTCGGAAACCATTGACCAGACGTTTTCTATTGGTGACAGATCAGGAGAACGTGCTAGCCAGGGCAGCAGCTGAACATTTTCTGTATGTAGGAAGGTCCGTACAATACCGGCAACATGAGGTCGTACATTATCCTGCTGAAACGTAACGTTTCCCAGGCCTCGAATAAAGGGCACTTTCACGGGCCTTAATACATCAGAAATGTAACGGGGACGGTTCAAAGTGTCGGGAATGCGAACAAGAAGTGACCGAGACGTGGATCTAATGGCACCCATGCCATCACTCCAGGTAATGGACCAGTATGACGATGTCGAATGCACTCTGACAATGTGCCTTGCACACGATGGCGTCAAGCACGGATGCCGCCATCATGGTGCTATAAGCAGAACCTGGATTCGTCTGAAAAAACAACGTCACGCCATTCCTCTGTCCAGGTTTGTCGTTGGTCACACCATTGAAGGCGATCCTGTCTGTGGTGTAGCGTCAAAGGTACCCGAAGCCATGGACGACGAGCTGACAGTGCATGCTTCTGAAAACGTCGTCGAATTGTCCGTTTAAACACTTTTGACTTGAAATCAACTCATTTTTTTTTGCTCAGGGCTCTTGACATGGTTGCACGATCCATTAAGGCCATGAGGGTAACATATCGGCCTTCTCAGCTGTTAGAGCTGTTAGTGATAGCGAGCCCAAAATGCCACTTAGCCATAAAATACATTAATGGACAAATCTTAAGGAAGTTGTACCTTTCAGCATGTATATCGGGATTCAGACAGCAACTCTGAAATATATTCGATATATAGTAACCTTTCTTGAAGACACATGAGGTAGCCAAGTGTGAACAATTTTCCTCTGTCTACTTAAAAAAAAAAAAATAATAATAATAATAAAAAATAGACGACTGGAGACATCAAAGACATTCTACTTCCTCTAATTTTGTCCATGAGTGCATACCAATCATGGATTTGATCTCAGGATCTGTAAAATAATTACATAATTCCATAAACTGAGTAAAGAATGCATTTGGAAATTGTGGGGATTGGCTGTTCCTCTGAGACATGTCTTTCCTGTGTGTCCAAAAATTTTCCTCCAATTACCTAACCGGGAAGATTGGAACATTGTAAAATAAACACAAATTGATGATTTTATTTAAAATTTAATTTTTAATTAATCTTATTAGGGGCTTTGAGGAAAAGCCTTTCAGCCTGGAAGCTTGTGACCCATCTTTATCGGAATAAAGAAACGAATCATTATAGGTTTATTTCTCTTGTTTTAAATTGTGTTTGATCAACAAGTGCTTTTGAGCTATTGTGATGTCTTTCACGAAAATGTGTTATGATGTGTTTCGCCTAGGTAAAATGGTAGACTTAGAGCTGGCCATGTCAGAATAGGCAGAACAGCAGGGAATGGAGAGCTTTCCTGCTAATGACTCGAGGAAAACGGCACCCCTCATAAATCCGACGATAAAATCTCCACGCTAATTAGTTTTCGTATGAAACACCGCAGCGCTAACTACGCTTTCTGAAATGACGAAATTGTTACATCACAGCCGCTGCTGTTTTTATCAAGGATGGTCAAATACCACGCGGATAGGCTATTTTTTAAATTTACTTTCTTACATTATGGAGAACAAACAATTCACAGACAGGGAGGATCATTCAACAACGCCGTCAACAAAGAGGCAGCAAGACTTGATTGACCTACAGCTGCCTTCTTTCTTCCAGTTCAGTCCATCTACCCTCTGGTTCACAAATGGTGGACGGCTTTAGCTACCTTCATCGAACACTATTATTTGATTTATTATCAGTCTGAAATCATAGATGACCTCTATTATCGTGCTCAAAATATGCATCGTGTCTAAATATTTTATTTTGAAAAGAGGAATCAAAAAGAGTGTACGATTGACAGAAGCAATGATGGTCTCATCTCATTGTCAGATGGAATGGAAATCTTTCATATCGGCTACGGGAGAACATCAACACAGGGGGATACAGATAAAATTACACAGTGAGGGATTTTTTAACATTAAATGTAATTGGTAGGAAAACATAAAATAACACTATTCTATTTTTAAAGTTCCAGCTTGTTATTTTATGATAATATTATTTTTAAAAATAATATAAAACGTGAATAAATAATGTTTTAAAAATATGAACCGTCATGTACACATTCGAGGAAACTCTTCCAACGATGAAAAGTCCTCTTCCTCCATGAAATCAATGATTTGCAGAGGATATAATGGCGATGTCGCTCTCTTCTTGATTAGAACGAAGATTCAACGTACAGGTCCCGAGGACACCCGGATGAAATGTCTGACAGAAGGTAGATCAATACCTATGGCATAGTGACAGGTCGCAGGACCCACAGGCAAGGTCGCCATCTCGACTAGACCCCGGGTAGACAGGAAGGGGCAGTACAGACAAGACAAGACGGACGGTCACATCGGGTCGTTCCCCGATCACCAGGACGCCCAACTGACGCCAGACGGAGACAGGTCGATGATGGCATTCACCTCTCCAGGAGCAGGTGATGGACAGTGCGGCGGGTCGCTGGAACGGCCTGACCGTCCTGTGCACTCTATTGCGTTGGCTAAGTTGGCGGTGCGATGACGTCTTCGGACGTTCTGGGTGACTAGGCGTGAGAAGCTCTCCAGAATATCCGTGTCCGCGAGGGCGCTACGTATTGACAATTTGGTTTGGAGCGAACCTGTTCCAGGTCACCTATGCCCTAGCCCAGCCACCGCATGGGAGTCAGAACTTTAGGGAGCCGCAAGAAGCGGTAGTTGCCCGTGATTGGAAAAGCTTGGAAGATTTACGAATATAGGAGCTTGTGGTCCAGATAGAGAATTACGGCGTTAATTTTGAAGAGGTTAAGAATCTGACGAGGCCGCACTGGAAGCCAGGCGCAAGAAGTAGATGCAGGAAAAAGCTACGCCCCATAACGGCGAGCTAAGAGGGTGTTGCGGTCTCCATGAAGCACGGCCAGTACGCCCAGTACAACAGCCAGTGCTGCGAAACAACATCGAGGAGCTCAGCCGCGCCATGACCCTTTCAGAGAGCGCCCTCCATACCAGAGACCTTGGCTCTTACAAAAGTTTAACTCATGGAGAAGGTGAAGAACGCGGATCTCGCAGTGCAGCCTTGCCTCATTCCGTTTAGAAGTCAGAGCAGAGGAATTCTTTCAGACGCCATCAATCCTCGCCGTCGCCTCTGCCCCGGCGTAGAGCAGGACCACCTATGCCATGAAGACTGGAGGCAGACCGATAAAGAGATAAGGGATACTAAGAAGCCTCGGTCTAGAGCATCAAACGCGAACTCCACGTCTGTGGCGATGACGGGGTTTCTTCTCTGCAGGCAGTGGCAACTTCGCAAGTCACATGGGCTGAGTTCCAGACTAATATTATGCCTGAAACGGCGTAGCTCTGAGACTCTAGCACAATTTCTCCGAGATAGGGTGTTGCCTGTAGAGGACCCCGCTGAGAGCTCGCGCGCGTCGTTGGTAGAGAAAGAGAGAGAGAGAGATCGAGCTCCAGATCTCCGTACAGTTTTGGAATCCTCTTAGCAGCATGAATGGGGGTGGGCCTCGCAAATCTCGGACTCTTTAAAGTAGGAGCGTGGCTTCGAACAAGTCCTCGAAACCAAGAAACCAGGTGCAATGTCGCTCTCAGAATCCTCCAAGATATTTAGGTCCTTAATGATGTTTTCATTAACGGTAGAAGCTCCAATGACTTGGGTATGCTGTTTTCACTACCCCCGAACTTCCGAAGAAAAAAATGCAGGCGAGGCCGTATATCCTGGCGCAAAAGATGCTGGAACGATCTCTGCACTGTAGCCTAAGCAGAGATCCTTGACTTTATCCGTGGTCGTGATGTTAATGTTCTGAATATAGGCGATGTCTCAAAAAAAAAAAAAAAAAAACACGAATCGATGTATTGCGAGAAAAAATACTGGGACGAACAGTTTATTTTATTGGTAGCCCATTTCAAAAGATTTTTGTTAAAACGTAGAGAATATATAACTTTAACTGGCCGAAGTGTCTATTTTTAAAGACATATGAATGCCGGCTAGGCAACCTCTACTTCAATATATAGACATATTCAATTTTTGTTGTTCCATGTTACCCAACGAACGAGGTTGTTCTGTAGTTTCACTCCAATCTGTCGATCGAGTCGGGAAGGGAGGGTCAACGGGAGCATTGACCACAGCTGCTTCATGTCTGCCTGGCGCTGACCTCACGTTACATTTCCTTCTTCCAGTCCAGTTCTGTGTCTCCCATTGATTCTGCCATTGCTGAACTTTGTCCGTACAATTGACAATTAAAATATTTTATTGACATCTTGTCAATACATGCAAAAGTACACAGTCAGTTTTTTTATATGTAGGCTTTTTTTTTTATTTATTTCTTTTTCTTCTTTATCAGATTGTGAATGGTTGTGTGAAAATAACCTTCAAGAAAATTATATAAACTTGACTCACATCAACTTGAAAGCAGAATGGTCACTCAACCATGCAGATGTAGAATAAAATCGAATAATTTTATATTGCCCTTACTGCTAATTAACTGAATCTTTCTTGATTTTTTTTTTTACTTGTATAATACCCCTTCTCATATAATGGAGAATCGGTGTGAGACCAGAGAGTCTCAATAAAGGCTTTGTGTGTGTGTGTATTGTCCTTACTGCAATGATTAGTCATTGGTAGTGGGTGTCGGTGGAAGGATGGTCTAAACCGTTGGTTTTCGACCGCTATGACCCGGGTTCTATTCCCGCATTGCACACTTTTTTTTTTCTGATTAGAAAAAAAAAAAATGCTCCAATGGCCCCCGATTCTTGAAAAAGTCCAACCCCCCAGCGAGTGCAAGTAACCAGACGGGTCTCTGGCACATTTGTAAATGCAAAGTCGAACTGCTTTTCACATGTGCGCTTACAGTAAAAACAGTCGCCTACTTCTACCCACCATGATTATCAATGCCTGTACCACGTGTACTGTGGACATTGCTGCTGCTGTGATGAAGATGCATGGAGACATCTGAGGCTTTTCTTTGGACATGGCAACAACAACAATCACGTGTACTAGGGATAAGCAATATATATATATTGGTAGTATATAATTGTTCAATTTTGAAAAAAAATAAGGGGAATATAAAATAGTTAAATTTTTTTATAACCCTTTCTTGATGTGCGTCGATTTTTTCTTTTGTTAGAGAGTGTATTTCAAAAGTATATTGGGAGCTAGGTTTTCTATACGTGCCTTTATACTTTTGAATACTGAATCTCCTATTTGAGCCCTTTGGTGCAATCCACAGGTTTATTTTATTTTAGATAAATATATATTAAAGTGAAAAAAACAATAGAAAAAAAAAAGTGAGTCAAGTGTTGATATTAAAAATAAGGAAAACATATCCTGATCAGGAGCACATGTGTTTTTTAGATGGCAGAGCGCCATCTAGTGGAACAGAAATCAACTAAACATTGATTTAACCTGTTCCCTGATGTTTGGCCAACCCAATTTATTGATAAATCAAGAAACGCCATCCACGAATGATATTTTCAATATCAACACCTGGCCCACTTATTTTTTCTTTTTTTTTTCTATTGTTTTTTCATGTGTTAAGCGTATTTACGCAAATTTGGCCTTAAATATCCATTTCTTGGTTTCTCAAGAAGCCTCTGGGACCAAAATCTTTTTGGTCGCAGTGGTACAGCCTTCCCCACGCTGACGAGCGCCAACAGCGCGAAACGCGTTCGTGGATGGCTTTTCTTGATTTATCAAGAAATTGGGTTGGAAAAATATCAGGGAACAGATTAAATCAACGTTTAGTTGATTTCTGTTCCACTAGATGACGTTCTGCTATCTAAAAAGCACATGTTCTCTTGGTCAGGATATGCTTTTTTTATTTTTAATATTATTTATTATTAATAGCAATTATACAAAATATTAATGTGAAAAAATAACATCTCTCAACTCTTCCAAAATTTGTAGAATGTATGTATATAGTGCTTAATAAATTATAATATTGTCACGGTAGGGATGACGTCATTTAATTAAGATAAACAAAATGTTTATTTATCAATAAGATAACACTGGTGTTATACAGATAAGATCAAAATCTTTTTTCTTTGCTTATATATATATCCCTGGTACACATGGTACAGGCAATGGTAATAGTGGTGGGTAGTAATAGGCGATTGCTTTTACTGTAAGTGCACCACTTGTCTACACATGTGAAAAGCAGTTCGACTTTGCACTTACAACATGTACCAGGTTTTGTTTACTTGCACTCTCTGGTGGGGTTCGACTTTTGCATGAATAGGAAGCCATTTAAACATTTTTTAAATGAAAAAAAAAGTGAAAATGCGGGAATCGAACCCGGGTCGTATCGGTCGAAAACTAACGGTTTGGACCATCCTTCTACTGAACCCATGATAATAATCATTTACAACAATAATAATAATAAACAAGGTATATAAAACATTAGTAAAAACAATTTATTTCACGGGCAAATTGATTTATTTAATCAGTGATAATTTATTAATTTAATAAATATTAACTGATTATATAAATGATCCATCAAATGGGTATGAATATTTTGGGTGAGTTTCTTAGCACTTATTTTTCCCTGACTCAACAAAAAAGAGTGAGAGAGGATCTCACACGTCCATCAATCGTGTCGAGATAAGTTTTTGTGAAGTTATCACCCACAACACCGGACTTATCGGCAAGGTGGAGGTCCGATATGTCGTGGATGACGGGTGGCCAATGGCCCCGGGGTTGTCACAGATCAACTTTGTGTACTGTGACAATCTGGGGAATGGAGATAAATTGGGGTGTGTTGTTATATAGTACACAAACACTTCTAGTATCATACTTATTGTGTGAAAACAACGCGAGATACAATGTCTTCAAATAACTACTAGATGATATAGCGGCCATCATAAAGAATGTAGACACAGTAGACAGCCGTGAGACATTGCTCCATATAAATACTGGATGACTCAGCCGCCATCATACAGTATGTAGACACAGTAGACAGCTGTGAGACATTGATCCATATAAATACTGGATGACTCAGCCGCCATCATACAGTATGTAGATACAGTAGACAGCCGTGAGACATTGCTCCATATAAATACTGGATGACTCAGCCGCCATCATACAGTATGTAGACACAGTAGACAGCTGTGAGACATTGATCCATATAAATACTGTATGACTCAGCCGCCATCATACAGTATGTAGACACAGTAGACAGCCGTAGGACATTGCTCCATATAAATATTGGATGACTCAGCCGCCATCATACAGTATGTAGACACAGTAGACAGCTGTGAGACAATGTTCCCATATAAATACTGAGATGGACTCAGCCGCCATCATACAGTAATGTAGACACAGTAGACAGCCGTGAGACATTGCTCCATATAAATACTGGATGACTCAAGCCGCCATCATACAGTATGTAGACACAGTATGACATGCTGTGAGACATTGCTCCATATAAATACTGGATGACTCAGCCCGCCATCATACAGTATGTAGACACAGTAGGACAGCCGTGAGACAATTGCTCCTTATAAATACTGATGACTCAAGCCGCCATCATACAGTATGTAGACACAGTAGACAGCCGTGAGACATTGCTCCCATATAAATAATGGATGACTCAGCCGCCATCATACAGTATGTAGACACAGTAGACAGCTGTGAGACATTGCTCCATATAAAATATTGGAGGACTCAGCCGCCATCATACAGTATGTAGACACAGTTAGACAGCCGTGAGACATTGCTCCATATAAATACTGGATGACTCAGCCGCCATCATACAGTATGTAGACACAGTAGACAGCCGTGAGACATTGCTCCATATAAATACTGGATGACTCAGCCGCCATCATACAGTATGTAGACACAGTAGACAGCCGTGAGACATTGCTCCCATATAAATACTGGATGACTCAGCCGCCATCATACAGTATGTAGACACAGTAGACAGCCGTGAGACATTGCTCCATATAAATATTGGATGACTCAGCCGCCATCATACAGTATGTAGACACAGTAGACAGCCTGTGAGACATTGCTCCATATAAATACTGGATGACTCAGCCGCCATCATACAGTATGTAGACACAGTAGACAGCCGTGAGACATTGCTCCATATAAATACTGGATGACTCAGCCGCCATGGAATATATGCCAAGGCTAATCGATCAGTCCACTGGCGCCATAATAACTCACGATCTCCTCAACACCTGTTTCTTTCTTTAGCGATAATTCTAATGTTTCTCTCCTATTTCATATTGGCATACTTTTCTTTACACTCATTCAAAGACCTTTTCTGTGAACAATCGAGTACTATCTATATTAATAAAATGCAAATTTCATAAGTGTTGTTCACTAAAAACTTTCGTTACAATGCATCAATTTCGACCAAATTTTCAACATTTATGTAAAGCGAGATGGAGCAGGTTTTGCTTAACATCAAAATATTTTTCCCTAACATTAACATGCGTAACTTCGCTGTTATCGATTAAATACAAAAAAAAAAAAAAATCAACAGAGTTAATTTTATTTATATATAAATACAAAATTAAATTTTAACAGAGTTAATTTTTTTACATACTAGCTAATAATCTCAATCTAAAAAATATTCAAAACAAGCAATTTTAAGATAACACCATATGTAAAACAGTCGGCCAAGAAAACAAATAACGTGTAATATATATATAATAAATATAATATATATAATATAAACGGTATAAAGAAATAATGAGCCTATCGTTCAAATTTATAATTGTAACGAATAGTATTTTAATTAAAACATTTTAAAAACACAGTTTGGAACGGGACGTTTCACAAGAGTGACATCCATGGCGCCAATTTATAATTGTAACGAATAGTATTTGAATTAAAACGTTTTTAAAATATATACGCACTCGGGTAAAACCCGGGCGTTGCCCGGGCCATTCGCATTATATAAATATATAATAAAAAATATGATGTAATGAATATTATTATCATTATTATCATAATAGTCTATGTTCCGGAAAATTATTTTCAATAATATTCGTTAGGCAAACTTTCACTCAGATAAAACCCGGGCGAAGCCGGGTACACATCCGCTAGTTTATTATAAAACACAATAATTATTGAATCAATTATTCCATCAAATTATATTGAACACATAGTTATCTATTAAGAAAAAGGCATCTCCTTATCGTGCAACTGAAAGTTGCTGATGGCTTGCGCCATCTATCGGAATAAATATCAACTATTCTCGTTGATTTTTAATTATTCCAGAATTGGCCAAATACTCATTCTTGATTAATCAAGAAAAGCTAACCACGGACGCGTTTCGGGCTGTTGGCCCTCATCAGCGTGGTGCAAGCTGTACCTCAACGAGAGAAAATATGGTTTTACGGGCTACTAACCAAGAGTTATGATTTTTGAGCCCAAGCGCGATGTCAGGTGGCAAGGGACCCTAGGATCTGGCGGCAGGAGATGTGTCGCAGGGTAGTGGAAACGTTGGGCAAGCAGGGGAACAGCGCCAAGGTGCAGTGAGGCAGGAGCATTGAATTGGCCAGGAATCCAGTAGAAGTGGCAGATGGAATTGGAGGCAGAAGGTCCTTGAAGCCTAGAACTTGAGGGCCCTAGACTTCAGGATGGGGCAGCTTGAGGCTCTCGCCTCGTGCTTGTCAGGAAGGCCCTTGGAGCAGCAGTTGGCACATTTGGAGGTGCGCTGGTCAGCAATGGATGGGCAGGCGCGGCCTTCATGGCCGTCTTGACCGCAGTGGAAGCACTTAGGAGCCCTGGAGCATTGGCCAGAGTTGTGGCCGAAGCCACAACAGCGGAAGCAGACGCGGGCGCGGATGGACTCCTCGAAGTTGAGGATTACTCCATCAACCACGATTCTCCCGCGAACGCCCAGGGCTCTAAAGGTCTTGAGGTCCACCTCGATGAAGGCGGTGCAGGTCCCGCTTCTGGGTGCAGAACGGTGCGCCACGCGCACCACCTTGTCCCCAGGAAGTTTTCTAACAGGCGGTTTCCAGGAAGGTCTCCTCAATTGTGGAGTTGGATGTCTCCTCATCCACTTTGAAGAGGCAGATCCGTGGCAGGATCTCCTTCTGCTGGCGGACCTTCATTCCATTCAACTTGCTGGCCAAGGAGGTTGTCACCTCAGGGATGGTGTCAGGATTACTGGAGTGGAGGACCAGCTTCCCCTTGGTGTGCAGGGAGGCCCAAACGCCTTGGGGGAGAGTGTGGCAGCGCGGACAGCTTTTAGCATCTCCCTTGGGTCAGCCTGTGGGTCATCAGAGATGACCACTGTGTGGGCCGCCGATTTTTCTCCATGGAGGATCACTTGGGCGGCCGCAGGCTTGGATACGCGGGAAGGCGCAGGTTTTGAAGGACCATTCAGGTTTGTCCTCTTTGCAGGCGGGTTGGGAGCCTCAGACTGCTTCCTTTTGGTTGGAGCAGGAGCAGGCAAGGTGGAGGCAGGCTTCTTGGCAGGGAGAGCAGCAGGAGCAGGAGTGGCGGGCTTGATTGGGTCAGTCTGGGAGCTGGTTTCCTTGCAGGAAGGAGCAGGGCAGGTTTGAGTGCCGCGGCAAGCAGTCTTGGGCTTGTTGGCCTCCTCAATTTCGTCCAACTCTGCGAAGGACTCGAGGGTGTCAGTGAGGTTCTCTACTTCGGTAGCGAGGGCCTTGATCATTTCAGTCCGCGAGGCGATGTAGCGGATCAGGTCCTCATGCAGGGATTTCAGGGCAGGATGGCCAATGGAGCTCAGGATGCTGCAGTTGCGTGAGATCACCATCTCATCTTCCCTCTCCAGGTCGGCGACGTTCACGATGGGCTTGTAGGCCTTCTTTTTCTTCTTGGCAGGATTCATGTGTACCTCAACGACCAAAAAATTGGTCATTAAGGCATCCTGAAAAAATCATGAAACGGGTAGTTAATGCCAGAATTGCGTGAGGACGCTACACAATGTGAAAAAATAGTACAAATGCAATATTGTACTGGGATAAGGTGCTTAAATTAAGAAAAAGGCATCTCCTTATCGTGCAACTGAAAGTTGCTGATGGCTTGCGCCATCTATCGGAATAAATATCAACTATTCTCGTTGATTTTTAATTATTCCAGAATTGGCCAAATACCCATTCTTGATTAATCAAGAGAAGCTAACCACGGACGCGTTTCGGGCTGTTGGCCCTCATCAGCGTGGTTCAAGCTGTACCTCAACGACCAAAAAATTGGTCATTAAGGCATCCTGAAAAAATCATGAAACGGGTAGTTAAGGCCAGAATTGCGTGAGGACGCTACACAATGTGAAAAAATAGTACAAATGCAATATTGTACTGGGATAAGGTGCTTAAATTAAGAAAAAGGCATCTCCTTATCGTGCAACTGAAAGTTGCTGATGGCTTGCGCCATCTATCGGAATAAATATCAACTATTCTCGTTGACCAATTTTTTGGTCGTTGAGGTACAGCTTGCACCACGCTGATGAGGGCCAACAGCCCGAAACGCGTCCGTGGTTAGCTTTTCTTGATTAATCAAGAATGGGTATTTGGCCAATTCTGAAATAATTAAAATCAACGAGAATAGTTGATATTTATTCCGATAGATGGCACAAGCCATCAGCAACTTTCAGTTGCACGATAAGGAGATGCCTTTTTCTTAATTTAAGCACCTTATCCCAGTACAATATTGCATTTGTACTATTTTTTCACATAGTTATCTATAAAACATAGGGCGCCTCTCCTTCAAAATAAACGTCAAAACTAGACGCCATCTATTGACCATCGCTTCAAACTAGCGGCCTCGGGTCGGTGACAAAGCCACAACACCAGCTTTGGAAAACTGAGAAGCGTCCACCTAGAGACCATGGTTTCTAGATAATGGCCCTCTCCAGCCAAGGGCGGACTTCATTTCATGAATCCACAAGGAATCAAAAGGAATCTTCACAATCTGTCAAAGAGGTGTTTTGCTTGCAAAGTGGCTAGGTCAAATCTATTGTCGAAATGTATATAGAAGGAAATTATAGTTACCCGATCGTGTTATCTGGTACTCTGTTCTAAATAAAAACCCGTTTATTTATTTAAATTAAAAAAAAAATGATTATTGATGGTTATAAACCATTTTTGTACAATTTTCTTTTTGTACAAATTTTCGGCAATTTAAAAATTACATTTATTAATATTCCAAACTATTATAGACGCGTATGATTCTTTTGAAATTAAACAATTTCTACTGCCCTTACTGCGATGGAAAAATCAAAGGGAGGGTCTGGCTCATCAGTGGTGAACATTCCAGCGGTTTGGCCAGTTTAATCTACCATACCGCTGTTATATTGCATTTTTGGAACTTCCTTTTATAGTAATACTGAGGATGGACTCTTGGAATGGGTATTTTAGATGAACTATGGACATAAATTAGAGAACAGCAGAAATACATCACATATAATAAAGCGTCTGTTCGTTGAAGCCGAATAGGATTGGGCCATTCTGTGTGACGTGTTCAAACCTGATTGGCTTGGCCGCCCCCCTCCCACTTAAGTGACGTGGCCGGCTGAGATGGTACTGACCACGGGATGAGATTGGACTGACCACGGGATGAGATGGGAATGATCACGGATGAGATGGGAATGATCACGGGATGAGATGGGACTGAACACGGGATGAGATGGAACTGAGCACGGGATGAGATGGGACTGAGCACGGGATGAGATGGGACTGAGCACGGGATGAGATGGGAATGATCACGGGATGAGATGGGAATGATCACGGGATGAGATGGGACTGAACACAGGATGAGATGGGACTGACAGCGGGATGAGATGGGACTGACAGCGGGATGAGATGGGACTGAGCACGGGATGAGATGGGGCTGAGCACGGGATGGGATGGGACTGAGCACGGGATGAGATGGGACTGACCACGTGATGAGATGGTATTGACCACGGGATGAGATGGGACTGACCAAGGGTTGAGATGGGACTGAGCACGGGATGAGATGGGAATGATCACGGGATGAGATGGGACTGAGCACGGGATGAGATGGGAATGATCACGGGATGAGATGGGACTGAACACGGGATGAGATGGGACTAAGCACGGGATGAGATGGGACTGAGCACGGGATGAGATGGGACTGACCACGGGATGAGATGGGACTGACAGCGGGATGAGATGGGACTGAGCACGGGATGAGATGGGGCTGAGCACGGGATGGGACTGAGCACGGGATGAGATGGGACTGACCACGTGATGAGATGGTATTGACCACGGGATGAGATGGGACTGACCAAGGGTTGAGATGGGACTGAGCACGGGATGAGATGGGAATGATCACGGGATGAGATGGGACTGAGCACGGGATGAGATGGGAATGATCACGGGATGAGATGGGAATGATCACGGGATGAGATGGGACTGAACACGGGATGAGATGGGACTAAGCACGGGATGAGATGGGACTGAGCACGGGATGAGATGGGACTGACCACGGGATTAGATGAAACTGACCACGGGATGAGATGAAACTGACCACGGGATGAGATGGGACTGAGCACGGGATGAGATGAAACTGACCACGGGATGAGATGGGACTGAGCACGGGATGAGATGGGAATGATCACGGGATGAGATGGGAATGATCACGGGATGAGATGGGACTGAGCACGGGATGAGATGGGACTGAGCACGGGATGAGATGGGAATGATCACGGGATGAGATGGGAATGATCACGGGATGAGATGGGACTGAACACGGGATGAGATGGGACTGAGCACGGGATGAGATGGGACTTTGCACCGGATGAGATGGGACTGACAGCGGGATGAGATGGGACTGACCACGGGATGAGATGGGACTGAGCACGGGATGAGATGGGACTGAGCGGGATGAGATGGGACTGACAGCGGGATGAGATGGGACTGACCACGGATGAGATGGGACTGAGCACGGGATGAGATGGGACTGAGCACGGGATGAAATGGGACTGACTACGTGATGAGATGGGACTGACTACGTGATGAGATGGGACTGAGCACGGGATGAGATGAAACTGACCACGGGATGAGATGGGACTGAGCACGGGATGAGATGGGAATGATCACGGGATGAGATGGGAATGATCACGGGATGAGATGGGACTGAACACGGGATGAGATGGGACTGACCACGGGATGAGATGGGACTGACAGCGGGATGAGATGGGACTGAGCACGGGATGAGATGGGACTGAGCACGGGATGAGATGGGACTGAGCAAGGGATGAGATGGGACTGACAGCGGGATGAGATGGGACTGACCACGGGATGAGATGGGACTGAGCACGGGATGAGATGGGACTGAGCACGGGATGAGATGGGACTGACAGCGGGATGAGGGACTGACCACGGGATGAGATGGGAATGATCACGGGATGAAATGGGACTGAGCACGGGATGAGATGGGACTGAGCACGGGATGAGATGGGACTGAGCACGGGATGAGATGGGACTGACCACGGGATGAGATGGGACTGACAGCGGGATGAGATGGGACTGACCACGGGATGAGATGGGACTGAGCACGGGATGAGATGGGACTGACACGGGATTAGATGAAACTGACCACGGGATGAGATGAAACTGACCACGGGATGAGATGGGACTGAGCACGGGATGAGATGAAACTGACCACGGGATGAGATGGGACTGAGCACGGGATGAGATGGGAATGATCACGGGATGAGATGGGAATGATCACGGGATGAGATGGACTGAGCACGGGATGAGATGGGACTGAGCACGGGATGAGATGGGAATGATCACGGGATGAGATGGGAATGATCACGGGATGAGATGGGACTGAACACGGGATGAGATGGGACTGAGCACGGGATGAGATGGGACTTTGCACCGGATGAGATGGGACTGACAGCGGGATGAGATGGGACTGACCACGGGATGAGATGGGACTGAGCACGGGATGAGATGGGACTGAGCACGGGATGAGATGGGACTGAGCACGGGATGAGATGGGACTGAGCACGGGATAATATGGGACTGACAGCGGGATGAGATGGGACTGACCACGGGATGAGATGGGACTGAGCACGGGATGAGATGGGACTGAGCACGGGATGAAATGGGACTGACTACGTGATGAGATGGGACTGACTACGTGATGAGATGGGACTGAGCACGGGATGAGATGAAACTGACCACGGGATGAGATGGGACTGAGCACGGGATGAGATGGGAATGATCACGGGATGAGATGGGAATGATCACGGGATGAGATGGGACTGAACACGGGATGAGATGGGACTGACCACGGGATGATGGATGACTGACAGCGGGATGAGATGGGACTGACAGCGGGATGAGATGGGACTGACCACGGGATGAGATGGGACTGAGCACGGGATGAGATGGGACTGACAGCGGGATGAGATTTGACTGACCACGGGATGAGATTGGAATGATCACGGGATGAAATGGGACTGAGCACGGGATGAGATGGGACTGAGCACGGGATGAGATGGGACTGAGCACGGGATGAGATGGGACTGACCACGGGATGAGATGGGACTGACAGCGGGATGAGATGGGACTGACCACGGGATGAGATGGGACTGAGCACGGGATGAGATGAAACTGACCACAGGATGAGATGAAACTGACCACGGGATGAGATGGGACTGAGCACGGGATGAGATGAAACTGACCACGGGATGAGATGGGACTGAGCACGGGATGAGATTGGAATGATCACGGGATGAGATGGGAATGATCACGGGATGAGATGGGACTGAACACGGGATGAGATGGGACTGACCACGGGATGAGATGGGAATGATCACGGGATGAAATGGGACTGAGCACGGGATGAGATGGGACTGAGCACGGATGAGATGGGACTGAGCACGGGATGAGATGGGACTGACCACGGGATGAGATGGGACTGACAGCGGGATGAGATGGGACTGACCACGGGATGAGATGGGACTGAGCACGGGATGAGATGAAACTGACCACAGGATGAGATGAAACTGACCACGGGATGAGATGGGACTGAGCACGGGATGAGAGATGAAACTGACCACGGGATGAGATGGGACTGAGCACGGGATGAGATTGGAATGATCACGGGATGAGATGGGAATGATCACGGGATGAGATGGGACTGAACACGGGATGAGATGGGACTGACCACGGGATGAGATGGGACTGACCACGGGATGAGATGGGACTGAGCACGGGATGAGATGGGACTGAGCACGGGATGAGATGGGACTGAGCAAGGGATGAGATGGGACTGACCACGGGATGAGATGGGACTGAGCACGGGATGAGATGGGACTGAGCACGGGATGAGATGGGACTGAGCACGGGATGAAATGGGACTCTCTACGTGATGAGATGGGACTGAGCACGGGATAATAAAGCGTCTGTTCGTTGAAGCCGAATAGGATTGGTCCATTCTGTGTGACGTGGCGTGTGACGTGACGTCGGCAATTTATTCGGTGAATATTTGAGGAATAATATTTTTAAAATAATTTTATTTTTTAAATTAGCTTGATTAATTTATTTTTTAAACAATGTATCCTAAAAGAGCCCTTTCTATTGTTGAGGCCATCGAAGCAAAGCAACGTCGTATTGAACAGCAGCGACAAAGACGTTTAAATTCACCCGTAAGAGAACGGCATAATGAACAACAACGGCAATACCGAATGAATATGAGCGAAAATCAAAGAGCCCTTCAAAGGGAAAACAGTAGGCTGAGGATGCAAAGAATTCGACAGGGAGATAATCTACCTTTGCCAACAGGGACATGTTTCGAGGAAGATCAAATTCCCCTGCACTTTTGTGGCCAACTTGATCAAGTTTGCCCAAAATGTAGAGCAAAGTATTTCGAATTGGAACAAACGACATACAGTAAAACTTTTCATAAATGCTGTTCCAAAGGAAAAGTCGAACTTGAACCGATTCAAACCTCTCAATCCACCTGCTCTAGCCGATCCCGTCCTTGGACGGGCTTTTCCACTAATATAATTATAAATATACAAAATGCTTCGAGCAATCGCTCTTCCGCAAACTTTATATATAAATGATGCATCATAATACATTTATTATTGTTTTTTAATGCTTCTTACACATTTTTCTTTTCTCCAAGATACTATATAGATCTTTTTGAATATTTTTATCGAAAAGTTTCTTCACAGCACTCTATTCCTATAATTCCCGGCTTCCATCTTTCATGGTGGTTGTGTTTCAAGCCATATCTTCCTGCTACCTGGTTTTATAGTAATAAAAATATCTAACACAAACTTCATTTAAACCTTAAAAAACCCGAAGAGTGTGTTTTCTAAGTTTAAAACGAGTGAAATTTTAAAATAAAACATTTTTAGGAGCGTCATTTTTAAAGTCAGGTTGAACTATAATGAAATGCTTGAAACTACATATATATCTGCACGCCTGCACAAGGTTAACGTATTCCTAGAATATGGGATCCTTTTGAATAATATGGTTAGCTATATTTTTATTTTGGACACCATATTTTTGTCGGGAGGATATTGATCTACAAAGATAAAGGTCACCTCTCCCGTCAAAATAGACGCCAAAGCTTGACGCCATCTATTGACCGTCGCCGCAAACTAGTGGCCTCGGGTTGCCGAGCGAGATGCTTAGTTTGCTGCGACGGTCAATAGACGGTGTCAAGATTTGACGGGAGAGGTGACCTTTATTTTTATAGACCATACTTTTTGTTCTATTTATTCATTTATAGAACATCTTGAACAACTCTCGTTAAAATACAGGGTGATCCAAAAGTCCCGCACAACTTTAAAAATTAATAACTCCGCGAATATTTGCGCTAGAGCAATGCGGTAAAGACCATTGTGTTCAGGATGCAATGGGATTTTTTATGGCAAATAATGAAAAATTCGAAATTGATTTTAGTTACAACTTTATTCGCTAGATGGCGCCCTACCAGAATCAGATATTCAGCGGCCAAATTGTTTGATAAATTGGAAAATATAACTGAACGATACGTATTTTTACTTTTTGAATACCAGGAAAGAACCCTAATAATATCAAATGATAAATTAATAAAACACCATTTCGCCAAAAGTTAGAAGAAATGGTTAACGATTTTTAAATACAATCTGAGATATGTAAAATAGGTATATGCAAATTAAAACATGTAGCAAAAAAAAACCTGATATTTTAGATGCGGTTTGCTGGAATCCTCTCAGCTATTTATATTTCGAAACTAATAATTTTCTATTTTTTAAAATTCAACTCTCTCTCAGTATCGATTATATTTATTTTAATTCATTTGAAAAATATTTATCTATCTCTGATGATTTATTTTACTCTAGAATGCCGTTGTTGTTTTTGTCGTGTCCAATAAAGAGCCTCAGATTCTTTTCGTTTGGCCAACAAAAAATGTCCAATTTATATACACATTATTCTTACATAATGAGACTTTAAAGAATGCAAATAATCTTCATCTATTTACATACACAACACATCTCCCCCCTTAATAATACTCCAGTCGGTCTAGGGGTTTCCTGGCTCTCTGAGGTCTAGGACTGCGGACGGGCACTTGCACAGCGGCAGCCTCTGGTTTAGGAGTGCAAGAGGGCACGTGCACAGCAACAGGCCCTGGTATAGGAGTGCAAGAGGGTACGTGCACAGAAGCAGTCTCCTCCTTGTTTCCTGATGTAACCTCTGGAACCTCCTCTTCACTTTTTTCTGACTTCCACCTACAGGCTTCTCTCCTGATGTTCGAGGAAGTATCAAATTTCTTGTCTCCACTTGTTTCTTTCTCACAGGTCGCAATTGATTGATATGCCCCTTATACACGACGCCCTCGCAACTTATAAGGTAGTGACGGTAGCTCAATAATTTCAAAATGGTACCTTTTTACCGTTTAGGTCCAGTTGCATAGTTGCGGAAATAAACCTCGCAACCTGTAGTAAACTGCTCCTGCCTTCTTACGGCCTCGTGAAATACCTCTCGCGGATTTCCCATCTTGGTATTAAATTCGAGAATATTGATCTTAAACTTCTCTTCATTAGCAGTTCCGCCGGGGAATTCCTTTATTACAGTTTGGGGGAATGCTCTATGAGAAAATAGGAAACTTTGTAGATTCGTCTCTAAATCATCCTTCCCATTATTATTTCTCAAAAGGTTTTTAAACTCTCTTACATATCTCTCAGCTAAACCATTTGTACTAGGATTATACGGACTGGTCTTAGTGTGCCGTATACCATTCATTTTGGTAAATTGCTCGAATTCACCGGAGACAAACTGTCTTCCGTTATCTGTAACAAAATATTAGAGCAATCCAATTCTGGCGAGAATTTCTCTAAGATGACTTATAATCGATTTTCTGGTAATATCTTTGATGATAAAATTTCTATCCACTTTGAGTATGCGTCCACGAGAACCAAAAACATTCTTCCCATGAACGGACCCGCTAGATCAAGATGAAGTCGATGCCACGGTTTTCGGGCCAAGTCCATTCCGAGATGGTAGCTGGGGGCATGTTTGCCGATTCTTGGCATACTCTACATTCTCTAGTTAACTCCTCGATGTTACTGTCTATGCCTGGTCACCAGAAAATACCGTCTGGCAATCATCTTCATTTTAACAATCCCCATGTGTATTTCATGCAAGTCTTTTAAAATTAAAGATCTTAATTTTTGGGGAATTACCACTCTTTCACGCCATTGAAGACAACCAAACTCCAAACTTAATTCCTCATTGATCTTATAATGAGGAGCTAGTGGGTTTTCTCTCGGTACCCTTGTGAATTTCCACACACACACAGTTGCCTTCTCTAACATTCCTTTATACTATAGACAGTATTTTATCTTGGGGCGTCTCATATGCCACCTCCATAAAAGAGAACGGTACCTCATTCGACTTCCTAAGAAGAAGTACCTGGTCTTCATCAAGAGACTCCCTGACACTCGATTCTAAAGGAAGACGTGACAATGCGTCAACATTGGAATTATCACTAGTTTTCGAAATTCCACAGTATAATTAAATGCAGCTAATTTTAAGGACCATATTTCAATTCTGGATGATGCACATATGGGAATTGGTTTATGAGGTGAAAATATATGAATTAAGGGTCGATTGTCTGTGACCAATACAAATTTTCGTCCCAGTAAGTATTGTCTGAATTTCTCAACGCCAAAAGTTATGCTCAACGCTTTCTTTTCTAGTTGAGAGAAACGTTTTTCCGCTTCAGTTAATGTTCTAGAAGCAAAAGCTATAGGGCATTCTTCCTTTCTATCATTTCTATGACTCAGAATTACGCCTATTCCATATTCATTGATAATGATTTACATTTTTAAATAACATTCGATATTTTTTCGTCCAATTCCATCTACAATTTTTATTCAAAAGTTGATAGAATAGCGCTAAAATGTTTGCTATATTCTTTATGAATCAATAATAATAAATTAAGAGTCCTATGAAAGATCTCAATTGCGAAACATTCTTTAGGTTCAAGCGCCTCTATCACTGCTTTAATTTTATTTTATAAGGGATGCAGTCCATATTTATCCATTTCAAACCCTAAATATTCCACCGATTTCTTTCTAAATTTACATTTATATCTGTTTAACTTTAAACCTTTTTCTAGCAATCATTTAAACACTAGATCCAACTTTTGTTCATGATCTTCAAAGTCTTTTCCTGCAACCAAAATATCATCTATGTAGCAGGCCACACCTGGCAAATAAAAAATAGGCCTTCCATAATCCTCTGAAATTTTTTTGGTGCTACCGCTACGTCATATGGTAGTCTTTTATAAGAAAACAACCTCTTTGTTGTGTTTATATCAACAACAGCTTTGGCTTCTTCCGCTAACATTACTTGTAAGTAAGCCTGTGATAGGTCTAGAGTCGAAAGTACGGTGCTTGTAGATCATTTTGAAAAGATCTCATCGATCGATGGAATGGGATACCTATCTAATTCTATTGCTTTATTAGCTGTACATCTAAAATCACCACATATCCTTACACTACCATCCTTTTTTGATGCCGGTACTATTGGAGCGGTCCAATATGCATGAACTATAGGTTATAAAATGCAAGAATTCCCTAAACGATCAATTTCATTCTCTACTTTGTTTTTTAGAGAGAAAGGTAAACTTCTGGCCTTACAAAACACAGGAGTCACATCCTTTTTTAAATTAAAATTTATTTACGTCCTTTAGACAGCCCAAATCTTTGTTAAACAAATCTGCATACCTATCCATCAAATTTTTATATATTTAAATATATTTCTTTATATTCATTATTTAAAATTTTAATGCTAAACAATATAGAATAATCAAGTTTCAACTGTTTAAGCCATTCTCTTCCTAATAAAATTACCTGGATTTTTTCATTTACAACTATTAATCGTAAATATTGGTTTTTTTTAAAATTTGTTGGCTTCTTTTACAAAAAACATTTCTTTGATCTATAATCTCTATTGATTTACCACAAAAGGATTTTAATCTTAAATTTGTTGGAAATAATCTTTGACTTTGCCAATAATTCTTATAAATATCTTTAGGTATTACGTAACTGGACTTCCTGTATCTATTGTAAAGCACAAAGAATAATCATATACTGTTAAATTATATGTGGCATCAGTTTCGCCCTGTACAGAATATAGAGAGTCCTCTTGTACAAATTTACATCCCCACAATCTTTCACTAGCTTTGCAGACCCTACTTAAATGACCCAGTTTATTACATTTTAAAACAAGTCTTTGTTCTATGAGGTAAAACAGATGCCACGTGTGAATGTCTTTCACCACATCTATAACACACTATTTTGCCTTTGCACTTTGCCTGAAAGGTCTATACTGCGCCGTACTATTATTCTACTCACCCTTTTTATCCTTTCAATTCACAGGGGATATCTTGGCCACTAATTTATCTTGTAATTCTCTTGTATTTATCTCCGCCAATTCGAACGAGATCGCCACTGCAAAAACATTATCCAGGGTGACATCGTCGTCCTCTTGTAGTAGCTTCTTTTGCAGGATTTCCGACTTGATTCCAGCCACAAAACGGTCTCGCATCATGGCTCCCAACATATGGACGAAATTACAATTTATTGCCAAATGTTTCAATTCTCTAAGATATTCCGAAATTGATTCTCCTTCCTGTTGAATTCTCTTTAAAAATCTGCATCGCTGTGGTATCACTTTCTTCTTTGGATCCAAATGCAGCTTAATTCTTTGAATGATAGTGCATAGGGTTGATCTTTCATTAGACCAGGAAGAAAATGTCGTTTCCCTGCTTCAAAGTTTCAGAATCTGGTAGCGAGGTAAAAATCAGCACTTTAATCTCCTCCTTCAGATGCCAAAAAGAAAGCCTCAAATTTTTGTACAAAAAGATCGAAGTGTTCTCCACTGGGCTATAGCATCTAAAGGTACTATTAACTTTGAACTTGTCATGCTGATCTTTTCTACTCCTTTGTTTTCTTGATCCAGATAGTTTAAAAGATGTAATCTTAACCCATTTTCCTATTTCACCTCTCCATAATCCGAGAGTCAGATTTGTTCAAAAATGTAGTTGTTATACTTGCATAGACACCGTTTTCCTCAGCCTTTTACTGGCTCTGTAGATCGCGCATCCTCGTCGCCACTTTTGTTGTGTCGTAATTAGACGTACAAGAGCTCAAACTTGACCATGGCCAACAACAAATGTCCAATTTATATATACATATATTTTACATAATGAGGCTTTAAACAATACAAATAATATTCATCTATTTACATAAACAACGGTTAATATATAGCGAGAAGAGTAGAGGACTGAGCTCAGATCCCTGAAGTACACCAGCCCATGATATTCGTTCCTTGGAAAATGTTCCATTGACCCGTACCTTTATCCTTCTTCCCCTTAAGAAGTCTGCAATCCAGATTAAGGTTTTTCCCCTTACTCCGATGTTGTGCAGCCTTTCAAATAATTTCTACACTCGATCAAAAGCTGAGGTCATATCCAGGAATACGGCCGTTGTCTTCTTTGGCGGTTTTTCCTAGAAATCTATTATTGATTGACAGAAGTAGAACAGTTTATCAGTTGTACAGTGTCTGGATCTTTAGGCAGTTTGGTAGAAGTTTATTTTATTATTGTTAGTGAGCCAGACTATGAGCCTAGAGTGGATAATTCATTCTGTTATTTTACAAAGTATGCTGGTAAGAGCAATTGGCCGATAGTTCTTGCATTCCTTAGCATCTTTGTTTGGTTTCAGTATTGGCACTATAATTGATATCTTCCAATTCTTTGGTAGTTTACCAGTTTTCCATGAAATGTTCAGTATTCAAAGGAGTTGATTTTTACCTTCGTCTCCAAAGTGTTTAATCATTTGACCAAAGATTAGAGCATCTCAGGTGACATCTTGGATTTAACTTTCCTATTGATGAATTTAGCTCATTCAGTGTGAAGTCTCTCGAGTAAATATCTTGATGATGGTAATTTCTTGCTTGTTTAACTAACTTGTTTATATTATTTTTAAAGTCCTGCCTTCATTCGTATAGCTGAGTCTGGAAGTGCTTGAAAGATATTCAGCAATTATGTCAGTCATCTGTTTGTTCGTTCTCGCTGTTCATATCGGTTTGAGTTGGAGGATTAGTGTTGGTTTTGATTGTTTTATAACACTAATTATATTCCAGTGATGGCTTTCCTTTTTGGATCCATTTTTTTTTCGCAGAATTCTGCCCATTTTTCTTGTTTGAATATCCAAATTTTTGTTCTATTTTGTGACTAATTTCAATGAGTTCCTTTATGGTTTCTTCTGTTTTATTTGTTTTAAGAAGTTCATTTTTATTGTCTTTCTCTGCAATCATTGCCTCGATATTGTGGTCCTTCCAGTAAAGTATTCACAGGTCTTTACGTCTACCTCTAGGTATCGATACTTTTGCAGCTTTGGATATGTTCAAAGAGAATTTTTCCAATTTTTTGTCAATCGTTCTGTGATTTAATTCTTCGTTGCACAGTTCTCCAAGCTTTTCTGTAAATATTTTTCCAGTGTTCTTTTATTCTGTTGAAAATTCTCAATTTTGAATTTTAGGGTTGTTAAAATTGGTCTGTGGGCACTGATTGCACTTTTCAGAATTTTCCATTGTGTTGTGGGTGCGATGTTGTAATTTATCGCTGTGATGTCTATTGCGGATTCTGTGCCTGTGGACTTGGATAGATAGGTGTTCTTTTCGTTATTTAACGGCGTAAGGTCGAGGTCGGTTAGCATGTCCTCAACCTGCTGACCTTTGTTATCCTGGACAGGTGATCCCCAAGTTGGTCTTTCGGCGTTAAAATCACCAAGTATGATTGCGATATCCGAAGACGCTTCACTTAATGTCTCTATCAGGCCTGTATTGATGCTAGTATTATCGTGGTGATAAACATTTATGATTGGAATTGTTTTATCTGTAAGATAGATTTCTATTGCCTGAGCTTCTGTCGTGCTTTCTCTAGGCTTACTCTGATTATAGGCGATTTCCTTAAATTTGATTTCTAGAGTTTTAATCAAAACGGCAAGTCCTCCTCCGAATTTTCCGGTCTGTCCATTCGTAGTGTTGTATAATCTTTGATATTGAATCTCAGATTCTGATTCAATTTTGTCTCCCGGGGACAATTAATATGTACATTGTTGTCACAGAGAAGACAAGTCAGCTCTTTATTTTCCTCTGGGTACCATTTATATGAGTTGTAGTAGATTGAATTGTGTCCTCGTAGTAGATTTCTCATCATGAGCTCGAGCTGCAGCTCCTGACGCGGCGGTTACCCCGGACGCGGTAGCATTACTGGAGATATCAGTTTTGCTATTCATTTGAAAATGGGTGCCGTTGCACGTTAGTCATCTTGGAAACGAGCCAGAATTTGGTCAAATATTCCAAGAGTCCAGGGCGGACCGCAAGGAGGTGTGGTCGAACTTCTCCCCTTCCCCCTGGAATGCCGTCACTACAGGAAAAGCACTCTTGGTGAATTTTTTCAATTGTGATTCAGAATCTGCCACTGAAGCTTTACGAGCGTTTCGTTCCTTTAAAGATATTCGAAGCGGTAAAGGACCAATGAGTTGCTACTCTCTAAAGCGATTGATTAAAAGTTTTGAGGAAACTGGATCTCTGGAAGCAAAACCTCGGAGTGGAAGACCATCGACATGCAAGTCAGTGGCTGTTACGGTTTTGCAGAATGCTGAAGCTATTGAAACGTTATCCACGTATGGAGAAGTAAGTGCTAGACAAGTTTCTCGACAAACGGGGATTTCGTATGGAACAGTTTGGAGAGAACACACATTTAGAATTTTTCTATAAAAATATCCTAACAAATTTCAAAGTTTTCACGAGTTGAAAGTCAGCGATTTTGAGAAGCGTCAAGAATTCGCTGCATGGGTTTTCCGGCAAATTGATATTGATGAAAACTGGCTGTCAAATGTTCTAAGAACAGATGATGCTCACTTTTATCTAAAGGGAGAATTTAACATTCAAAACTGCCTCATTTTGGCAACAGAAAACCCTAGGATTTTTACAGAAATACCACTTCATCAGCCCAGAGTTAGTTTTGTGTGGGTTCACTTCTTCTTTTATTATTGGGCCATTTTTCTTTGAAAAAATCAATGGAAGAACTTTTAAAACCGTTTTTGTAACTGGTGAACGTTATGTTCAACTTTTGAGAGAAAAGGTTATTCCCATATTGCAGGACAGACAAGCACTAAGCGAAATACGAGTAACATTCATGCAAGATGGAGGACCTCCTCATATCTCCCGCGGTGCCAAACAATTGCTGAAGGATACGTTCGGTGAAATTCGTTGATAAGTCGCCACTTTATATGCCAGTGGCCTCCAATATCACCAGACTTGACGCCTTACAATTTCGGTTATGGGGATACATTAAGTCGCGTTTTTATCGATGACGGCCTACCACATTGGCCATGTTGAAGGCTTCTATCAGATGGCACGTTTTATAAATTTCAACTATTTAATTGTTACCATTCTGTCATCTATCGTCTGCAGGCGGTGTTTGAGAATGAAGGGCGCCACATTGAGCAAGGATTGTGACCTAATACAAGAGAGAAGGCAGTTACCTCATGTGTTATATTTTGCAGCTCTTTGTTTTGGGTTATGGGAATAATAAATGCTGTCCTCACATCTTGACTCTTTTTTTATCTAAAGGGAGAATTTAACATTCAAAACTGCCTCATTTTGGCAACAGAAAACCCTAGGATTTTTACACACACACACACACAAAAGCCTTTATTAAGACACACAGGTCTTACAGAGGATTCTCCTTGGGGTTACAAAACGGAGAAACCTATGAAAGTGGGAAATAAAAATGGAGAAAGATTATATACATTTGGTAAATATATACAGATTATAAGAAAGAATAAAAAATAAGAAGAATAAAAAAAATCAAAAAAAGAGAAAAAAAAAAAAATTTTGGAAATATGGATGGGAGAAGTGGAGAGCGAAAAGAGGAAAGAAAACAGGTATTTACATATGGAACAAGACCATTTAAGCTCTCACACAGCACAGGTGGGCCATGTATTTTTTAAGAAATCTTTAAGAGATTTCCCAGGAAATCCTCGTGTTCAGGGTTGTAAGGTAAACACCGTTTTATCATTGTTAACTTATCGTATCTGCCTAAACAAATAATTGGATGTTGGTTCTGTCTTTCTCATCAAACAGAAATTTTTGGTATGTTTGAATGTTCGGTTAAGTCTTTCTTTTTTACAGCATTTTTATGGAAGTTATATAGATTTAGAGCTACTGAACTATTGTCTATAAAGTTGGATAATAAAGAATATAATGTGAAGTGTGTATGGCCTATCTTAGAGAAGAGTATTTTTCTTTCCGTGTCAAGAGGCATGCATTCAAATATATAATGTTCTAATTCATTTTCGGTTCTATTTTTGCATAGTTGGCAATACAAGTCTTCTGTCCTTAGATATTTTATATGGTCTTCTCGATATAAAACAAATAGAATTCTCAATTGCGCAATGAGGCGTTTAGCCGGCAGTGGGAGTTCACTTAGTAGATAGTTCTCTGCTGCGAATGTTTTATGTAAATATTTGTAGTGTGTGTGTAGCTTCGAATTGGTTTTCTTGATTGGTCGGTTTGGATAGACTGTTCTATAGTGATTCTGATAATTTGAGGTATTGCTTTCTGTAGAATATTGGGGTCTGAACAATTCTTTAACCACATGAATCCAGTTGAGTTTAGGATATTCATTAAATTTTCTGTAAAACCTATAAAGGCATTCGTCAGAGTGGACGTTCCCATAATTGGGCTAGACAGATTGCGGGCAATCTGGATTTTTCCATTTTTAATATTCTTAACCAGAACTTTAGAATTAGTTTGGTTGCTGTAATCTTAGTGAGAAGCGTCCGGTTTCCATGCGTGTAGTATGTAGCCTGGTGTGTTACTCGGCAAGTTCAATAGTCGTCGGAGATAGTTATTCTGAATTTGGTCCAAGATTTTGTACTTTTCGTTTGCCCAAATTGGAGCAGAATACAGCAGAGTTGACAGGATAATCGAGTCTAATAGTTTCATTGATGAACCAAATGAATTCAACCTGGATTTCTCCATAATTTTCCATACTTCGCCGGTAGCTGCAAGCGCTTTGCCTTTAAAGTATGAAGCCACTTGACTAAACGAGATTGTCCCTAGGATTTTTACAGAAATACCACTTCATCAGCCCAGAGTTACAGTTTTGTGTGGGTTCACTTCTTCTTTTATTATTGGGCCATTTTTCTTTGAAAAAAATCAATGGAAGAACTTTTAAAACCGTTTTTGTAACTGGTGAACGTTATATTCAACTTTTGAGAGAAAAGGTTATTCCCATATTGCAGGACAGACAAGCACTAAGCGAAATACGAGTAACATTCATGCAAGATGGAGGACCTCCTATACCCCGGTGCCAAACAATTGCTGAAGGATACGTTCGGTGAAATTCGTTGATAAGTCGCCACTTTATATGCCAGTGGCCTCCAATATCACCAGACTTGACGCCTTACAATTTCGGTTATGGGGGTACATTAAGTCGCGTTTTTATCGATGACGGCCTACCACATTGGCCATGTTGAAGGCTTCTATCAGATGGCACGTTTTATAAATTTCAACTATTTAATTGTTACCATTCTGTCATCTATCGTCTGCAGGCGGTGTTTGAGAATGAAGGGCGCCACATTGAGCAAGGATTGTGACCTAATACAAGAGAGAAGGCAGTTACCTCATGTGTTATATTTTGCAGCTCTTTGTTTTGGGTTATGGGAATAATAAATGCTGTCCTCACATCTTGACTCTTTTTTTTTCTGTAAACAGTAATTTTTTTGTTTGTCATTTGCCCACATCATTTTATATTATGTCGTGCAGGCCAAAGTGTTATAATTTCTCGAATAACACTGGTATACACAATTTTACCCCTTATGTTTAGTTTATCGCTTTTCGCTCATTAGAAGAAATAGCATAAGGAATAATCTCTGTATCCCCCCCCCAACTTTAGATATCTTGCGCAAAAAATAATACAAAATGATTTTACTACCACGCGATTCTCCGCTAGGAGGCGGCACGTATAGGCAGCAAGCAACGTCGCTCACGGTAAGTGAACTGTCTGACTAAAATATTTTCTCTATTTTTACTAAAGAGCAAATTCAATCTATCTGAAATGAAACCTACATATCCAATATATCTTACCATCACAATTTTATGTCTATTAGACAAGAATTCTGAGCCAAATTTACATACTTTCAAACCGGATACATATGGCGGCAAAAAGATTTGCTTATCACGTGTGAATCTTTCACTCTCAAAATATTTCCGAAACTTTCACCTTATGTGTGTAGTTTTAATGCTCTTAATATTAGCTGGCATTGAACAAAACCCAGGCCCTAAGATGTCCAAACAAACGACGTTGGAAACAAGCTTAGATAGGGATAAAGATATCAAAGATCTGATAAATGCACTCACCAAAAGGCTGGATAGCTGGGGTGAGAGGCTGGAATCCCGTCTTCCGGCAATCGACGATAGAGTAGAAAATATAAACCAAAGACTGCAACAACTAGAGGAATCTTCTGCCGTTACAAAGGCAGCACTCTCTCAAAACTCCAAAAAAATAAAAGACTTAGAAGACCAGCTTGAACACTTGGATGCAAAGAGCAGAGAAAGGAACCTCATTTTTTACGGAATAGAACAAGATAATAACGAGGACTGCCGAGAACGGATACGGAAGGTTATCGAAGAAAATATGCAAACAACGGAGAAGATAAACATCACGCGATGCCACCGATTATCCAGAAAACCTGGTGCACCGATCCTGATTGAAGTCCCAGAACAAAACGATAGATTAACTCTATTCAAAGCTGCTCTCAATTTAAGAGGAACTAAGATATCACTATCGAAAGACTATAGCATGAAGATGAGAGAACAACGGCGCGTTTTGAATGTCAAAAGAAGAGAACTCGTCGAAAAAGGTACTCTAGCTAAGCTAAGGGACGATAAATTTTTAATTAATGGCATAGCATATAAGGTCTGTGATGGACAAATTGTAGATGCCAATGGACATTCATTGTAGCAAGCAGTTAGGAAACAATCACTTGTAAATAGTCAATCCAACGATACCATTTCACTGACCTGCTGGCAGAGACTATCAATAGATCATCCAATCTTTCCGCCAAATAGGAAAACCCGAAATACATGCTCAGTTAATCATCGCCACTCAAATTACCCTACAAATAATAGTGTCTTAATAAAGGTTTTTGTTGTTGTTGTTGTTTATTACCTTCTCCTTTTGCCTTTCTCACTTTCTACGTCTCTTTGATACGTTTTCTTTAATTAAATTTCTCTTCTCTAGGTGGTTCAACACGAATCTTCCCAGGATTTTTATTTGTCTTTCAGTAAAGGTCAGGAATGTTATCTGTGTATAAACAACCGCCCTAAGGGAGTTGTCATTATCTCGACTGTCAATCTTTTACAGGGGAAAAGGAAAATTCTCTTGGAAAATCTTACAACTGTTATCTGACATTAGTCGTTATCGGCGAGATAAGAGCGAACCCCCTGGTGCAAAAAGATTGTTCGATTGTCTCAAAGCTGCTACCGAATAATTCAACAAGACCTGACATGATATAATGTTTATTCCTTCCTTGCTTTAATTTCTTATATATTTCGCTTTCTATGAATGGAAATATTGTTTAAAAAATCTACGCTTCAAATTTTTATAACCTTTATTCATCAGCTGAGAAATTATTTTATTGAGACGAAAAATCTTGGTGTATGTACCATATGTAAATTCCAGTGTTTTTTTTTTTTTTTTTTTCTTTTTTTATTTTGTATCTTTTTTTTCCTCTCGGATTTACCCTTTTAAATATGTTAATGAGCTCAATTGTCTTAATTATAATGTATAAATTTCATTATCTCAATATTGATTGTGATTAGCTTTTGCTTTTTTATCTTCATTTGCGGTGAATCCGTGGCAAATCCATGTATAATAAATTTCTTTTCCTCCAATTTACCCAGACTAATCTATTAGCTTGATTGTTTTATAAAATGTTTCCACTATAATGTACCATTAAGGTACTATTATTATTATTATTTTTTTCCTGTATGTATCCTACATTTCTGCTTGGAGAATCTGTATAAGACTAAAAGGTCCTAATAAAGTTTTTGTTGTTGTTGTTGTATAATAAATTTCTTTTCCTCCAATTTACTCAGACTAATCTATTAGCTTGATTGTTTTATATAATGTTTCCTGTATATACCATCCATATTTCCAAAAATTTTTATTTTGTTTATTTATTTTTTAAAATTCTTCTTATTTCTTTATTATTTCTTATAATCTGTATATATTTACCATATGTATATATTCTTTCACCATTTTTATTTCCCACTTTCTCCGTTTTGTAACCCCAAGGAGAATCCTCTGTAAGACCTGTGTGTCTTAATAAAGGCTTTTGTGTGTGTGTGTGTGTGATTTTACTACCACGCTTTTCAACGCAAAAGGTCGATTTAAAAATGATTTTTTTAGGGGATACATTTTAAAAATTATGTACAGTATAATAAACAATGATAACATTTGACAAACCCATAGGATATTTGGAATAAAGTACGACAAATATATTTTGTCACTCCCCTCTATATTTCATTTTTGGATCATGACAAATATCCAGTTAAATAGTCAAGTGTCGACAATTAGTCAAGAAATATACAGTCCTTATAGCACGAAATCCTATTAGTAGTACCATCATAATTTTTGGTACTATATTAACATTTCAAAAATCGTGTATTGATATCAGTAGTTATTTTCAAACATTCAATTTATTTCACAAAACTCCATCTAAAATATAAATATTTTTGCTACATGTTTTAATTTGCATATACCTATTTTACATATCTCAAATTGTATTTAAAAATCATTAACCATTTCTTCTATCTTTTGGCGAAATGGTGTTTTATTAATTTATCATTTGATATTATTAGGGTTCTTTCCTGGTATTCAAAAAGTAAAAATACGTGTCGTTCAGTTACATTTTCCAATTTATCAAACAATTTGGCCGCTGAAATCTGATTCTGGTAGAGCGCCATCTAGCGAATAAAGTTGTAACTAAAATCAATTTCGAATTTTTCATTATTTGCCATAAAAATCCCATTGCATCCTGAACACAATGGTGTTTACCGCATTGCTCTAGCGCAAATATTCGCGGAGTTATTAATTTTTAAAGTTGTGCGGAACTTTTGGATCACCCTGTATATATGAAATATATACGAATTTTGAACTATACACTGAAAATTCCTAAATATATATAAATGAGAAGTAATTGAATACATCAGCGCACCCTCTCCTGTCACCAATTCTAGTCCCCTGATTCAGCCACCAGCCCTAGCCACCCATGTCAGTCACCTGATTCAGCCACCAGCCCTAGCCACCCGTGTCAGTCACTTGATTCAGCCACCAGCCCTAGCACACCGTGTCAGTCACCTGATTCAGCCACCAGCCCTAGCCACCCGTGTCAGTCACCTGATTCAGCCACCAGCCCTAGCCACCCGTGTCAGTCACCTGATTCAGCCACCAGCCCTAGCCACCCGCTCCAGTCACCTGATTCCACCAACAGCCCTAGTCACCCGTGTCAGTCACCTGATTCAGCCACCAGCCCTAGCCACCCGTGTCAGTCACCTGATTCAGCCACCAGCCCTAGCCACCCGTGTCAGTCACCTGATTCAGCCACCAGCCCTAGCCACCCGTGTCAGTCACCTGATTCAGCCACCAGCCCTAGCCACCCGTGTCAGTCACCTGATTCAGCCACCAGCCCTAGCCACCCGCTCCAGTCACCTGATTCCACCAACAGCCCTAGTCACCCGTGTCAGTCACCTGATTCAGCCACCACCCTAGCCACCCGTGTCAGTCACCTGATTCAGCCACCATCCCTAGCCACCCGTGTCAGTCACCTGATTCAGCCACCAGCCCTAGCCACCCGTGTCAGTCACCTGATTCAGCCACCAGCCCTAGCCACCCGTGTCAGTCACCTGATTCAGCCACCCAGCCCTAGCCACCCGTGTCAGTCACCTGATTCAGCCACCAGCCCTAGCCACCCGTGTCAGTCACCTGATTCAGCCACCAGCCCTAGCCACCCGTGTCAGTCACCTGATTCAGCCACCAGCCCTAGCCACCCGTGTCAGTCACCTGATTCAGCCACCAGCCCTAGCCACCCGTGTCAGTCACCTGATTCAGTCACCAGCCCTAGCCACCCGCTCCAGTTACCTGATTCCACCAACAGCCCTAGTCACCCGTGTCAGTCACCTGATTCAGCCACCAGCCCTAGTCACCTGATTCAGCCACCAGCCCTAGCCACCCGTGTCAGTCACCTGATTCAGCCACCAGCCCTAGCCACCCGTGTCAGACACCTGATTCAGCCACCAGCCCTAGCCACCCGTGTCAGTCACCTGATTCAGCCACCAGCTCCAGTCACCTGATTCAGTTTACCTGCTTTAGCAAGTTGATAGATTTAAGTCCAATGCCAGAAGTGATGAATTCTCAATATTTAGATTACAATCAGAGTAACCCTAAGACATTTCGGTGTAATATCGATTCCATATAAGAACTACGGATTTTTTCTCTAATTTCCCGAATCTATCGGAATTCCGAAGAATGTATCGTTATTTAGCTATGTTTATTTGTTCAATAAAAGATCACGACTGAAGTATTTGGACTATACGTTAAGAGATTTCAATCTATGCGTCATGAGAAAGAAATTGTGTTTCACCAGGATATGGTCTGGGAGATCGCCGAGACGGCGGCACGGGGTATATTTACTTCAGCGGCGCCGGGCTATTCCTGTCTGGCGGACTGCCCGTACACGCAGGCCGTCCGTCACGCACCCGGGGTATGCTGCTGTCAATGGGGGCTGATTTATAGGCCAAGTTGACGGGGTACACCTTTGCATTGGCTTATTTCATGTCGGACACATACAAGAGGATATAAATATTTCTGTGTATTTGGTGTATGTAGACTGAGAGTTTGGCTATCTGCATCTTGTATTTTTGAATATTAAATTCGTGACGATAGAATTTGAAAAGTCAAATAGTCCGCACCTTCCGTACTTTAGAAAATACAGGTAAGGGATGTTACAATCCGAGTACAGTCTGCACATTCCGTGTAGATAGTGTCGAAATGTTACAGTTCGAGATTTATAGCATTCTGTATCCTTTAGAAGAGTAGCTATTAGATAGATCGAACTAAAAGTGCCAAAAGGTCTTATCAAACTTTTCTACTTGAAATAACTTGGAGCCAAATGGTTTTCTAAAACTTAAAAAATATATTCTGTAGTTGTGTATTAATCTCGACCCTTTTCTTCTCAAAGGTAATAGATAAATGCATAGAGGCAATAAGTATTTGCATGAGGACTATACTTTTATATATTTAGTATTTCAAACACGTGAATTTCTTTTAGAATAATTTTTTCATCCGATTTCAGTAAAAGAAGTAAATAATCTATATATGCATAATTATGTAGTAAAGTATTTGCTACTTTTAAAATACCAACAAATAACATCGACACAGCTTTTCATGATTAGTACAATTTATTTCGTTCTTCCATTACTGTTCGTTCGTAATGAGTTTTCTTGATGATAAATACTGATGGATTTTCTCTTTGTGTCCGGCCAGCTTTAGTGATTTGTCTAAATAAGTAAGAGCATCTTCTTCTGGGTCTCTTCCCATCCCTCTTTCACTTTCAACAATGTCTTGAATAATGGATTTCTCAGAACATCCCACTTCTCTTCTTATCATATATTCAAAGTATTTCAAAATGGAAGCTTCGATTATTTTAAGATCTTAATATAACTCGCGTTAAGCACCCCCATATCTTCAAAATTTCTTCCATAGCCTTAATAAGAGAGTGAAAGATTCACTTCCATAGGTGACTATGGGGTTAACCACTGCATACACAAGTCTAGCTATAGTAGCGTTGGATTGGTTTCTGATTTTTCCAGATAGATATTTATCCACTCCTTGATTTTGGCCTAAAGCCAAACTTCTTTTTATTTTCTGGATGCAATCAATATCCATTTTAAATTATCGATAAGCACAAATGAGCAAAATAAATTGCTGGCCACCGTAAATGCAACACCCTTAAAGAAGCATTCAAATAACATGAAATTTACAACATGCATTAGCGGAGGTGAGATATGCAAATGATTAGAATTTCAGCGCAGACGCACATCACGTGCGCCTGTGGCTCCACTTCAAAGCACTATTTAAGGCTTGGAGATTTCGACGATTTCAAGTTCGAAAAAAAAAAATCAATTATATCTCTTAGAAAACAGCGATCATCTTTTGATCAAGTATCCGAGTTCGACAGAGGAAGGATAGTGGCCTACCGAGATTGTGGATTATCTTTCAGGAAAATCGATAGTCGTGTTGGACGAAACCAAACAAATGTAATGCGGATATGTGATCGCTGGATGCAGGAAGGCACGACGGACTGACGTGTTCAATCGCATCCTCCTCAGTGCACCACTTCACGTGCTTATAGGCAAATTGTGCGCATGGCAGTGACAGATCGCTCAGTCACATTACGAACCGTAGCACAGCACATTCAGTCTGTAACGCATCATCCAGTGTCTGCGCGTACCATTCGACGCCGTTTACAGCAGAGTGGTCTGTCCGCAAGACGTCCATTGCTTCGTCTACCCTTGACGCAGAACCACAGACGTCTCCGCCGCCAATGGTGCGATGAAAGAAGGATGTGGACGGCAGAATGGAGTGAAATTGTCTTTTATGACGGATCACGCTCCTGTCTGCAACACCAATATGGTAGGATTCGAGTCAGGAGACACCGTGGAGAGAGGATACTGAACCGCTGCATTATGCACCGCCGCACTGGTCCTGCACCGGGTATTATGGTATGGGGGGTATTTATTATCACTCTCGCACTCCTCTAGTACGCATTGCCGGTACTTTAAACAGCCAACGCTACATCTCCGAGGTGTTGGAGCCAGTTGTCCTTCCTTACCTTTGGGGCTTGCCCACAGCCATATTTCAACAGGATAATGCGACCACACGTGGTACGCATTGTCCAAAGGTTCTTCGTCAATCGTCAGATTGAATTGCTTCCCTGGCCGGCTCGCTCTCCGGATCTTTCGCCGATAGAAAACATGTGGTCCATGGTTGCTCAACGATTGACCCAGATTACATCCCCAGCTGCCACACCAGATGAACCTTGGCAACGTGTGGAAGCTGCTTGGTCTGCTGTACTCCAAGAACACATCCAAAGTCTCTTTGAATCATGGCAGCGGTGATCTCCAACAATGGCGGTTACTCTGGCTACTGATTCTGGCAGGAACCACACTTCGCAGAAGTCTATAAATTTAATCATTTAATACTTGGTCAACATGTTATCTACAAAATAAATTTTGTTGTGGTTGTCTTGCTTGGTGTTGCTATTTGGATAGTCAGCTGTGTATTTGAAGATATCAATTTTTGGGATGTTAATGGTTGTATTAGTTCCAATTTTCATGATTATTTATTGTATATAATATAATCGTATATAATATTATTTCGAAGGTTTATGAGTAGATCCTGTGTTGTTTCTGTCAGTATTACAGTGCCAGTCACCGGCATAGTGCAGATTTGTTATAGTAAGACCAAAAATACAGAATATATTTTCTAAATTATCAAAGATATTTCTAAAAAGCGTTTACACGATCTGGGAGAGGTGTTCAAAGAAAGTTATTAGAGTGGGTACCGCTCATCTGACTTGACTATCATCTGGTGAGTATTCTAATGACAATGTACTTTATTTGATCTTCCTCAATAACACAGCTGCTATTAATGATCAGAATAGAAAAAGCTGCACAGAATTTACAATAGAAAAAAATAATCTCTTAAAATTTAAATATCAAGGACTCTGATTATTTAACTGAATAATGGAAAATATTGATATTTTTATTCTGCGAAATAAAACGTGATTTACTATGATAATGGGTAATGCTAATGGGTAAACAATTAAATTTTATTCACAGCTATGTAGACGTAGAGGTATAGAAAACCACAGTTACAGGAGATGAACGTAGCGGCAGAGAGAAGGTTTACATTCTGTCACAGCTATGTAGACGTGGAGGTATAGAAACCCACAGTTACAGGAAATGGACGTATCGGCAGAGAGAAGGTTTACATTCTGTCAAAGCTATGTAGACGTGGCCGGTATAGAAAACCACATTTACAGTAGATAGACGTAGCGGCAGAGAGAAGGTTTACATTCTGTCACAGCTATGTAGACGTGGCGGTATAGAAAACCACATTTACAGTAGATATACGTAGCGGCAGAGAGAAGGTTTACATTCTGTCAAAGCTATGTACACGTGGAGGTATAGAAAACCACAGTTACAGGAGATGGACGTAGCGGCAGAGAGAAGGTTTACATTCTGTCAAAGCTATGTAGACGTGGCCGGTATAGAAAACCACAGTTACAGGAAATGGACGTAGCGGCAGAGAGAAGGTTTACATTCTGTCAAAGCTATGTAGACGTGGAGAGGTATAGAAAACCACATTCACAGTAGATATACGTAGCGACAGAGAGAAGGTTTACATTCTGTCACAGCTATGTATACGTGGAGGTATAGAAAACCACAGTTACAGGAGATGGACGTAGCGACAGAGAGAAGGTTTACATTCCGTCAAAGCTATGTAGACGTGGCGGTATAGAAAACCACAGTTACAGGAGATGGACGTAGCGGCAGAGAGAAGGTTTACATTCTGTCACAGCTATGTACACGTGGAGGTATAGAAAACCACAGTTACAGGAGATGGACGTAGCGGCAGAGAGAAGGTTTACATTCTGTCAAAGCTATGTAGACGTGGCCGGTATAGAAAAGCACAGTTACAGGAGATGGACGTAGCGGCAGAGAGAAGGTTTACATTCTGTCACAGCTATGTACACGTGGAGGTATAGAAAACCACAGTTACAGGAGATGGACGTAGCGGCAGAGAGAAGGTTTACATTCTGTCAAAGCTATGTAGACGTGGCGGTATAGAAAACCACAGTTAGAGGAGATGGACGTAGCGGCAGAGAGAAGGTTTACATTCTGTCACAGCTATGTAGACGTGGCGCGGTATAGAAATCCACAGTTACAGGAAATGGACGTAGCGGCAGAGAGAAGGTTTACATTCTGTCAAAGCTATGTAGACGTGGAGAGGTATAGAAAACCACAGTTACAGGAAATGGACGTAGCGGCAGAGAGAGAAGGTTTACATTCTGTCAAAGCTATGTAGACGTGGAGAGGTATAGAAAACCACATTTACAATAGATAGACGCAGCGGCAGAGAGAAGGTTTACATTCTGTCACAGCTATGTAGACGTGGAGAGAGAGAGAGGTATAGAAAACCACAGTTACAGGAGATGGACGTAGCGGCACCTTCCAACCGGTCAGAACCAGCCGGCAGGATGTCAACAGGAGCGACCTCTCCCCAATTTCCTCCCCGGACGTTCCCAGGATTGTTCCTTCCACGGAAAACCGGAGCGAAAGATTGTATATTTGGGAACTTCACTCTCACCTATGTAATTGCTTACTCACAGGGTCAATACACGATCGCCATTACTTAGGCTTTCTATTTAAAATAAAACTTAAATCATTCAAACTTTCAAATACATTCATTCTTCTGCAAGTGCTTGACCACTGCGAAAAATATATAAATAAATTTGCATAGATTAAAAAATATATATTTTCGAATTGAACTTATTTGCACATTTGGTGTCGGGAATTACCAATATAAATGCGTATAATTGATTAATAAATAATTTTAAAAATTGATATATTTTAAAACACAATACCTTTCATTACATTTTTCATTCAAATTCACACATTTTTATTGTTATTTCCAAATCGAATAGGCAAATAGGTTAATGTTTTTAAATAAACAAAATGTTTATATTAATTTTAAAAGAGAGAGAAAGAGATAAAATTAAGTGACCAGAGAAATAAAAATTTCTTTATCACCTTCACTTTTGACTTACCACTTTTATCTAACGAGACAATAGAATACCTTATATGTTTTTAATTAACGGAAGCAGTGTACGTGCTTTGGTAGAATTCAATACTGAAATCATATCAAAAAGGTTTATTTCTTAATAAAATTAATATCCCCGAGAGAGAAACTAAAATATGTAACTACAATCACTCCTCTGTTTTGGGACATCTCTCTCAATATGGATAAAAGAATTAAGCCATTTAGGGCGATTTTTTTAAATAAAAAAAATATATATATAAAAATTGTGGTTAAACCACTGAGAGAGTTCACCACTTATGAAGCAATCGCTCCCAATATTTTCTATCGCAGCAAAAACGGTAGAATCTTTTTTTAATATAGAAAAACTCGCGTTATAGCGAGATTCTTTAATACAGACAGAGCGACGCCATAAATCAATGTGAATGTCTAGGAATATTATAAAAACCATAACAAACTAATATAGGATGAAAAGCGAACTGATGTTATTCTATAATATGTTTACTTATCAAGCTTGTTATACAGTAAAACCTGTCTTGGGAGTTTCCATTTGGTTCCAAGCAAAAATGGACACGCGCTACAAATTTACACCTAAGACTTGTTGAATAAAATATGTTTATATATTCAAATTGAATGATTTAATCTCAATATATAGGATATTCAACACACATTTAACCTAGAGCTGCTTAAAATTAAACGTGAAGCGTTAGAAGGAGTAAGAGACTTTAGAAAATATATCAATGGAAAAACAAAGAGTTACTAATAAAAAAGATTCCTAAAAGAGGAAATTTCCCAAGATATGTTTTACTGTAACAGGTTCTGCATATATCGGAATATTTTAAGTTATTTAAAATATATATTTTTAGGTATTGAACAACCTGCAGGTCCCCTGGGCCTGGCCCACTCTTCCTTCAGTCAACCTGCAGGTCTCCTAGGCCGGCCCACTCTTCCTTCAGTCAACCTGCAGGTCCCCTGGGCCAGCCCACTCTTCCTTCAGTCAACCTGCAGGTCCCCTGGGCCGGCCCACTCTTCCTTCAGTCAACCTGTAGGTCCCCTGGGCCGGCCCACTCTTCCTTCAGTCTACCTGCAGGTCCCCTGATCCGGTCCACTCTTCCTCAGTCAACCTGGAGGTCCCCTGGGCCGGCCCACTCTTCCTCGGTCAACCTGGAGGTCCCCTGGGCCGGCTCACTCTTCCTCAGTCAACCTGGAGGTCCCCTGGGCCGGCCCACTCTTCCTCAGTCAACCTAGAGGTTCTCTGGGCCGGCCTACTCTTCCTCAGTCAATCTGGAGGTCCTCTGGGCCGGCACACTCTTCCTCAGTCAACCTCGAGGTCCTCTGGGCCGGCCCACTCTTCCTAAGTCAACCTAGAGGTCCCCTGGGCCGGCCCACTCTTCCTCAGTCAACATGGAGGTCCCCTGGGCCGGCTCACTCTTCCTCAGTCAACCTGGAGGTCCCCTGGGCCGGCCCACTCTTCCTCAGTCAACCTAGAGGTTCTCTGGGCCGGCCTACTCTTCCTCAGTCAATCTGGAGGTCCCCTGGGCCGGCCCACTCTTCCTCAGTTAACCTAGAGGTCCCCTGGGACGGCCCACTCTTCCTCAGTCAACCTAGTGGTCCTCTGGGCCGGCCCACTCTTCCTCAGTCAACCTAGAGGTCCTCTGGGCCGGCCTACTCTTCCTCAGTCAATCTGGAGGTCCCCTGGGCCGGCCCACTCTTTCTCAGTCAACCTAGAGGTCCCCTGGGACGGCCCACTCTTCCTCAGTCAACCTAGAGGTCCTCTGGGCCGGCACACTCTTCCTCAGTCAACCTGGAGGTCCTCTGGGCCGGCCCACTCTTCCTCAGTCAACCTAGAGGTCCCTTGGGCCGGCCTACTCGTCCTCAGTCAACCTAGAGGTCCCCTGGGCCGACATACTCGTCCTCAGTCAACCTGGAGGTCCTCTGGGCCAGCCCACTCTTCCTCAGTCAACCTAGAGGTCCCCTGGGCCGGCCTACTTGTCCTCAGTCAACCTAGAGGTCCCCTGGGACGGCTCACTCTTCCTCAGTCAACTTAGAGGTCCTCTGGGCCGGCACACTCTTCCTCAGTCAACCTGGAGGTCCTCTGGGCCGGCCCACTCTTCCTAAGTCAACCTAGAGGTCCCCTGGGCCGGCCTACTCGTCCTCAGTCAACCTAGAGGTCCTCTGGGCCGACATACTCGTCCTCAGTCAACCTAGAGGTCCTCTGGGCCGACATACTCATCCTCAGTCAACCTGGAGGTCCTCTGGGCCGGCCCACTCTTCCTCAGTCAACCTAGAGGTCCCCTGGGCCGGCCTACTTGTCCTCAGTCAACCTGGAGGTCCTCTGGGCCGGCCTACTTGTCCTCAGTGAACCTGGAGGTCCCCTGGGCCGGCCCACTCTTCCTCAGTCAACATGGAGGTCCTCTGGGCCGGCCCTCTCTTCCTCAGTCAATCTGGAGGTCCCCTGGGCCGGCCTACTCGTCCTCAGTCAACCTGGAGGTCCTCTGGGCCGGCCAACTCTTCCTCAGCCCTTAATAAAGTTAATATAAAGCAATAAGGCGCCATCTATATATAGCAAATAAAAAAATTAAGACGCGAATGTTTTTCACACATAAATAAACTTTCTACGGCCACTACTACGATGAAAAACTATTGGGTTATTGGGCTCATCAGTGGTGAACCCTCCCAGCGGTTTCGCCAATTTAATCTACCAGACCGCTTCTTCAGAATTGTTTGAGGAAGAGAATTGCTCGATGCAAATATTATATATGATTGTACTCTCCTAAAAGTTTATGTCCATCGTTTGCTTAAATACCATTTCTGATATTCCACCCTTCAGTGTAGCATATATAAGCAGAATGATCTAATACAGTATTAGAGCTCTAAGAAGCATTCTAGTAGATTAAATTGACGAAACCTCTAGGAGAGCTCACCACTGATGAGACAAACCCTCCCAATAGTTTTTCATCGCAGTAGGGACAGCAGAAATTTGATTTATGTGTTATTTACAATTATTTTTGTCGATTTATCCTCATATCCATTTATAGGTAATATAATTACAGTGCATTTTTCATTAAAAAAAAAACAATAATAATAATAACGTGGACAAACGTGTTCGGCCGGACAATGCGCGCCATCTCGCGACCTGAATTGAAACTTATTTCAAATAAACGGAAACGCTATCCCTCTTACTATGCTCATAGCAATTTTACGTGTATTAAATATAATATATTAAATACAATCTAGAGTACAAGGTGATATTTCATCAAATATTTGGACTGTTCGAAGAATTCTAAAACAACAAACAAATGTACAAAAATAAAATATAAAGGCTATTCTTGAAAAATGTTTATAATCTGATTTTTAAATAATGTTCATAAGCCTAGGCCGTCTATTTTGATTTTTTATAAACTTTCATATAAAATTAATTGATAGATCGCCTTTTGACTCTAATTAAAGCTTACTGTAATTGGGAAGAATAAGACTAATTTCATTTCTAAGCTAAAGTACTCACCCGCATCAATTGAAGCCAGCGAATCTTTGGAGCTCGTGGTCATATCGCATCCTTCCAACTGGGGCCAATCAACTTTTTGGACGTGTTCTTCGACCATCCATAGACCTGGACAGTCATGATGGGTCAGGCAGGAGTGGAAATTGTTCTATGTCTGGGATCTATGCTTACAGAGATTTCATTAGTAAAGATTTGAGTCAAATTAATCAGGCTCCAGGGAAAAGTGTCTTTTCAAAACATTTTTATTCTCTAGCTTTCGCGCACAGACGCCCTTCTACAAGAGAAAACTTGGTATAATTATCCTGTAGAAGGGTGTTCGTGCCCGAAAGCTTGAGAATAAAATGTTTTGAAAAGAAACTTTTCCCTGGAGGCCTGATTAATTTTACTCAATATTGATACAAGGGATTATTTTATTGAATAGTAGAGCTTTATTATGAATTCAAAAGAATTTGCCTTTCTTCATGAGAACAACTTTTTATATTTTATCCCCAAATTGTAATTAATATCATATATCTTTGTTCAATTTATCATTTATTTTTGTATCAATTGATTAAGAGAGTGTCAATAAAATATTTTGAATTATCAAAAGAATTTGCATTATCCAATCATCTTTAGCGTCTGGTTCTTTACACAGAGAATTATCTACAATTTCATTTCCTATCTCATAGTAATTTGGAGGAAAACACAATCCTATTTATTCTGAATTATAACTTTCCATCAGTCTTTATGCAACTTAGGCTCCCATAGTAGAATGCCGTTATCTTAAATAGTAGCCATCATTTCAATGTTCTTGTTTGAATTAGAAATGTTCTTTACTTCTTAATTTCTAAAAATGTTGATCATGTTCTAAGCAACAAACTTATTCGTCCATAAAACCATCAAGACCATTTGCAGTCAAAAGAGAATAGAATGATTGTATATAGACAATCCAAATTTCGCTGTTTTCGTGAATTTAAGAACTTGTCATTATTTGCATACGTTATAATTTACGCTTATAATTCGATTTCAAAATTTATAATTCCATATATTCTATCATTTGGGAAAAATGGCTGCAGCAAGTCATCAATCATATTGTAGAAGAGGGTCAAGGCCTAAAAGCTTGACATCCGATTTTGAAAGATTTGTACCAGAATCCCTGAATGATTTTCCCAAATTATTTATAATTGTATTTGACTCTTATTCGTTGAATACTTAGAATACTTAGGCTCCTATACATATTATAAAATGATGAATTGATATCAATTTATAACCATTTCTATCTTCGAATATCCCTATTGTTGTATAATCAAATCAATACTATGAACATTTCTTCATAGATCGAATAAAAATCTGGTGTAGAACCATTAACCATCATGGTTGTCATCACATCTTCGCTATATCAGATTTCCAGAGTTACTGCTTCTATAAATTTGGACGGTTTCATACTTCTGTGAAAGATTTCAACAGATTCTTCTTGTACCGATCAAATGTCTTGAGATCCCAAATTCTTCAATATCTACAGAAATAGAATTTAACCCCGTATTTGCATCATCTTGATTAGCATATAGCTTCGTGAATCATTGCACACATAAATTTTGATTTAAAATGACACTCAAATATTCCTTTAGAATATAAAATTAGGAACTATCTTTTCAACAAAACATTTTGTTGTTTTTATATTTGATATTTAAAAAATCGTATATACGGTAATTTAAACCAACAACCACATATTGTATATAACTTATAACAAGATTTTCATGTTGTATAATAGAAACACATCTGTAAATGATTATACGCATGATTGACATGTGTCATTACATCATCATATGTAATGTAATTTGTACAAACTGAGGATAAATAAATAAAACTCTGTAATAGATTAAGAGTTGAGCTAAAGAGATAGAAGTCAAAAACGTCTAAATTCGAGATAGATGGAAGTCACAAACAACATCTAAAGATAGATTGGAAGCTGTCAGGACGGCGCCAGTTTAGATTGTCACCAGACGATCCACGCTCTTCACATCTGGTGAAATGCAATACCCCCTTTCTCTGGAAAGATATATATAAGGCCCCGTCTTAACCTATAAATACAGTCACTTTACAGGCAGTTCACCATCTGCGTGAGCCCTCGTCGGTTGCACCAAGGTCCTCCTCATTCACCATGTAGTCAGTAAGAACTCTTCTATCTCCATCTTTCGCTCCTAGCTCAACTTTTATCTGTTCACGGAACTTTCTTAGTGCAACTGTGTCTTCGTTTTTTGTATGGACATTCCCAAGCTTTCCACTCTGCCTCGACCACGACTGCCTGTACTTTGTGAGAACTGTAAAAGGTCTTCCAAGGTGCAGAGAGGTACTGGAAAACTCCACATCCTGACTGTTCCTCTCGGTTAACACAGTATAGCGAGTGTTGACAGGGACTCACACCATAGATTAAGTCGACTGGATATCTCACCACAGTTTTAGTCGACATGATTCTACAAGGGGCTACCAGACCTCATCACATATATATAAAAGCTGAGCTCCCCTTAGAGGAATATATAATTTATAAATCACTCCTTAAATACATTTTTATAAATTTCTTAGTCTCTTATAGAAAAGGAAGTTTTTATATAAAAATTTTAATAGTGGTTATTTTCAATAATCGGTTGAAGGGAAGGCTAGCAACACACTCTCTCTGATCTTTTATTCACAGAAAAAACTATCTATAAAAGATAAGTTCCTAAAAATGTGTAATAATTAGCTGCCCAGAATTTGAACTACAGCGATTCCAAACGACTACACTTATTGGACTGCCCTCATTCAATGACACTGTCCTATTGAATCTACAAAGAAACAAACCGGCCTGGAAACACTTGGTGAACTGGTTCACTAAGGCTACCAAGACAGACTCCTAAACCACAAGACAGCCCGGGTAGTTGGCGATCTATGGATACACTCCAGTAGCCTGGGTTACCTTTATGTTACTAAATGTGTAATAATGTGTGCAAGTCACATCCAAATACATTCACTGTTTCAAGCTAGTAAAATCAGCTTTTTTCTGTGTGAATTATTAAATTTTTGTAAAATAAATATATTCATATACATTTCTATTATCCTTAAAGAGCTTATGTCCATAGAGGATTCATTCAAAATACCTTTTACATGGGTCAGTTTCAGTATCGGTATCAAGGGACAAAAAAAAAAAAGAAAAAAAAAAAGCTCCAATGGCCCCCGATTCTTGAAAAAGACCAACCCCACCAGCGAATGCAAGTAACTAAACGGGGCTCTTGCACATTTGTAAGTGCAAAGTCGAACTGCTTTTCACATGTGTAGACATGTGGTGCACTTATAGTAAAAGCAGTCGTCAACCTCTACCCACCATGATTATCATGGCCTGTACCACGTGTACTAGGGATAAGAAAAAAAAAGTATCGGGATAAAAGCAAAGCCGCTCAATGTGCAATATTACAGCGGTATGGTAGATAAAACTGGCGAAATCACTGGAAGGGTTCACCACTGATGAGCCAGGCTCTCCATTATTTTATCATCGCAGTAAGGGAATTATAAAATTTGTTTTGTTGAAAAAAACAAACGTATTGGGATTGTAGATTGGATGTGTACAGGTCATTTTAGACAATTGACAATTAAAATAATTTTATTGACATCTTGTCAATACATGCAAAAGTACACAGTCTGCACTATTAAAAAAAAAAAATTATATATGCATGATACTATGTACAATGAACATGGCGCCTCTGCCAGCGCTGCAGAGTTTGGTGGAGAATCACCAGCGGGTCTCGAGCGACACCACGTATTTCATGATCTACGAAGAATACGTAGATCGCGTACTTGGCCGCTGAGGAGATGGTGATGGCGTGGTCCTCGAGACCGACTGGAAAGGTCATTTTAGATTCAACAAAGGTTATGGTTCAATGAATAGATACATAATCGCTGATAATAAAAAACTTTGTCATATTTCGAATGTATGTAGGAAGGAACCTGTAAAGAGAACTATTCAACACTATGTGAGATATACAGGGTGATCCAAAAGTCCCGCACAACTTTAAAAATTAATAACTCCGCGAATATTTGCGCTAGAGCAATGCGGTAAACACCATTGTGTTCAGAATGCAATGGGATTTTTTATGGCAAATATTGAAAATTTCGAAATTGATTTTAGTTACAATTTCATTCCCTAGATGGCGCTGTACCAGAATCAGAAATTCAGCGGCCAAATTGTTTGATTAATTGAAAAATATAACTGATCGACACGTATTTTTCCTTTTTGTATACCAGGAAAGAATCCTAATAATATCAAATCGTTAATTAATAAAGCACCATTTCGCCAAAAGTTTGAAGAAATGGTTAACGATTTTTAAATACAATCTGAGATATGTAAAATAGGTATATGCAAATTAAAACATGTAGCAAAAAATATTTATATTTTGATAGAGTTTTGTCAAATATATTGAATGTTTGAAAAACATAGCTGAATTCAATACACGATTTTTTGAAATGTTAATATAGTACCAAAAATTATGATGGTACTACTAATAGGATTTCTTGCTATAAGGAAGGTGTAATTTCTTGAATAATTGGCGACACTCGACTATTTAACTGGAAATTTGTCATGATCCAACAAAGGAAATATAGATGGGAGTGACAAAATACATTTGTCGTACTTTATTCCAAATATCTATGGGCTTGTCAAATGTTATCATTGTTTATTTTACTGTACACGATTTTTAAAAATGTATCCCCTCAAATAAATATAATTTTTAAATCAACCTTTAGCGTTGAAAAACGTGGTAGTAAAATCATTTTGTATTATTTTTTTTGCCCAAAATTTCTAAAGGGGGGGGTTACAGAGAATATTCCTTATGCTATTTCTTTTAATGAGCGAAAAGCGATAAATTAAACATAAGGGGTAAAATTGTGTGTACAGTGTTATTCGAGAAGTTATAACACTTTGGTCTGCACGATAATATAAGATGTGAGCAAATGACAAACAAACAAAAATTACTTTTCACAAATAAAAAAGAGACAAGATATGAGGACAGAATTTATTTACCCATAACCCAACACAAATCGCTGCAAAACATTGGTAGATAATATAATACATGGAAGCTTTTATAACACTTGAGGTAACTGCCTTCTCTCTTGTATTAGGTCAGAATCCTTGTTCAATGTGGAGACCTTCATTCTCAAACACCGCCTGCAGACGATAGATGACAGATTGGACAGCATTAAATAACATATCTGTTGAAATTGATGAAACGTGCCGTCTGATAGAAGCCTTCAACATGGCCAATGTGGTAGGCCGGCATCGATAAACACGCGACTTAATGTACCCCCATATCCAAAAATCGCAAGGCGTCAAGTCTGGTGATCTTGAAGGCCACTGGTGTATAAGTGGCGACTTATCACACGATCTTCACCGAACGTATCCTTCAGCAATTGTTTGGCACCGCGGGAGATATGAGGAGGTCCTCCATCTTGCATGAATGTTATTTCGCTCAGTGCTTGTCTGTCTGCAATATGGGGATAACCTTTTCTCTCAAAAGTTGAACATAACGTTCACCAGTTACAGAAACGGTTTTAAAAGTTCTTCCATTTATTTCTTCAAAGAAAAATGGCCCAATAATAAAAGAAGAAGTGAACCCACACCAAACTGTAACTCTGGGCTGATGAAGTGGCATTTCTGTAAAAATCCTAGGGTTTTCTGTTGCCCAAATGCGGCTGTTTTGAGTGTTAACTTCTCCGTTCAGAGAAATTGAGCTTCATCTGTCCACAGAATATTCAACAGCCAGTTTTCATCAATATCAATTTGCGGAAAACCCATGAAGCGAATTCTTGACGCTTCTCAAAATCGCCGACTTTTAGCTCGTGAAGTCTTTGAATTTTTTTACGGGTATTTTTAAGACAAATTCTTAGTGCTCTCCAAACTGTTCCATACCAAATCCCGTTTGTCGAGCACTTATTCTCCATACGTGGATAACGTTTCAATAGCTTCAACATTCTGCGAAACCGTAGCAACCCCTGACTTGCATGTCGATGGTCTTCCACTCGAGATTTTGCTTCCAGAGATCCAGTCTTCTCCAAGTTTTTTATCATTCGCCTTAGAGAGTAGCAACTCATGGGTCCTTACCGCTTCG
>CP092879.1:27436642-27467514 GCA_030710605.1 Cordylochernes scorpioides | reverse complement strand
AATTTTAAATGTGTGTGTGCAATTAGAACATGGATTTATGAAAATAAAACTCAACTATTTCTATCTTCAGAAAAGTAAAATTCTTTGAAATATAAAATAATAAACAAAATGGCTTCTAAGGAGTTTTTTTTTCTTGCTTTATTTTATATTCTTCTCAAGCTTCGGGCTTCACAAACCCTTCTACTGAAATACAGTAGAACCTCCCTGTAAAGGACACCTAATTGCAGTGCCAGAGTGTCCTTTAAGGAGAAGTGTCCTCTTACTGGAGAGTTGCTAAATAGTAAAAATGGTAATTTTGGAAATGAAAACTGTCCTTTGTGGAGAGGTCTGCTAGAGGGAGGTTCTACTGTATATCATATACTCCTGGGGTTGTGAAACCCAGAAGCTTGAGAAGAAAATACGTAATAAAGAAAGAAACTCATCCTCAGAAGCCATTTTGTTTATTATTTTTTATATTTCTATCTCTCTCTTCTAAAAAATCATTTTTTTACTTTATTCATTCTAAGACTGCAATGTTTAGACCATACCCTGATCTGACCCTCGGATGTTTGTGAGTGGATCTTCATCATTAAATGAAACATTGAGGTTTAGGGTTAGCAAGATTTATTGTAGACAACAACCCACTGTGAGACCTTCTAACTCGCTGTTAGACCTGTACAACCATTACTTCTCCAGCTGCAGGTGTTGACATGTGATTTGTATGACATCTTCTCAACACTACAATTCCTTGTTTATATATAGGCTCACTACTTTATACTTCCAACATTTGGAGAATGGTATCTTTAAGACAGACAGGTTGTGAAAACCCTGATATACTTACCTGATTGGTGATAAAGTACAATTTGGAATATCGATTATAGCGACAAGAAAATATGACCTAATCCAAATAAATTAATAGTGTGTGACATTTCGGTAACAGCATTATTATCATATGACACTATTAATTTATTTGGATTAGGTCTTATTTTCTTGTAGTTACCTGATTGGTGTAATGTCTACTTGCACATAAAAGAAAATAAGACACTTAATCCAAATAATTTATTAGTGTGTGACATTTCGGCAACAACATTGTCACCATAATCAGACAAAAGAGTAAATTATTAGTGAAAATAGAGTAAAAGAGTAAATCATTTACTCTTTTGTGTGATGATGGTGACAATGTTGTTGCCGAAACGTCACACACTAATAAATTATTTGGATTAGGTCTTATTTTCTTTTATAATCTATAATCCAAATTGTGCTCTAGAATCTACTTGCACCGTTTTGTAGAACTGAAAGCTCAGCAGAATTAGTAAGGTGCTTAGCTAGTACCTTGATATTATTCTATTTATACACAATAGATTTCTTCTTCTTTCTTATCTCCACTCAATCATATTAGGATATCAAACTTGTAAATATTGAGACTAGACAATAGATGTGAATCTCCTGGATGTTAATTAAAATAATGCAACAGGTTTCTGGGGGGAGATGAGTTTCTTTTTATTAATAATAAAATTCTCTCTCTCAAACTTTTGGGCATTTCCACTCTTATCTCCCTATAGGAGTATAAAAAAAACACTAATGTGTTAGATACTGTATCTAACGCTGTTCATTATTGTTCATTTTGTACTTCTGTAGAAGAACGGAAATGCCTGAAAGCTTGAGAATGCATTAATAAAATGATAAGAAACTCCTCTCCACAAACTTTTGATGCATCAATCTAATTTTTATTTTATTTGTTAGAAATAAGTAAGAAAAAATATTGGAAGAATTGTAAGCATTAATTGCCCAAGACTTTCATCAATATAAATTTAAGATAATAAGCAAAACACAAGGAGAATACAGATCCCAGCACTGTATAAAGTTGTAAGGTACATTATGGATTATAGATAAATCATTTGGGTTATAGATAAAAACTTGCAAGGTAACAAGGCCAAATAAGTGAATTATATTGTGATGTTTTGGTAGCAACATTAGCTATAATTTTCAGACAAAAGTAGAGATAACAATTTTGTTACTGCCATTTGAGGTATAATTATCTTTTGATATTGTATAGGTGTTGGATTACTTGTGTATGAACAACAAGGTATTATAACAAATATGACTCCTAATTCTATACATGGTTGATCGATTAGCACTGTTTTCAGTGAGTGTATAATGCTAACACTTACCCTAACATTTTTGTCAAAAATGTTTTTATTCTCCGTTCCAGATGATAAGATTGGAATTTACAGTAAACCCCCCTCTATGGTGATCTCCAATGGGACTGAACCTGTGGTTCACTATAGCCATGGTTTGTTATAGCCATAGTTAACTGTATTTTAAAAATGGGGATTATAGCCCAAGTTCATTATAAAAGAAGGTTCATTATATCCCAGATTCATATTTTAGTGGGGTTTTATTGTATATGAAAATAGGTTTGAATAATGAGTTTTCCTTTTTGCACATGAAAAGTTTTTATTTTTTGATAATTTTTAAAACCAAACTATTTTCAAAATTGTATTATTAATGTTAGTTTTTTTTTTAATCTTTCTCCCCCCCCCCTTGTGTATCATAATAATCTGATGCTTGTTTTACTTATTCTATAATACTAAACTTTAGCAATATAAAAATGGTAAATATATATGATAAATAGGTAAATTTTATTATTGAAATTTCCTGGAGTATGGAGAGATTCTAGCATATATATTTGTTGTTTACTGACAATTCCTAGATGTGTGGGTATTGTGTGCAGCTAACCTGACCACAGACTATGGGAAAGAACACGAGCGGCTCATCCAGGACTTGGTCAACAATTTCCTCATCCAACAGAAGAAAGAAGTGGAAGAGAGGATCAGGTATGCTGCCGCCATCCTTTCTACACCTCTCTGTTTTTGATATATCGACCCCTAAGTACTGTTTTTAATATTATTACCTAACCACAAGGTAATAAGACCAAATCCAAATAAATAGTGTGTGACGTTTCAGTAACAGGTAACATAACCCATCTTCAGACAAAAGTACTGAATCTTTCAGTATTCTCACATTCAGTACTTTTGTCTGAAGATGGTAACAACACTGTTACCCAAACGTCACACATTATTTATTTATTTGGATTTGGTCTTATTACCTTGTGTTTATAATCTATAATCCAAATTGTGCCTTATCAATATCATTACCTGGTTATCCAAGTCCCACTTCTTTGTTCACCTTAATTGATGCAGTTTTTACAAACAAATAGCTTCTAGAGCCTTCCATTTCCTGCATGAGTTCTACGGGGATTGAAACTTTGTCACCTTATAAATGATAATTCCTGTTTCACCTGTGGAGACATGTGGAGTATTTACATGAATGTATAGAATTCAAGTTGGAGACTTAATAAACCTTTTAATATTGTCCTTAAATTATTGTCCTTTTTGACATTTGGGCGATCCATTGTCGCCCTTTTCAAAATATAAAGGTTTATAAAAAGGCTGATAAAGTCTTGAATTAATCCAACATAAACATCATACACTATTTATTCACATTTGGATTTAATCTTATTACCTTGTGTTTATTTGACAACTCTATAAACCACATTCTTTAGAAATAAAAAGTAATAAGACCAAATCCAAATAAATAGTGTATGACATTTCTGTAACAGCATTATTACCATCATCAGACAAAAGATTATCAAAACGTCATACACCATTTATTTTGGTTTGGTTTTATTACCTTTTATTTTTAATCTATAATCCAAATTGTACTGTAACACATTCTTTAGAAGAATATTGATGAGACTGAGGTGGGGATATATTGCTCATTTTATTTAGAGACTGCAGTGCATTGTCCTGGTGGGTTATGGTCACCAGGGCCCGTTCCAGTGCTGGGTTCGTGGTCCGGTCTCGGAGGGTTGTTGGGGTCCGGTTCTCATCGGTGTGGCTGTTGGAGGGGTTATAACTGTGACTGGACATCTTTCGTTCGCCGGTCAAGAAAAAAAAAAAACATAGGACGAAGGTCAAAACGAATAACTGGCAACTGGCAAGTTGTATTTAACACATTGCCGTGATGGTCAATGGTCAAATACAATTTAACCCCGTCCTCTCTGTGGTGCCGTTTCTATGATAAGTAATTAATTAAAATAAAAAAAATTCAAATAATTTGTACTGCTCCCGTGTACCATCGGTCGGCTTCTTGTTGACACACAACAATATATTGAGCTGAAAACACAAGGTAATAAGACCAAATCTGAATAAATAAATAGTGTGTGACATTTGGGTAACAGCGTTGTTATCATCTTCAGACAAAAGTATTGTAAATTGTGCCCTATCAATATAGTAGGTTAAATGGCCATCATTAGTGTGGTTCTAGAAATTGTCTTTACTTGCTGAATATTCTCTGAGTCACGTGATGTTGACAGGATCTACAGTGAGAAGCAATACGCCCAGTACAATGAACTCCAGAGCCAGATCCGTAGCCACAAGTTCTCGCTGCTCTCCGTGCTCAGCAGGATCACCCCCGGTGGAGGAGTCCCCCCCAGCTCCAGCCCCCTCCCCTCCAAGTACGTCTTGTCAGACAGCCTCCTCACTCTTTGCAAAATTCAGCCAAAACCAGACAAACTTCCATTAATTAGGAAGGCTCTTCGGTTATGCACAAAAAAGATTAGTTTCAATTATGGGAATACAAATTTTAGTATAGTAGAGCCTTTCTCTAAGTAGAGAGAGAGAAGTGTCCTCTTACTGGAAAGCAACAAATTGGTAAGATAGCAATTTTGGTAATAAAAACTGTCATTTGAATAGAGGTATGTATACTTTAAAGATGTTGTAAATCCCTTTCAACTCTGTTGAAAAAAAGAAAAGAATGATTGTGTGGAAGTCCCTAATAATAAATGTTGACAGTACATTGTAGTTTATTATATGGCATTATAGTGTTGCTCCCCGTCCTGGGGGGTTGGCTTCATGTCAATATTCAATTGGTCCATATCAAGATTATAAGTGAGCTCCCCCCCTCCTGTTCCAAAATCACTTTAATAGGTTCTGCCCAAAAAGAGCAACCTAGTTTATGATATTTGCAAGAATGATTAATATGTGAAGGTTATTCACATATTAAACAAAATGTTAACGCAGGATTCGATCCTGATTCATGGCTGTCGGGAATCAAGGGTGTTACCTACTTGTCCACCAACTCTTCTTATAAGTGAGACCAGAACAAGTAATCATAAAGCAATTTTTATATTAACAAGGAAAGTATTTCACCAGATCTCAAAATACAGCTGAGAGATATCTAAGCAAACTATTTACAAATAAAATACCTACTTAGCATCATGTGACTGATGATGCTTTACAGAGTAGGCCATCACAGATTATTCTGGGACAATATATATACCAACTCTTTTGAAGAGAACTGTGCAGAACAAGGTTGTGCTGACCTCAGAGATGCTGTGTACAGAGGAGTCCCTGCCCCCTACACCCCAGCCACCACTGGACAACAAGGAGACCGTCCCCTCTCTCCTCCCCTCCTTCAATAAGTCCAGATCTCCATACCTGGTTTGTTTCATGGCTGGATATTAATCTCTTTAGATTAATGTATTTTTTTAATTGTTCTCCAAGAACACATGATGCAATCATGATAATTTGATGATGTGTATTTAACATACACAGTTTAATTCTCCACTTGCAGGTTGCCAGAGATTCAGGATTACAGTGTTTGACAAGAATCAAAAGCTCTTTAAGCAAATTGTGACTATTCTTGAAAAAAAATTGCTTCAAATATTATTTTTTTTTAAAACCCTGAAATTAATAGGTTTAGACTCCATTCCCCAATAGGAGTAATAATGTAACATCTCTTTAAGGAATATATATGCATATACATACACTGTCACACACACATTTGGACAAAAATTGAGGAAGTTGTACCTTTTAGAATGTTTATAGGGATTCATACAATAACTCGGAAAGATATTACAGTGACCTTTATTGAAGACAAACGAGATAACCAAGTGGAAACAAAATTGCCTCTGTCTTCTTAAAAAAAAAATAGATGACCGGCGATATCAAAATATGAAAGGGCCTGGATCATCGTTGGCAAGTGGTTTCACTGCTTTTATCTACAACTATTATATTGGATACTCTCCCTGCCTATATAGTCAGTAGCATTGTTAGGTAGAACATGTTCTAGTGTCTTCTTCTCTCTTATCTCCACTCAATCATATTAAGGTATCAAGCTTGTAAAGCTTGTTGATGGTGTCTGCTGGCGAAGAGTAGAGCTCATCAATGGATGCGTCAATCCTGTTCTAGTGTTTAGTCATCTAATGTTTGGTAAAACTAGGTAGATTTTTGGGTAATTGTAGAAATCTAACATGCTCATTCAGCTTCCAACACAGCTAGCCTTCATCTTAAAGGACAGTATAACAGCCACAAAAGCCTGCTTAGGTAATACTCTTGAACATACAACATACATTTTTGAGCTCCATTTAAAAATGTAGGTATATCTCCTGGTTCCAAATTAACTTTACTAGGTGCCGCTCAAAAAGAGCTGCCTAGCTTATGATATTTACAGCAATGAATACTAACAAGATTTAGAACAGGCCATCTCAAGCCATTGAAGATAGAAAATAATAACAAAATTTATCCCACTTGCCCAAAATGTTGTTTGGTACCTGCAGCTCCAGAACACATTTTGGCTTGCATTAGATGCACTAAACAGGACCTTTGGGAGAGGCTGCTGCTCATCATAAAACAGCTAGAGGAGCATGAACTCATGGAATTCGTGTAATCTTTACACAAGGGGATAAGAAACAACAACAACAATGAATAATATGTGAAGGTTATTCACATATTAAAACAGTGTCCAATGTGAGATTTGATCCCAGTTCATGGCTGTCTGGAATTGAGGGTTTTAACCACCAACTTCTATAAGGGTATATCACATATACATGCATGTGAAAATATAGTACAAAATGTGAAATTGTACAGGGATCAGGTTGCTAAACTAAGAAACAAAGCATCTGATCTTACAACTGAAAGTTGCTAATGGTTTACAGCATCTGCCACAATAAATATCAACTAATCATTGATTTTTAATTATTCCAGAATATTAGCTAAAATATTTTTTAATTTATTAAGAAAAGCTAACAAAATAATCGATTTGGGTGTTGGCCCTCATCAGCATGGTGCAAGCTGTACATACTTTGCATATGTATCAAAAGAAACCCTTCTTCCATAATTATTTATTTGAATATATTAATTTTTATCTTTGTCAAATATAAATACATTAATACGATATTTAGTCAAATTGTAGAATTGGCTCTATATAGAATAATGCTGTGGTTTTTGTGTCAAGTTTTTTTTTTTTTTGAAATTCCACAAGGCATTCGTTTCCCCTTCCATCATTCAATGTGGGGCAGAGTATTTATATGAGAGCTTTAGAGTATAACTCATTAATGGGGACTCTTTGTGAAAACCTGGTCCCAATTAACTAAAATTTTGCTTTTCATGCAAATTTCTGAAAATATTTTAATTAAGTATTCATTAATTTGTACTACTGATTATTTACTTTCCCTTATTTTCTTTGTGGTTTTCGTTTAAAATGCTTATTAGTTCTACCTTGAAAGTTGCCAAAACTTTTTATTTTTTAATAGAATCACAAATAAGCTATGTCTGTAAGCTGTACTTCAGGATGTGTTGTTGACAAGGAAAGAAGGAAGGGTATGAAGGCAGCTATTGTCCAGGCCAAACACCTGGCCAGGAAAGGCAAGCCCCAGCGGAGCAAGTCCCAGCCTCAGGAGCTCACAGCCGCCAGGATAGATTCCTTTGGTAATTTTTATTTTTTCTCTATCCCTAGCTATACCTACACTATGCACTAAACATGACCTTTGGGAAAGGCTGCTTATCATCAAACAGCTCGAAGAGCTTGGACTCGTGGAATTTTTATAATCTTTGCACAAGGGGATAAGAAACAACAACACCAACACTACAGCCTTGCATGTGCAGACACTCCCACAACGAACATGCTTTCCTCACAAAATTACCATTTTTACCAATTAGCTCTAACCTGGTAATAAGACATCTCTTTCTAAGGACTCTTTCTAGCTCTGCAACTAAGTGTCTTTTAGAGAGAGGTTCTACTGTAGTTTCTTTTTTTTTTTAAGTATTATACATTTTAGTCTAATTTTATTTTCCTCAAAATTGATATCTTTTATATAATTGATTTTATAATTGCCTGATAATTTTTTTTTATTAATAAAGATCATATTGGATTGATGAGGCACAATTTGGATTATAGATTATAAACACAAGGTAATAAGACCAAATCCAAATAAATAAATAGTGTGTGACGTTTCGGTAACAACGCTGTTACCGAAACGTCACACACTATTTATTTATTTGGATTTGGTCTTATTACCTTATGTTTATCATATTGGATTATAAAATTGTTTTTTAATATTTTTTGAATGGCAGAACATCAACCTAGTACTTAATAAAAAAAAAAGACTACCTTGTGTGCCTCTTTTTACTAAATTAACATTAATATAATATAGAGCCTCTCTCTCTAAAGGACATCTACTTGCAGAGCCAAAGTGTGTCCTTTAGAAAATAGATAAATGATCAAAATGGTTATTTGGTGATGAAAACTGTCCTTTGTATTGAGTTTTATACTGATGGGAGTGTTCATCATGAGGTTCTACTGTGCATTGCATTCTTCTTTATATACTAACTAGCCGAATGACCCGGGCAACGCCCGTGTTTTACCCGATTGAATGTTTTTATTCAAATACTATTTGTTACAATTATAAATCGGCGCCTTAAATAAATGCATATATTCATTAATAACTATAGCCTATGTGCTTTATCTGTCTATGTACTGTTGGCGTCCGTAGGCGTCTCTTACTGGGAAAAAGAAAGAGAGGATTCCATTTAGTTATTAACTAATATATGCATTTATTTAAGGAGCTACCCGCTCCAACACAATAGTTACAAAAACCAAAAAGCGAGTGGGGGGGGGCAAAGTCAAAAACAAAGTGTCTCGCGTAGTGGCGGCGCCATCGTAGCCACATGATCATAGCCAACCAATAGGAGAGCGCCATTAAAAAAAAAAAAGCAAACGGTGACAGAGATGATGACGCTCGTAACTGTATATAGAATAATTCAATAAATATATGAACCTTAAAAGTGACACCACTCCCTTTAAAAATGCATTAAACAATGTATTTTTGCATATCACTCCAGTACAAAATGTAATGGTGGCAATAAACCGCAACACCAGTCTTAGAAAATTCAGACAAAAAGCCAACTATCATGGTTCATCAGTACAGGGTTAGTTTGATTTCATAACATCCTACGATTTAAAGGAAGAGGTGCCACTCTTGGTACATACAAAAATTGTCTCACATATTCATTCTTAAGGGATGTGACTTCATATGTGATCTTCCTTGAAGAATATGTAATGTATATATATTTTAGATTTCCTTATATAGAATTTTAGTATGTTTGAAAAGAGAGATTTCAGAATGCTTATAATAAAGAGTAAAACAATTTAACTGTTTAAAATTTTATTTATTTTAAAACTCCCCCCACCTTGGCTGGTCCCAAGCCCGGATAAAAAAGGAGGAGGAGCAGAAACAAGCTCGGCTGGCCCAGCTGATAGACACCAGCTGTAAGGGCTCCTAATTCAGGGATACAGGACGAGCCGTGTCTGTACTCCATGTCAGAGGCGGCCATTTCATATTGGAGCTAAGTCAGTGGGCCTGCAAATGAGTAGTGCTTCATGTCTTGATGTCAAAAGCAGATGCATTGTACTTCATCCAATCATGATAGTTGTCAAGAATAATTTTATTATTGTAATATACCTTATAATAATATTATAATCTACTGTTTAATTAATTTATTTTTGATTGTTTGGATTTGGCAGCACTGTAATTATTGTTGTTGTTATGAATCTATTAAAAAAGTGTATGTTTGACATTAGAAAGATATATAATTAAAATTTGTTTATTAATTTAATAAAGCATATTTATTTATTTAATCGAAGAGGAACATCACAAAAATGGCGCAGCCGACAGGATCGATCATCCTGCATTTTAAGAATAAAAAGGTAATTGGCTATAGCTTTAACTCTGATGCTAATGTTCTATCTATCCCTGAAGAATTTCAATTGCCCATTTATAACGAGCTCGTGTTTAAATGTGGAAAGAATCTAACTTCTTACTATTTAGAAAAGGGGGGGGGATTCTAATAGATATGTTAAAGTTCCATTAAAAATTGATGAGGCACAATTTGGATTGTAGATTATAAACACAAGGTAATAAGACCAAATCCAAATAAATGAATAGTGTGTGACGTTTCGGTAACAGCATTGTTACCATCTTCAGACAAAAGTACTGAATGAGAGTACTTTTGTCTGAAGATGGTAACAACGCTGTTACCGAAACGTCACACACTATTTATTTATTTGGATTTGGTCTTATTACCTTGTGTTTCCATTAAAAATAATTGAAATATACAAAAATCGATCATTTGAAGATTTACAAATTTGCGTAATGGATGAGGAGGAATTAGATGCAAAATCTCTATTAACAGATGACACTTTTAGCAAATTGATAACTACTGTAGCAGAACAACAAAAACTAGTTAATTATTTAGTTCAAAATTTAAGTTTAAACCAGCATGAATATGCACCAAGACATGTCGAAATGAAAGCACCTGATTTCTCCGGTAATAACTTAGATCCAGCCACTTGGATAACCCTATATGAAAATGTCTGTGCAAATAATGGTTGGGTAAAAGATCAATCCAAAATATATGGTATGAGAAACTACCTAGGGGGAACTGCACAATTGTGGTTCGATAGCAGACTTGCTGATGAATGCAACTTTAGCTGGGAAACATGGAAAGAAGATTTTGTATCCTCATTTGGGGATAACCCCATAGACAAATATGATAGGGCGTTCAAGTGGAGATATCGAGGTGGCTCTCTGATCGATTACTTCCACCAAAAACAAAGGAAAATGCGATTAGGGATGCCTGGCTTAAGTGAAAAGCTATTGATAATTGGAGTGATTCACGGGCTACCCCCAGATATGCAGAATCAGTTGTCCACTGTGAAAGACTCTTCTTCAGCTGCTGAAAAATATCCGTCCCAGTTTGGAGAAAAAACCTTTTGAACCCAAGCCCTACCAGACAACTGATTGATCCAAGATGATTAATCTAGAGCTACTATAATCTGGTGGTAAGATGTTGTCTTGATTCACTTGGCCCATACATTGAAGAAACAATTCATTGAGGAAACAATAATGCTACTAAGTAAACTGCCTAAATTATCCTTTGTCTCTATGAACATGTTTGAATGGTTGCTCTAGGTTTAAATAAATGAGACTTCTATCATCTTACAAGAGTGTCACGCAGTGTTATGGTGCAGGGATCTTTGACCTGGAGGGAGTGGAGATCCCTGATGAAGTGGGTGTGGTATCCTCTGATGGTGGGGACACTGATGGTAAGTCTACTGGACTATGGAAGTGCCATGGACTGACTGGTGTTGAGCAGCGGAGGAGCCATCCTACCGCAACCAGGTTCCAACTCCCAGAGAGACCCGCTATGCTCAGTCCCTGCCCATCAATGTTCCATGGACCACCTCCGGCCACTCGAGTGATGAAGATGACTCCGAGGTAAGACTGTGAGAATTTATCTCTTTACAACCAAGAACTTAACAAACTAAATATTTAGCCTCTTCATTGAAAACTATATACAGTGTTATATACAGTTTATAACTTGGTTATAACATCATAATTCTAAACTTCCAACTTCTAATTCTCAATTGCTTTAACTACAAGGTAATAATAAGACCAAATCTAAATATATTAATAGTTTGTGACGTTTTGGTAACAGGGTTATTACTGAAACATCATACACTGTTAATTCATTTGAATTTGGTCTTATTACCTTGTAGTTCTTATCTATAATCCAATTTTTACCTTATCAATTGTTTTAACTGTAATTTTAACAACAGCCGTTAGTGGTGTTGTAATATGGTTCAACTATCTTGACATTCTGTATAACTTCAACGAAAACATTTTGATGGCCCCTTTCAGTTCCTTGCCCTCCTGGAAGAAGGTCATAGACATTCATTTCTTATAACAGCCACTATTTATGCATTCTCTGCACAAAATTAAAACTTTTTCTTCTAATTCTTATATTTTTAATGTATTTTGGAACCAAACAAAAAAAGTGAGATTTCATGTAAGAGGTGAAAGCATCTATAAATAGGTGAAACAAAAAGATAACCAAGATGTTAAATGTAAACTCTATCTCAGTGTCATTTTTCAGCTCTTATTAAAATTGAAGCTACAATTGCTTAAAATGCACAGGTCCTAGATTCATACCTAGAGTGTATACAATAGAACCTCTCTTTAAAGGACACCTAGTTGCAGAACCAAAGTGACCTTTAGGGAGAGGTATCTTTTTACTGGAGTAAATAGCTAAAATTATACTATTGGTGATGAAAAATTATTTTTAGAAAGGTGTTTTCTAACAAGAGTGTCTTTTCATGGTGGTTCTACTGTAGTAGATAGAAGGCTAATCTACGTTTGGAATGAAAAAACTAAAGTTGTACCTTTTAGCATGTATATCAAGATTCAGACAATAACTGAAAGATATTTGATATACAGTGACCTTTATTGAAGACACAAGATAACCCAAGTGTGAACAAAATTGCCTCTGTCTTCTAAAAAAATATATAAAATATATTCTGTCGACATCAAAGACTTTCCATTTCCACAAGTTTTGTCCATTAGTGTATAAGGAAGGGGCAAAAACCTTTCCTGAATACACAAAATAGAATAGGCTATCAATTCCCAGCATATACATAAATGTATTGGGATGGACAAGAGCATTCTAAGGAACTGAAGAAAGTTCTGTTGTTGTTGTTGTTGTTTCTTATCCCCTTGTGTAAAGATTATATGAAATCCAAGAATTCATGCTCCTCGAGCTGTTTTATGATAAGCAGCAGCCTCTCTCAAAGGTCCTGTTTAGTGCATCTAATGCAAGCCAAAATGTGTTCTGGAGCTGCAGGTGCCAAGCTACATTTTGAGCAAATGGGGTAGATTTTGTTGTTATTTTCTATCTTCAATGGCTTGAGATGGCCTGTTCTAAATCTTGTCAGTGTTGTTTGATGCTGTCTATTTCTGAGATTCAGAGATCCTCCTGTCCATTTGACGGTATCAGCTGTGAAAGAAAGTGCTAAACTGCCTTAAAGAGCATGGTCTCCTTTATTTGGTCTGAAAGATTTTATTTCCAAACTGCTCCCACACAGATTTTTGAGCCCCGAGTTTGTTATTTATCTGCTTGTAGAAATTCTACAGAGTCCATTTCTGGACTACACCCACTCACCCACGGTGGATGTGATGTGCAGCACATGTCTGTAGCGGACCCCAGCCAGATCGCAGCCAACATGCAAGCCCTGTCCATGAGCCTCTTCAACAGTGTCTGGGACCGCCCCACCAGACAGCTGGGCATCCAAGGACTGCTGCAGACTCATCCCATCCTCAAGTCCAATCGCTGACTCTTGTTCTTATATTTTTTTTATTTTATTTTATATATCTACTCTTTTTATCTTCCACATCATGGCCCCCACACACTACTTTTTCTTATTTGCTTGGAGTTTTCTCCCTCAAGACATGGTGCCTGGCAAAGAAGGACCTTTCACACAGCCATTGTCTAGGAAGGATGGGTTGGTTGCCTACATATCTGTCCACCATTTTTAGTGATATTTCATACAATGATGGGCTATGATTTTTTAAAAAACTACCAAGTATATATATGTATTTCTATACATGTCAACAGAACACACCGGCAAGCAAACCTCGATGATGTTTCTAACTGCAGTGATGTTCAAAGCCAAAAGAAGAGAATGTTGTATTTGGCAACATCATCTAGTCTTGTTCTTCTCTAAGACAAACAACTCCCCTCCTCTTTTTGGATTTCTTTTTTTTTTTTGCTCTGAATGGGACATGCTCATATTTCGTTGTTCTTTCATTTCTCTTTTTTGTTTTGATGATTTCTCATGTTTTGTTGATAATTTTCTCTCAAATAGTTTTTTTGTTTTTGGGACTTCCTGACAGCCACTTTATAGTTTGGTTGTCTCCACCACCTTCCTATCATTCCACTTATTTGCTAACCTCCACTTGGATCCATGTATATTGCACACCCTTCTGTTGGTTTTATTGCCATTTTTTTTTTTAAAGTCATTTTGTGTCTTTTTTTTTTTAGTGATCATTATTAAGAAATTACATCCAGCAATGAAAAAGTCTCTCCCTACATCCACACAAACACTGGAATATAGTTGTACCATATATTAAGACAATAAAAACTGTGCCATATATGTTTGGTGCTCTCTTGTTTCAATTTTATTGATGTGTATTTACAGTAGTGTAGCTCCTATGCTATAAGGCCATCTAGAAACATAGATAACTCTTTCTTGGAAGGTTGAAGAAACATGTTACTCATATTATAAAATGTGGTCAGAAATCTTAGAGCTTTTCCTATTAGTAACTTATACAATACTAGCGAACCCGGCCACGCGTTGCAGTGGCTAAATTGAATTATGTTGAATTAACATTATACTAAACTATTCAGTACAGTAAAGTTAATATTCACTAATAAAGATAAAAATGTTTTAGCCGATCTAAAGCCCAACGGGATTGAGAATGGAACGTTACGTTAAAATTTGAAAGTGATTTTTATATATATATAGACAATATAGCCCTTCATTGTAATCATTGATTATAATCACTGCATTAATAAATGTCAGTCTTCCCAGTATTCTTTTACCTATGTATGGAAATTTTGGTTTGAATTAGTGAACTCCTGCGAATTTGTAGACGAATGACCCGGGCAACGCCCGGGTTTACACGATTAAATGTATATTACATATGGAAGATGGACGTAGTTCCCGGAGGGCACCCGCGAGGTCACTCTGCCCCCGCGCAACTGTCCAACCGGGAGCGCCCCGCGCCGTCAAAATCGTCACGCGTTCTAGAGGGCGCTGCTCGGACGTCAGCCGGGAGATCTCATTACCCGGCGGGGGGGGGCAGGGAAGTCACGTGCTGCGCCGGCAGCCAATCGTCGCGCGCCGCCATCTCCCGTCTGCCGCGGGAGGGGCGCTGATTGCGAGTGAATTTACGTTTTATTGTAAATAAAATTGCAACGAAAGGTTATTTCTAAAGGGTATTAGCCAGAAACCATCCCTGTAGTATACTAAACATCTTCCCAAAGTTTCGTCACGATTGGTTGAGCGATGTAGAAGATTATCACTCACGGACGGACCAACGGACCAACCAACAAACATCCATTTTTATATATATAGATGTGTTACAATAACAATTAACACAATTTTATTGACATCTTATCAATACATGCAAAAGTGCATAGTCTGCACTATTGTTTTAAAATTGTATATATACAACACTATGTACAATATACATGGCACCTCTGCCAGCGCTGCAGAGTTTGGTGGAGAATCACCAGCAGTTTTCCAGCAACACCACACATTTTTGCGATCTATAAAGAAAATGTAGATCGCCTGCTTCACTGCTGAGGAAATGACGAGGTCCTCGAGACCATCCAGAAAGATCCAGGAATACAAAATGTGTTACAGTGGAGATTGTTTGTTGTTTTTGGTTCTTATCTCCTTGTGTAAAAATTGAGGAGAGGCCGCTGCTCATCATAAAACAGCTCGAGGAGCATGAACTCATGGAATTCGTGTAATCTTTACACAAGGGGATAAGAAACAACAACAACAACAACAAAATTGCACGAATTCCATGAGTTCATGCTCCTCAAGCTGTTTTATGATAAGCTGCAGCCTCTCCCAAAGGTCTTGTTTAGTGCATCTAATGCAAGACAAAATGTGTTCTGGAGCTGCAGGATACATTTTGGGCAAGTGGGATAGATTTTGTTATTATTTTCTATCTTCTATGGCTTGAGATGGCCTGTTCTAAATCTTGTGTTGTTTGATGCTGATGGAGAATGTTTGCCACAAGTATGTTATCATCCTGATATCCAACTTTATACTAGATAGAAACTCTCTGATATCCCATAAAACTTGGAACATGAGATCCACACAGGATCTAATGGAATCTTGACAATCTGCCAAAGAGGTGTTTAGCTGGCAAAGTGGCTGGGCCATATCTATGGTGTTGTGGCTTTGTCACCGACCTGAGGGCGCTAGTTGCGGCGACAGTCAATAGATGGCATCTGGTTTTAGACGTCTATTTCGACGGGAGAGGCGACCCTTGTTTCTTTAGATATATATATATGTCGTAGCTGTCGTGGTCGAATGGAAGGGCGCACGCGGCAGTGGCTGTAGCGTTCGCCCGCGTGCGCTGGCTCACGTTTATTTTGTACAGATTTATAAATGGAACAATTTGTATTTACATTTTAACATATTAATTATGGCGAAAATAAATTATATCTCTTGGGTATTAGGCAAATTATGACATATATATATATTTTGAAGAGATTTGGCAATCCATAATTAAAATTATATTTAAAAAAGATGCATATATTGGATTTCTAATTATTTTTTATTGTTCCAATATTTCGAGGGGCAACTCGCCTCTCTTTATCGAGGATGTTTGTGTTTTTCACTAGAACATGCGCACACGCGTACACCACTCTCGTTCTACAAGGCCAATGAAAGAATTTTATCCCTGATTTAACTATTGCATTTAGTTTATATACAGCAAATAATTATATTTATATTTAATATTATAGATTATTATTTTATCTATGGAAGATATAGAGATTTATATACAACACAGTGTAATTGTAAAAATTGTGTTTACATATTAATTCTAAATTAAAATTTTTTTAAAGCAAAATAAATTATTAAATAAAAGGTATATACATAGTTATTTATAAATAACTAGACAAATGGCCCGGGCAACGCCCGGGTTTTACCCGAGTGCGCATATATTTTAAAAACGTTTTAATTCAAATATTATTCGTTACAATTATAAATTGGCGCCATGGATGTCACTCTTGTGAAACGTCCCGTTCCAAACTGTGTGTTTTTAAAATGTTTTAATTAAAATACTATTCGTTACAATTATAAATTGGCGCCGTGGATGTCTCTCTTGTGAAACGTCCCGCCCCAAACTGTGTGTGTCTTGAAAATATAAAAATAAAAATGTGAATTTTCATAAATATTTCATCATGTCGATTTTCTTTTTGCATTTCACCTACTAAATCGATAGAGATAATTACATTTGCAACATGAACTTAGGTATATTGACTAAATAGAAAACTGCATAGTAATAAAGATCATTTTTTAAAGGCACCATATCGTTTTTTTTTTCAATAAAATCGAAACAAAAATTAACGATAAATAACGACAATTGCCTTAAAAAGAAATTGCCTTAAAAAAAAGAAACATTCGCGGTGATTTTGTCTTGCATTCGTTTATACAATTATATACGAATGACCCGGGCAACGCCCGGGTTTTACCCGATTAAATGCTTTTATTCAAATACTATTCGTTACAATTATAAATTGGCGCCGTGGATGTCATTCTTGTATAATATATAAATGAGTTTTTAAAATTGTAAAAAAAAAAAAAAATGCATCGGCCGGGAATCGAACCCTGGCCGCCCGCGTGGCAGGCGAGCATTCTACCACTGAACCACCGATGGTTATGAAAAATCCCATCCGTGAGCTTCAAACAGACAAACAGACAGAATAAGGCAAATATATAAGTAGATTAAGATATGAATTCTTTATAAATTTCTGGAAAATCAATTTTTCTGTTTATACTCTGTTTATCTTCGGCAGAAGCCCAACTTTCTAAAAACAGTCTACTATGCTTTTCTGTTATGTTTTTGTATATAATTGTGGTCTGTTTGAAATCTGGTATATGGCTATAGTTAAGGGAGTGGTCTACTAGTAGGGATAATGGTTTGTAGTTTTTTAAAGCTGCCTTATGTTGATTGATACGATCTTTAAGTGATTTACCTGTTTCTCCAATGTATGTAGCTTGACATGTCTGGCAGGGAATTTTCGTATCAATCAACATAAGGCAGCTTTAAAAAACTACAAACCATTATCCCTACTAGTAGACCACTCCCTTAACAATAGCCATATACCAGATTTCAAACAGACCACAATTATATACAAAAACATAACAGAAAAGCATAGTAGACTGTTTTTAGAAAGTTGGGCTTCTGCCGAAGATAAACAGAGTATAAACAGAAAAATTGATTTTCCAGAAATTTATAAAGAATTCATATCTTAATTATTTATAAATAACTATGTATATACCTTTTATTTAATAATTTATTTTGCTTTAAAAAAATTTTTAATTTAGAATTAATATGTAAACACAATTTTTTACAATTACGCTGTGTTGTATATAAATCTCTATATCTTCCATAGATAAAATAATAATCTATAATATTAAATATAAATATAATTATTTGCTGTATATAAACTAAATGCAATAGTTAAATCAGGGATACAATTCTTTCATTGGCCTTGTAGAACGAGATTGGTGTACGCGTGTGCGCATGTTCTAGTGAAAAACACAAACATCCTCGATAAAGAGAGGCGAGTTGCCCCTCGAAATATTGGAACAATAAAAAATAATTAGAAATCCAATATATGCATCTTTTTTAAATATATATATATATTTTTTGCTTATCCCTAGTACACGTAGTACAGGCTATATATTCATGGTGGGTAGAAGTTGGCAACTGCTTTTACTGTATGTGCACCACATGTCTGCACATGTGAAAAGAAGTTCGATTTTGCACATACAAATGTGCCAGAGCCCCGTTTGGTTACTTGCACTCGCTGGTGAAGTTGGACCTTTGCAAGAATTGGGGGCCATTGGAGCATTTTTTTTTTTAACCAGAAAAAAGTGCTCAATGCGGGAATCGAACCCGGGTCATAGTGATCGAAAACCAACGGTTTAAGACCATCCTTCCACCGACCCCCCCCTATATATACTTAATGTAAATAAGAGGATACATTACAACAATAGGATTATACTTTTTTTCTAAATGTAGTGTTACAGTAGAACCTCCCTTAGCAGACACCTCTAAATAACAAAGAGTTTTAACAGCCAAAATTGACCTCCCATTTAAAGTACATTCATGCTAGTTCCAACAATGGACACTTTCTCAATGTATTATTTATTGATTTTACCTATAATAGACATTCCTGCTAGTTGACAATTCAAAAATTTGAAGTTGAACAAAAAATATAAATATATTTTTATAAATCTCATTTTCAACTATAACCAATTACTAAGTGTTGAACAAGAAAATAACATGGAATTTGTGTAATCTTTACACAAGGGGATAAGAAACAATAACAAGAAAATAACATGGAATTCGTGTAATCTTTACACAAGGGGATAAGAAACAACAACAAGAAAATAACATGGAATTTGTGTAATCTTCACACAAAGGGCAAAGAAACAACAACAAGAAAATAACATGGAATTCGTGTAATCTTTACACAAGGGGATAAGAAACAACAACAAGAAAATAACATGGAATTCGTGTAATCTTTACACAAGGGGATAAGAAACAACAACAAGAAAATAACATGGAATTCGTGTAATCTTTACACAAGGGGATAAGAAACAACAACAAGAAAATAACATGGAATTCGTGTAATCTTCACACAAATCTTTACACAAGGGGATAAGAAACAACAACAATAAAATAACATGGAATTCGTGTAATCTTTACACAAGGGGATAAGAAACAACAACAAGAAAATAACATGAATTCGTGTAATCTTCACACAAATCTTTACACAAGGGGATAAGAAACAACAACAATAAAATAACATGGAATTCGTGTAATCTTTACACAAGGGGATAAGAAACAACAACAAGAAAATAACATGGAATTCGTGTAATCTTTACACAAGGGGATAAGAAACAACAACAAGAAAATAACATGGAATTCGTGTAATCTTTACACAAGGGGATAAGAAACAACAACAAGAAAATAACATGGAATTCGTGTAATCTTTACACAAGGGGATAAGAAACAACAACAAGAAAATAATAGGCCAAATAATAATGAATAAATATAATGGTCTCATAAAGTTTTAGAGAGTTTTAACATATTAAAAAAATAATAATACAGCACAGGTTCTGGAGGGAAACTCTTCTCCATAAACTTATGCTGTATTATTTTTTTATTTATATCCAGGAGATATTTATTCAAATATATTTTTTTAAAATAGCAAACACTCTGGTAAGAGGACACCTCTCTCTGCAATTAGGTGTCCTATACAGGCAGGTTCTACTGTAATAATCTTTCTTTTTTGTTAGAACATTACAGAACTTCTTGAAGAGAGAGAAAAAATGAAACTTTGAACATATTATCAAATATAATCACAGCTCTATCTCTATTTTCAAAATTTGAAACTATTATAGATGCATATGATTCTTTTTAAAAATAAATAATTTCTACTGCTCTTACTGCAATGGAAAAAAAAAAATTAATTGGAGGGCCTGGCTCATCAGTGGTTAACCATCCCAGTGGTTTCTCCAGTTTAATCTACCATACCGCTGTTATATTGCATTTTTCGATCTTCCTTCTATAGTGATACTGATGCTAGACTCTTGGAATGGGTATTTTATATGAAATATGGACATAAGCTTTGAGGACAGCAGCATTACATACAATTACAAATATATAATATGCTTCGAGCAATCGCTCTTCTGCAAATTTCAATTTGTGTTTTTTATTAGAACAATATGATGCATCATAACAGCTCTATCCAACACAGAATATTCATGCCCATTCTCATCACGCCAATTTTTAAATATAGAAGTAAAAGTTATTGTCTATATTTGAAAATTTGAACTATATATAGCACGGAAATTCTTTTTGTAAAATATATCTAATAAAAAATTTCTTTCAACCTTACATCAATGATAAAAAAATATTGCGATGGCCTCAGATATTGCACTAATGCATCATATAGTTACGATGCTTTTCAGCCATCGATGTTTGCATACAAGGCTTCTTAATAACACACAGCTTTATTAAGACCACCGGTCTTATACAGATTCACCACAGGAAGAAAGGAAGCATAGATGGAACTCCTATACTCCAGGCAGCACAGAACCCAACAGCCTCCTAGTCCAACGTATGTCTAGTGGCTACAGAATGCACCATGTATAAGTTAGTGCTTCTAAATAACAAGGGGGGTTCTATGTAGATACAGTGATGTACTTTATTACCACTAGCTGCTAGTAGAGATTAGATGTCTCCAATGTCCACCACTAGAAAGATCTTACTCACCAACAGCCGTCCAGGTAAGGCAAGCTTCTCTGGTAACTTCCTTCAGGATCATCCACACGGTCATACTTCTGGAGATAACTTGCCGATGTCACCAAATGTTACCCACCTGTCTCTTCCTCAGCTGACCTCAGCTCTCACCCCCAGGTGAGCCAAATATCACAATATTTTATATTAGACCTTATATTAACACAAAGCAATAACGCGCCATCTATACATATAAAATAAAAGGATTTTAAAAGCGCGTATGTTTCTTTTATACATAAAACGAACTTCTACTGTCCTTACTGCGATGAAAAATATATTGGGAGGGCTTGGCTCATCAGTGGTGAACCCTCCCAGCGGTTTCGCCAATTTAATCCACCAGACCGCTTCTCAGAGCTCTAATACTGTATTGGATCATTCTGCTTTTATATTCTACACTGAAGGATGGAATCTTAGAAAAGGTTTTCAAAGAAACTATGGACATAAGCTTATAGGACAGTAGAATTACATTCAAATATTTGCTTCGAGCAATGCTCTTCGGCAAACTATAAAGACAAGGCCAACTAGGAATAAATATAGTTCAACACAATACTTCCTTGTATCAATATTAAGGTGACAACATCAGACTGCTTCCAGGGATAAGTTTATTTTTAAACATTTTAATTCATAGCTTTTTTGGGCATGAAAGCCCTTCTACAGGAGATACACAATGTAAAAAATCACTGATAGGATATGAGTTATAATAGTATCTAATTATAACTTATGTCCTTTCGGCGAATTATTATATAGCATTTTCTCCTGTTGAAGGGCTTTATAAAGAAAGCTATAGATTTGAATTAAATTTTTTAAAAATAAACTTATTACTTGAAGCCTGATGTTTTCACCTTAAGACCTTATAGTGCAATGATATAGAAGACACAACTCATCATTGATGAATCCTACAGTTACCATAAACTCTGGTAAGTTATTGGGTAGGTGTTTCCATTGTTGGCTGAGGATATTAAAGGCTGTTTTCATTGTTGGCTGGTGATATTAAAGTCTGTTTCCATTGTTGACTGGTTATATTGTAGTTTCTAACAATTAATGAATGGTGTCATAATAATTTATTCCCATTACAGGCTGATTCCAATTTTTGCATGTAATATTATAAGTTATATCTATTGTTGGCTGGTTGCAGTGTTGTCTTTTTGACATTATTGGTTGCTACAATTGATGGCTGGTATCATTTAGATTCAGTTGTTTTCCAGAGAGATTGAAGGTTGGTTACATTGTGGGATGTTTCCATTGTTAGTTGGTGACATGGGTATGCTATTGCATGCCGGTTTATGGACCGAAAGGTCTGGATGGCCACTGCTCCAAGGATGTTAGTTGGTGACAACGGGTAAAGAAGCCCTGTCTTGGCACCAGCCTGTAGGCTGGGAAAAGGGCAGGGACGCCCACCCCCCCCACTTACCCTTGGGGATAAGGGGGTGGAGAGGCGACTCTGCGTCTCTCGCCTTCGCGTCGGAGTGCCACGAGTCTCGAAACTCTTGGGTCTTCGCTCTGTGTGTGCGCCATTGGGAGCGTCCTTGCCGAACTTGCCATGGAAAAACCAAGGGGTACACACAGTAGTACCACCCTCCCGCCTCCACGCGGTTCCCTGTGTCAACCTCTGAACCTCAGAGGTCCTTGATTCGTCGGCAGATTCAGGGAGTACTATTGGAGCGTAGGATGGGTTAAACCAAGTCCGAACGGGAGGGCTCGGACAGCAACCTTGCCATGAACTTTCGGAGACGCCTGTGGGTTGATTGGTCATCCCCATGGAGCCAGACCATAATGGCGGGCGCGAGGGGCCAAACAATGGCCGCTCGGTGCATGGAGAATGCATCATTCCTTTGGTACGGTGGCTAGTGAAAATGAAAAGGCTTATGGACCGAGAGGTCTTGGTGGCCATTACTCCTAGGATGTTAGTTGGTGACATTGTAGGCTCTTTCCATTGTTAGATGGTGCCTTTGTAAGTCATACACCCATTGAACTTGTAGGTGTTTCAATTGTTGACTGCTGAAATTGTGGGTTCTTTCTATTTATTGAATGTGTTATTGTAGGTTATTTCCAATGTTAGCTGGTGCCATTAATGCTTGTTTCCATTTTTTTATTTAGCCATTTTAAGGCTGTTTCTGTTGTTGGCTGATGACAAGTTAGGTTGTATCAATTTCATTGCCTGATGCCATTGTAGGTTGTATTCATTGTTGGATAATGCCTATTTGGCTGAGATTACATTATAATTTCTTTCTGTAATTGTGGAGAGCCATTGGAGGTGAATCCATTGTTGTCTAGTGACATTAGAGATTGTTCCCATTGTTGATTGCCACAATTGTGTGTTTTTCCATTGTTATCCATGACATTGTAAGTTGTTTTCAATGTTGGCTGGCACAATTAAAGGTTACTAGACGAATGACCCGGGCAACGCCCGGGTTTACACGATTAAATGTATATTACATATGGAAGATGGACGTAGTTCCCGGAGGTCACCCGCCAGGACCTCTTGATCCCTCTGATTGGTCGGTGGGAACTTGGACTGTTCAACCGGCCGGCAGCCGGATGATCATATTATCTCGACGGGGGGGAGGGAAGTCATGTGCTCGCCGGCAGCCAACGGGCGCGCGCCGCCGGCACTTCGCCCGCGTTCTAGCGGGCGCTGCTCGTGAGCTAAGTAGAATAATTTGAATATATAGTTTTAATAATTGATTTATATATTTTTTAAAATAGCCTATCGTCATCCCCGTTATTTTTTACCTATGTATGGAAATTTTGGTTTGAATTAGTGAGCTACTGCGAATTTGTATACCGTGCATACAGACCAACAAACAGGCAAACATTCATTTTTATATATATAGATTTGTGTGCATTTTTGGTTGGTACCATTGAAGGTTGTTTTTCCATTGATGGATGTTGAGATTGTAGATTGTTTAAATTGTTGAGGTTATCACTGATTGAATTTTGAAATTGAGGTTTGTTTTTGGTTAGTTTAATTGAGAATTTTTTCATTGTTGACTGCTCTCATTGTAGATTGTTTCTATTATTGGCTGCTAACATTTTATGTGGACTCATTCATGGCTTTTAAAATGGAAGAATGTTTACATTGTTGTCTTGTATTCATTGTAGTTATCTTAACTGATTTCTTGTGATATTGTAGGTTGGTAACACTAGTGTTAAAGGCTGTTTTCATTGTTGGCTGGTGATATTAAATGGTTCCATTGTTGGCTGGTGATAGTAAAGGCTGTTTCCATTGTTAACTGGTGATATTAAAGGCCGTTATCATTGCTGGCTGGTGATATTAAATGGTTCCATTGTTGGCTGGGGATATTAAAGGCTGTTTCCACTGTTGACTGGTGATATTAAAGGCTATTTCCATTGTTGGCTGGTGATATTAAAGGCTATTTCCATTGTTGGATGGTGATATTAAAGGCTGTTTTCATTGTTGGCTGGTGATATTAAATGGTTCCATTGTTGGCTGGCGATATTAAAGGCTGTTTCCATTGTTGGCTGGTGATATTAAAGGCTGTTTTCATTGTTGGCTGGTGATATTAAAGGCTGTTTCTATTGTTGGCTGGTGATATTAAATGGTTCCATTGTTGGCTGGCGATATTAAAGGCTGTTTCCATTGTTGGCTGGTGATATTAAAGGCTGTTTTCATTGTTGGCCGGTGTGATATTAAAGGCGGTTTCTATTGTTGGCTGGGGATATTAAAGACTTTCCATTGGTTGTTGGTGACAAATAAGGTTGTTTATTTGCTGACTGAAGCATTGTATTTTTTTTAATCCATTGTTGACTTTATTATTATTATTATTTATCATTGTTTCAATTTTTACTTCTACTAATTAAGGTTCTTTCTATTATTAGCTGGTGCAATGGTAGTTTTTCCATTGTTGGATAGTAACATAAATGTTATTTACATTATAGACGTGAAATTACGGATGATTAAAATTTTGGCTGCAATGTTAACACATTGTAGGTGGTTTCCATTGTTGTAGGTGAAAATTGACCATGTTTCCATTGTAAGTCGTTTTCATTGTTGGCTGGTAACATATCAATATAGTTATATTGTTAAATGTAGCCATTGTAGCACTTTAGATATTTTACATTTTTGTATCTGGTGAATGTGTGATTTTTTTCATTTTTTAATCTGATTTCATTTCAACCTTTCTCTATTTTTACCTGAAAATTTCCATTGTTGGCTGGTAGCATTATATTTTGATACTATTGTTAGCTGGTAACATTATATTTTGTTTCAATTATTGTGTCTGGTACCTAACAATGGAACTCAACGACCGCATTGGACTGGCCTCTAGTGACTTTGACCCACCAAGATGAATCCCTCCCCATAATAAACCCTCTTAGACCTACATCTCCACCTCTGTCTCATCAATATAAAGTAATAATGAAAAACAAGAGTTTTTTTTTTTTTACTTATCCTTTTAGTCTAAATTAGACAAGATCTTGGAGGTCATGCTCGTAAAGAAGCTCAAGAACTCTTCTTGGTTCTCTGTACAGGAATCTTTTGTCCTTTCCAATGCAATTTAGTAAATGTTGGGGAGTGGCCTCTTCGGTTTTGCACCTAGTGCACATGGGGAAGCTTTTGGCTCCCTCTTTATAGACTAGAGGGCGCAGGTGACCAGATTTCCATCTGGCCAACTGTGTCGATTCCCTTCTGTTTAGTTGGAGGGTCTGTTTTTTGGGGGTTTCTACCTGGTACCAAGAATGATGGAAACTATCTCTATGGTTCCTTATTAGTTGTAGTTTCAGTTTGTTAATATGGTCCCTTGCTGAAAGGTAGGTCTCGGAGTTCACCGCATCAGGATGTCCAGCTGCTCCTTCCTTTGCCAATCTGTCGGCCTCCTCATTTCCAGGGACTCCCACATGTGATGGAATCCATTGTAGACTTATTTTGGTATTTTTATTCAGTTTGTTGATTTCTGCAGCAATGTTTTTGAGGAGTCTGTCTTGTGAATAGTAGCAGTTTTTAATTGCAAAGATTGCAGCTTTTGAATCTGTATAAATTATTATGTTTTTAGTCTCGTTTTTCTCTACGAGTTTTAGAACTTGTATAGTATGGCTGTTAGTTCAGATCTGAAAACTGACAAGTTCTTTGGGTTTTTGATTCTTCTTTTTATTTCCATACTATCTTTAAGGATGAGAACTCCACTGCCAAAGGAGCCATTCTCCACCAGTGAGCCATCGGTGTATATCTGTATGGTCTCTTTGTCTGCTTTTTCAATCCTCTCCATAGCGAGGCTCCTGAGTAGTCCAGGGTGGTCGGCCCTTTTAGAGCATTCTTGCTCTAGATCCAGGTTGTAGGAGATTTCTGGTCTTTCTTTATATGGTGCATATTGGTTCTGGGCATTTCTATTTCTCGTGCTGTTTGGTAGTAGTTCCCGGTAGGCTAGGTGCATTGGGCTAAGTCTTTTGAGTCTGGTTTTTGGTTTCCATTTTCGTATAAATCCGAACTCCGCCATTGCCGGTCCCAAGCCCGGATGTAAAAGGAGGAAGGGGAGCAGTAACAAGCTCGTTAAAAAACCAGGTTTCAGTTGCCCCGACTGATAGCACCCTGTAAGGGCTCCTATTCTTGGGTTACAGGATATTCAGCAGCGTCTGTTCTCCATGTTAGGAGCGGCTGCACAGGGCGTCTGTTCCTCTAACGAGGCGGCCATTTAATACCAGGTCAAAGTCCAAGTTACACCTCTCTGTAGGTGACCTCGGGGAAATGTTGGATAAAACCAGCGCTCTAACGTAACTGGCATATAACCTATATGGAGTCGTGCACAAAAACAAGAGTGAATCTATGAAATGTATAAATTTGTCATCTTGTTGGGTTCTTAAACAATTTTATTCCTACGTAATTCTTTAGACTAAGGACATTCTCATTTATAACATAGCTATGAGATAAATGTAGAAACAATAGTTTTTGGGAACACAGAATGTATGTCATTGCATGTCTCAAAGTATGATTACATGGCTTAGTTTAATAAGTGAAAAAATAGTACAAATGTGATATTGCACTGGGATAAGGTTCATAAATTTAAAAAATGAAAGAAAAAAGGCATCTCCTTATCGGGCAACTGAAAGTTGATGATGACTTGCGCCATCTATCGGAATAAATATCAACTATTCGTTTTGATTTTTAATATTCCATAATTGGCCAACTACTCATTTTTGATCAATTATGGAATAATTAAAAATCAACTAATAGTTGATATTTATTCCGATAGATGGGGCAAGCCATCAGCAACTTTCAGTTGCCTGATACGGGATATGCCTTTTTTTTTAAATTTTAATAAGTTTAGTAAGTGTTGTAACAGGTGTTGTAAGGACAACAAAGAATCCATGAATTGTATGAGAAAAGTAAAAAATAATATTTATTTTACATAAAGCTCTAAAGAGATTTACATTAATACATAAATACGTAGAATAATCTGGACATACATATATATATATACACATTCAATACAATACAAATATTAAAGCATCCTGCTTTGACACCTATAACTGAACAAGAGTTAAACTATACTAGATATAGTAATGTTTGTATGCTAACATACTAAAAATATGAAAAATTATGTTAATTTAGTAAATTATCAATTGTACATGAGAACAATTTAGTGCTAATGTTGCAGATGTTATCAATCCTATTGTGTCAAATAGAAAGAGATGATAATGTTTACTTTTAAGGTACGCTGCAACATTTATATTAGTGTAAATTATGGTGATTTATTAATCATTGGAATAACTAGAATAGAGTTAAACCATCAATGATAGCTAATAGTAAACTCTACAAGTTTGTTATAAATGTCTATATAAATATAAGTTTGTTGTTAAAAATCTCAAGTAGAAATCAGTTTCATCTAGTAGGATTTTCCAAGTGTTCAATAGTGGTGAATTGATAGAAAATCTCGACAGAAACTGTTTCCTATTGGAGGTTTAGGATAGGTTCTAAGTGCGCTGTCTAAGGTCACCGGGAGAGGAGCATCTGCGGAAGCTGGATTCCAAAGAAGAGGAAGGTTCGCCATGCCTGACGTACCATCTTGGAACGGGCGAGGAGTAGCCGAGCAAAGCCCATTACTACCAGGAGGTTAGCCAATTTGGTGAGATAGTAGATTCTGTAACAGCACGGAATAGGTGATGAGTCACCACATCATCTCAATTCACTGATAACGCCAATTGTGGTGTATCTCCTCACTGCTAAACTTTACAATATTATAGCAAAGTATGATAAAGCACAATATGGATTATAGATTATAATATTTGGATTAGGTCTATTTTCTTGTATTATTGTAGCAAAGTATTTATTATTTTATTAACAGAGTATCATTTTTGATGTTTATATTTTGCTACTCTGTAAACTTCTCTATTATTATTTTTTTAAAATCATTTTTATAATTTTTTTTATCATTGTTCTTGCCTTAAATAAATTTCTGTTTTACCCTGAAGTTTGTCTTCCCTAATTTTCCAGGTGGCAATATCAAGATTAAAGAAGGATATCAATCTCCATTTTCTATAAATAACTGCTATGTTTACTTCTGTTCACCCATCTGGGAGAATCCTGTATGGGACGAGTGCCGTTAATACGGGCTGTGGGAGCCGATAGACTTCCTTCCAGCCTGCTGGGATGACAGACCACGGCAAACATACAAGCGGGGCCTGGAGATGACCACCTCTGTGTGGCGCGGCAGATCGGCGGAAGTCAATGAGAACCCAATAGACATTCTAGGGTGTTGTCCTTTTGTCTCCCTTTATCGACTTCCTATAAAAATGTAGCTAAGGCGTAATACTAATAAACACTAACTTTGAAATACTTTTCTGGGCCATCGCTGGACTTAATAAATCGACACACCACAAGGCTATTTGTTGTTGTTGTTTAAAGAAGGCCATCTTCTAGAAAGCATCAACCTCAACCTGGCATCCCTGGAAAATCTCAAATAAATACATCTATCTGGTGCCACCTCATGTGAATTAGACCCTTATTCAATCAATCCCTTGTATAAATTATGAAATCAAAACCTGACCTGGACTGACGAGGGCCATAGCCCAAAACCATGGTCTCCAGAGGACGTTCTTATTTGTTATAACTGGTGTTGGGGCTTTGTCACCGATCCGAGTTTTCTAGTTTGCAGAGACGGTCAATAGATGTTGCACAGTTTTACGCCCCTTTTTGACAGGAGAGATGTCCTATATTTTAATATAACCTTTATTTTTTTGATAATCGTTTGTCGGATAATCTCCTGGAGCAGTTTTTTTTTTTCAAAAGCGCATGATCGTGAGGCGAAGAGTATCTTGCAGGGTTTTTATTATTCAACCGAGCTTTCGAGAATTTTTGCTCTTCTACAGGAGTAAAAACGAGCATTTTACTCCTGTAGAAGGGAAAAAATTCTCGAAAGCTCGGTTGAATAATAAATAACTTTACAAGAAACTCTTCGCCTCACGATTATGTGCTTTTGATAAAATTTGAACAGTTTTTCCAAGAAATGCATTTCACAAGCATAGGGATATACATAGTCCAAGGAATAAGCATACTAACGCGAAGCTCACTCTATTCGTAATGGGGATTCAGCGTTTCTGCATCGTCTCAATGCAATGGGAATTTGTATAACATCAGACGTCTGGGCAACGCATACCTGGACGCCCGCCGATACGCTTTGTGGACAAATTAATGGAACTCACTGCTTAACGGTCGCCGATATGTTACATCGAGCTCAAGACAGAGATGGCTGGCGTCGCATCGTGTTTGGGATGTAATACGTACAGTGGGCCACAAAGTTCGATTGCGAATAAAATGAATATATATATATATATAACATCTTCTAGCTAGTAGCCAACGCTAGTGCGTACTCACCTGTTAAGTTTCTTTCTCGCGGCTGGGAGCGTATCTTCTTCTTCGTTCAGCAAGAATCTGCGGACTCCCAGCACGTAGCTTTCCATGTACTTGTCCCAGTTCACGTTGCGCACGTCAAACTCAAACGTCTGAACGTACACGAGGTCAATGGATGAAGCCACATATATAGACATATCAATTACCTCTCTATCTTGGCCTTTGAGTTCCTCCATGAGAGTGACAGCGTTCTCATGCCCGAATGACCACTCGTGCAGTGTGAAGAATTCAAGGATGTGAAGAGCCCGTTCCATCTTCTTGTATTGCTGGACGAATCTGTTGCAAACATTTTGTTGTTTGTCGAACTGGTCCATATATAAACATATGGAGACACAGATAAAGCTAGTCCAAAGCCAACATTAGGGGATAAAGTAAGGAGAACACGTACAGACCAGTGCTGTATAACTCATAAAAAAAAAAACAAACAAACATATTATGATCGATCTATATGGGTTGTAGTGTAAATATGGAAGATGAACATGATCCTGTCCAAAAACAAACCCTCCTGGAGATGGTAGATTATTTGAAAAATATCACCACAAACAGTTACATGAGAAGGTGGCTTATATTCCTTAAGGTTTGATCTGGAATTACAACAAATATATTTAAAAAATGAAAGCATTGGAGAGCACGAATATTTCTTCTACACATGAAACAAACTTCTGCTGTCCTTACTGCGATGAAAAATATTGGTAGGGCTTGGTTCCTCAGTGGCGAACTCTCCCAGCGGTT